>UFQX01000938.1:0-147991 GCA_900497675.1 Arapaima gigas
GACTTCCGGCGTTTGCGGCGGCGGTGCCGATTCTTTTTTCCCGCACGCGGCCAGGAAAACGGCAGCCGTTGCAGCAGTGATTAAGCGGTATGGAACCCGTTCGACGCGCATGGAGCGACCTCTCACAAATAGACGACCTTCAATGGGAATCACCAGATCTCCTCGTGACCTGCACGCGCGGCCGGAATGCTGTCGCCTCCCGTTTGCCGTGGATGCGGTCGCGTATTTCGGGCGTGCGTTGCGCCCTGCGGAGCGTTCGTTCATCGAACTGCTTCCGAGGAAAAAACCGTGAGCCCGCAGCACGGGCAGGCGGGCGTTGCTGCGGCGACCAACCGGCCCGCTAGCTCGCGGGCCGGAACGCGGCGCCGGCGAATTCGATGAATGCGCGTGCAGCGGCCGGCAGATGCACAGTGCGTGCATGCGCGAGCTTCAGCGTGACGGGCGCGAGTGGGCGGACCGGAGCAACGCGCACCAGCGTGCCGGCCGCCAGATCGGCTTCGACGAGATACGCGGGCAGCACCGCGGCGCCCATGCCGGCCACGGCCAGCCGCCGTGCCATCTCGAGATGGCCGACGCCCGGGCTGCCGCCGGGCGACGCGTCGGGTCGAAATGCCGCCGCATCGTCATCGCCGGCCGCCGGCAGATCGAGCCGCACGGCCGTAATGTCCGGCCAGTCGCCCGACGCAGCCGCGCCGCCATGCGCGTCGACATAACCCGGCGCCGCGACGCGCACGGATTCGTACGCGGCCAGCGTGTGCAGCGCGTGCGCGCCCGTCACCGGCATGCCGTCGGTCAAAAACGCGACATCGATGTCTTCGGATGTCAGGTCGACATGGGCATCGGTCAGCGTCACGGTCGGGCGCACGTCCGGAAACCGGTGCACGAAGCGATCGAGCAATGCACTCAACTGGCTGAGCCCGAAAGCGACCGGCGCGGCAATGCGCAATGCGCCCTCCGGCTTGCTGCCCATCGCGACGAAACGACCGTCGATCTCGTCGATCGCACCGAGAATCCGCTCGACGCGCGCGAGATACAGCTCGCCGATTTCCGTCAGCGACTGGTGGCAGGTGCTGCGTTGAAGCAGGCGTGCGCCGAGGCGCGTCTCGAGCGCGTCGACCAGCCGGCTCGCCATCGCCGTCGACACGCGCAGCCGCGTCGCCGCCCGGCGAAACCCGCCTTCCCTTGCCACCGTCACGAATGCCCGAATCGATTGAAGTTGGTCCATTTGTCCGGATTCCCCTGCGCGGTTGACTGCCTTGACGCGCCGCTTCGTGGCTGCGTCGAGACCGAAATGAAACGGCCCGACCAATGCGGCGGCACCGACGCCGGCTACGCGGGGTCGGTCGGCACGCTCGCGCCAGACGCGCGCCGGCATGCAACGGACGCAAGCCGGCCTCGGCTGGCCCGATGCATGAATATTCGAATAGCAGTCCTGAGTCTTTTCCAGTGGTTCGCCGCGACAACACCGGCGGCGTGCGCCGACCATCCGACGGTCATGCCCGCATCGCCCGCGCGCACTGGGACACGTTTGTTTCAGCAGGTGCAATGGTATGAAAACGGCCGGAAAATGGCTTGCCCGATCCTGCGATTGTTTTGCCTTAATTTCCGAATTTGTGCGCTGCACACCGCGCAGCGACCAGCGATGTGGTCGCCGGCCATGCAGATCCGGATGATCGGGCTAATTTCCCACAGGTTTAGGCAATCACGTGCACGCGACTCGCCGTACGATGTGACCGCCGTGCCGGCACCCCTGCCGGGACACGAACAGGGAATCGCAGCCGCGCACCTTGCAGTGACTACTCCGCCATCCGCTCACGCACTATGGAAATCGACGCCCGAACGCCGCAGCTAAAGCGCATCACGCCCGATCACGCCGCTCGGTTGCCGGCCCCGTCGCCCACGGCCCGGCTCGCTACGCTGATCGCCGCTTATGCACCGCACGACGGCACGTTCGAACTCCCGGTACGCGGCATGCGCATCGGCCGTGCATCCGCGTCTCCGCCGCACTGGAACCACGGCGTGCACCACGCGTGCCTGAGCATCGTCGGGCAAGGCGCGAAATCGACGCGGGTCGGCGACGACACCTACGTGACCGACGAATCGCGAATGATGGTCGCGACCGCGGACCTGCCCGTCACCGGCCGCGTGATACGCGCGAACCCGGCCGAGCCGTTCCTTTACGTGCAACTCGATCTCGCCGTGGACCGCATCGCGGCACTCACGCCGCGCGTGTTTCCGCACGGGCTGCCGAAGGCGGTCGACTACGGCGCGCTCGACACGCACGATACGCCGCCGGAAATCGTCGACGCCATCGCGCGCCTGATGCAGTTGATCGCGCAACCGGACGACATCGACCTGCTCGCGCCGCTGATCGTCGACGAGATCCTCATCCGGCTGCTGCGCGGCCCGTCGGGCGCGCGCGTCGCGCAGGTCGGCGTGGCCGATTCGACGACGCAGCGCATCTCGCGCGCCGTCGCCTGGATTCGCGACCACTACCTCGACCCGATGACGGTCGAATCGCTCGCGCGGCAGGTCGACATGAGCCCGTCGACTTTCCATCACCACTTCCGTGCGGTCACGTCGATGAGCCCGTTGCAATGCCAGAAGGTATTGCGGCTGCAGGAGGCACGGCGCCTCATGTGCCTGTCGGCAATGGATGCGCGGCAGGCGTGCCGCAGTGTCGGCTATGTGAGTGCGTCGCAGTTCAGCCGCGAATACGCACGCCTGTTCGGCGATGCGCCGGGCCGCGACGTGCTGAAGCTGCGCGACGAAGCCGTGCCGCTATCCCGCGTCGCGCCGTAGGCCGGTTGGACACATGCCCGATTGCGGGCGGTGTGACACAGCCATTGCACCGTTGAGCCGTTGCGTGGCCGGCTGGACCGTCAAGCGGATGCAGCTTTGCGCACGCATGCGATGAAGCCGGTCGAACCGATTCCAGGGGGTTGGCGCCACGCGCCGAACCAACGATGCTCGACATCGAAGGCAAGCGCTTTCATTTGGGCACGCCGGTCGCCCGGGCATCGTTACCCGGGTCGGTCGTGAGGATGTGGCCGATATCCGCGCGAAATACAGGACTGCATATTATTGGCGCGATCGACACGCAACTTCGTACTCACATGCCGAAGGTTCGACTTCAGGACTTGCAGGAGGCATGCAGTGCGGCTTCGTCGGCGGCCAGCATTTCGGGCACGCACTCGCGCAGGAAATCGACGAACGTACGGATCTTCGCATCGAGATACTGGCGCGATGCATACAGCGTGTAGACCGTCAGTTTCTGCAACCGGTAGTCGGGCAGCACGCGCACCAGCGAGCCGCTCGCCAGCGCGGGCAACGCCGACGACATCGGCAACGAACCGATGCCGAGGCCGGCGCGCAGCGCGGCGCCGAGCGCATCGGCGATGTTCACCTGGAAATCCGGCAATGGCAGGTCGAACGTCTCGGGGCCGTCGGGACCGTCGAGATGCCAGCGGTCGCGTGGAAACACGGGCGTGACGATCTGCAGGCACGCATGGCCATCGAGATCGCGCACCGTGCGCGGCGTACCGCGCTCCTTCAGATACGCGGGCGACGCACACAGCACGCTGTGCACCTCGCCGAGCCGCTGCGACACGAGCCCCGAATCGGGCAACTCCGTCGCGCTCAACTGCAACGACACGTCGTAGCCTTCGTCGATGATGTCGGGCACGTGCTGCGACAGCGTCAGCTCGACCGCGACCGATGGATAGCGCTGCCGGTAGCGCACGACCGCGGGCACCACGTAGGCCTGGCCGAAGCTCGTCGTCGCATGGACATGCAGCCGCCCGGACGGCTTTGCCTGTGCGTCGGCCGCCTCGGATTCGGCTTCTTCGATATAACCGAGGATGCGCTGGCAGCGGTCGAGATAGCGCTGCCCGGCGTCGGTCAGCGCGATGCGGCGCGTGCTGCGGTTGAGCAGGCGCGTGCGCAGGTGCGTTTCGAGCTGCGCGACGGACCGCGATGCGTAAGCCGTCGTGATGTCCAGGCGCTGGGCTGCGCTCGTGAAGCTGCCCTCTTCCGCCACCCGGACGAAAATGCGCATCATCTGTAACGTGTCCATCGACCTGTCCCCGGGATTGAGATCACGTCGCGCCACCGCGCGACGATGGTGCCGGCAGCGCCGGCGCAGGCCGGTCTGGCGCGAATTGTGCGGAACAGTACAGCAGCAGTGCAGACGTGTCCAGTTCGCCGTATGCGGCGTGATCCGGATGCCGAATCGTCTCGCCGAGTCGCCGTGCGCACGGTGTACGGACCGGGCGCATACGCGCGTTGTCGAACCGGCACACGACCGGCATCGGCTCGGCAAAAACTACGTGCCAACCACGATGCCGCGACGCGATTCACGGCATGTATGACGTATCAAGCCTCGGCGGCCGCATCGAACGGATTACGCAACACGATCGTGTCGTCGCGCTCCGCGCCGGTGGTAATCATCGATACCGGTGCGCCGGCGACCGCTTCGACGCGCGCAATGAACTCCTGCGCGGCGCGCGGCAGCGCCGCACGTTCACGTACCCCCTTCACGGTGCCGTGCCAGCCGTCGAACCGCTCGTACACCGGCTTGGCGCGCGACTGCGCATCGAGGCTCGCCGGCAGATGATCCACCCGCACGCCATCGAGTTCGTATCCGACGCACAGCGCGATCGACTCGAAACCGTCGAGCACGTCCAGCTTCGTAAGCGCCAGCGAATCGATGCCGGAGATCCTGACGGCCTGACGCAATTGCGCGGCATCGAGCCATCCGCAGCGGCGCGGTCGGCCAGTATTCACGCCGAACTCCTGCCCGCGCGCACGCAGCGTTTCGCCGGTCGCGTCGGACAGCTCGGTAAGGAACGGGCCGCCGCCGACCCGCGTCGCATACGCTTTCGTGACGCCCAGCACGTGGCCGAGCTTCGACGCACCGAGCCCTGTACCAGCCGCTGCCGCCGAGGCAACGGTGCCGGACGACGTCACGAACGGATACGTGCCCCAGTCGATGTCCAGCATCACGGCTTGAGACCCTTCGAACAGGATGCGCTCGCCGCGGTCGGTCGCGTCGTTGAGGTCGGCCCAGACGGGGCGCACGAACGGCAGGATCCGCGGCGCAAGGTCGACCAGCGTCGCCAGCATCGCGTCGCGGGAATACTCGTCGAGCCCCAGGCCGCGGAACCACGCGTTGTGATGGTCGACGAGCACATCCAGTTTGGCCGCGAGCTGGCCGGGTTCCGCGAGATCGCCGACGCGCAGCCCGCGACGTCCGACCTTGTCCTCGTAGGCCGGCCCGATCCCGCGCAGCGTGGTGCCGATCGGCTCGCGGCGCAGACGCTCCTGAGCCTGGTCGATCGCGCGGTGGATCGGCAGCACCAGCGTTGCGTTCTCGGCGATCGACAGGTTATCCGGCGTCACCGACAGCCCGAGTTCGGCCATTCGCCCGATTTCCGCGAGCAGCGCTTCCGGATCGAGCGCCACGCCGTTGCCGATCACGCCGCGCTTGCCGCGCACGACACCGCTCGGCAGCAGCGCGAGCTTGTACGTCTTGCCGCCCACGACCAGCGTATGACCCGCGTTGTGGCCGCCGTTGTAGCGTGCGACGAGATCGGCCTGTGCCGCCAGCCAGTCCACGACGCGCCCCTTCCCTTCGTCGCCCCATTGGGCGCCCACGACCACCACGTTCGGCATGCTCCGCACTCCATGTGAGAAATTCAGACAGTCACTCGGCCGAGCCGGCCGTTTGTGTGCCATATTGGCGGAGCTTGAGCACCCGATCAAACGATTAAACCTGAACCGTCGTGTGAGAAAATATCACACGAAAGATGCAATGGCCCGACGACTCCCTCCGCTGAATTCGCTGCGTGCGTTCGAAGCCGCCGCGCGCCTCGGCAGTTTCACGCTGGCTGCGGACGAACTGTGCGTGACCCACGGCGCGATCAGCCGGCACGTGCAACAACTGGAAGCCTGGCTCGGGCGGCCGCTGTTCGAACGCCATAACCGGCGGGTCGAGCTGACCGACCCGGGCCGCGCGTATCTCGCCGAGGTCGGCGCGTCGTTCGACCGGATCGCGCTCGCCACCGCGCAGCATTTCGGCCACGCGCAGCAGCGCGTGTTGCGCGTAAGCGCGCCCGCGACGTTTTCGTTGCGCTGGCTGGTGCCGAAGCTGTCGTCGTTCCAGGTCGCCCATCCGGCCATCGAGGTGCGGCTGTCGACGTCGAACGAGCCGATCGACAAGCTGCGCGACAAGGTCGACCTGATCGTTCGCGGCGGCCCGCAGGCCGTCGACGGTTATGTTGCCGAGGAATTCCTGTCCGAGGTCCGGCTGCCGGTGTGTGCGCCGAAGCTGCTGGAGGGCCGGCCGTTGCATACGCCTGCCGATCTGGCCGGCTTCACGTTACTGCACGCTGCCACCTATCCCGGCATGTGGCCTGAATGGCTCGCGGCAGCCGGACAGCCGAATCTCGTGCCGCGCCACTCGCTCACGCTCGAGCACTTCTACCTGACGCTGCAAGGTGCACTCGACGGCCTCGGCGTCGCAATGGGGCCGATCGCGCTCGTCGCGGATGACATCGCTGAAGGTCGGCTGGTGCAGCCGTTCAGCGAACCGGCACTGCCGCCGTGGCGCTACTTTACGTACGTGGCCTCGGCACGCGCGAACGACGAAGCGGTGCGGGCGTTCAAGGATTGGTTGAAGGTGGCGGGAAATACGGCCGCGCCGCGAGTGCGGAACTGACAGCGTCGGTGTGCGGAGAGCGTGCCGAGACATACAGGAATGCGAAACAAATAACGCAAGCGCCTGGATCGCGTCATGCCTTCGTCGATACGGGGAATGCGGGTTTCGATGTGCGCCGCGAAGACGCGACGCACGCGGCAAGCCGCGGATCGAACCGTGGCTTGCCGCCGGCCGGCGCTTACTGACTAGCGCCGGCGGCTTTCTTCTCCGCGTTCTGCAGGTTTTGCGGATAGTTCGGATCATTGGCCGCGGGCTTGTAACCAGCGTCTTCGAGTTTCTTCAGCTCGGCGTTGTTCTTCGCACGCGCTGCCTTGTGCTCTGCCTTGCGTTGGGCCCGGGCCGCCTTGCGTGCCTGGCTCTTCGCTGCCTTTGCGTCCTGTGCCGCGGGTGCGCTGGCGTCGGTCTGCGCAAACGCAGGAACTGCCGAGCCGAACAGGAACGCGGCTGCGGTAGCAGCCAACGCGAGTTTTCTGATCTGGATTTGCATCGCTGAACTCTCTTTTCTGGTTTATCACGGATTGAAAGACCATCGAGATACCGCCCCTGCCCCGATCGGTTGTCATGCAGAGCTCGGGACCTGTGCATCATAACCGCGCCGAGAAAAATGTGGCGCCAACGTGGGAACGGAATTGGGGATACACGTATGGGAGAACACGTGGATGCCGGTCGACTGTCACGGACAGGACGAACTGTGTGGCGCGCGTCGATACGTAGGGCGATCGCGCTGCGGTGGAGACTCGAAGCGGTCGGTGTACCCGCGATTCGACGCCGAGGATGGACCACCTACGCGCGGCGCAGTGCGATGTGAGTTACCCAGGACTGTTTCATAGGTGGTGTTGCCGGCACGCTCACGCGTGACGTGACCGTTACCAGACCAGTCATGATCACAGCATCAGCAGTCGAACTGTGTGCCGCGTTGCCAGTCGACGCGGTTCAAGCGACGGTTCCTCCCATAAACGACCACGATTCGGTTATGCGGCGATCAAGGCATGCACGATTGCATCGCCACGGCGTTCAGCATTCGATCCGGCAACCAATCGCCGCACTGTGATGCCGAGCGTTACCTGAGCCGGTATGACGCGTCACCGCGTGGTTCTGTGGTCCGTATGACGAATGGCGTGAACACATTGCGTGCGGTGAAGACATCGGCGGAATTCACTTCACGGCTGCGCCAACGGTGCCGCACTGATGTCGCTGCGCTCGTCCGGCGACCGTGGCACGCCGGGTTGCGATGTCGCGGCCATGCTTGTGATCCGCCCGATTCTGCTCAGGAAAGCATCGCGCTGCGCGCGCGAATCACAGGTTTTTCATTCTGCAGCTTGGGTCGCCCGGCATCCAGACGGGCGCCGCTGCCTGCACAGAGTGTCGAGTCGTACGGCTACACCTGGTTGGTGAGCGTTTACAGGATTCGGACCTGCCGGAAGGTGAGCATGTTCGGGATCATCGTTCGAATTCGATTGCGGTGAGCTTCCTGGTCGCCGACATCTTCACGTTGGTTCGCAGCGTGCCCTGGATCGCTCCAGAAGCCGGCGATGGGACAGATCGCGCCCCCCCCCCCCCGTTCATCGGCCGGAAGCCGTTCCCGGGCCTCTCCTTGTGACCCTGGCGCACAGCATTGCACTTCGGTTGGTCGCTCCAAAGGTAGAAAGTTGGAAGACCACGGAGGCAGCAAAGCGAGCGGCATCGATTTCCTCTGTCCACAGTCCACAGGCTAAATTTGACGAGAGACGCGCATGAGCAAACGGAAAAACTTGTCCACGGCCAGGGACGCATGAGTGCAAAAAACCCTTCGGCTGCCGTCCCGGATGATTTCAAACTGCTGTGAACGAAACCAAAGAGATTCGTGTTTCCGGATCGTTGAACGGCTTCGCGGGTCGCCAACGAGCGCTGCCGAGGTCACGGAGCGGGTTTTTTGATCCCATAGATGGGAACCTGTGCCGGGAAACGGGGCTTTCTTCCCGTTTTTCTCCCATAGGTTTCTACGTTTCGGGCCTATGTGAGTGTGTGCTCACCTCTCCCGAGAGCCTTGTCAGGCCTGGAAGCTGTGCAGAACAGGTAGCCAAGCGACTGATTCCAGGCTCGAATCGATGGTTCGAGGTGCCAGCAACCCCATAGACGGCTCCCATTGGTAGCGGTTTATGGGGTTCGTCTTTCTGCGGAAGCGCACGTGTGTTTACATCTTTTGTAAACCACGTTTACTTCTTTAACTACCTTTAGACGGCTCACAGCCTTATCTGACAAGGCTTTGATGGGTGTTCGGTACCCATTTATGGGAGCATAGGTGTAAGGGCTTGGGAGTTTAGGTCTGTGGATTTGGGGATTGGGGTACCGGGTTGTGGGGAATCGGGGTTGTGGATATGGGGCAAGCGTACCCGGTTATGGGAAATCGGCCCGGAAACGCGTTGGGTAGCCGTCTATGGGAACGCCCGAGGGTAGCCGTTTATGGGGCGCTTTTTTTTGATCAATGACCGCTGG
The DNA here is from genome assembly GCA_900497675.1 of Arapaima gigas. Taxonomy (NCBI): domain Eukaryota; kingdom Metazoa; phylum Chordata; class Actinopteri; order Osteoglossiformes; family Osteoglossidae; genus Arapaima; species Arapaima gigas. The sequence continues at coordinate 9,194 of UFQX01000938.1, forward strand.
GTCGCACAGTGATTTTTCTCGGTAGCCGGTTATGGGGCGCGCCAAAGGTAGCCACTTATGGGTCCCATTTGGGGCGGCTCGATTGCCTGTCTCCAGGATTTCCCGTGGTGGATTCCCATGGACAGGATCGATGGCATCGACAGGTAACCTTTTATGGGGAAACCAATAGGTTGCCGTTTATGGGAGCGATCTTTGCCTTCAGCGCTGAAATCGATGCAGCCGACACAGCTCAAGTGGGTCGAAAGGTACCCTCCTGTGGGAATCCGCAAAGGTAGCGAGTTATGGGAAGAAAGGAGGTCTGTGCTGCAGAGCACCACGAATTCGCCCAACGATCTCGATTCTCCGCGTTTGCTTCCCATGGATGGTTACCTTGCCGAGGGCAAGTCTCATGCCGGGTTTCTGCGTCCGGGCATGAAAGGTAGCGGCTTGTGGGAAGCATTTTTGTCGAAAGGTAGCTGGATATGGGGTTCCGCAAATATCCTCTGAATGTAAATTTTCCTTTTATATCGGTAGGTTAGAAGCGAGAGTGCAAGTAAAGCTGGAGCAAGGCCGTTGCTCGTCGACGCGAAAAGGTATAAAGTCCGCTTTCAACAAGGTCACCTTATCCGGACATTACGATGCCGCGCAAGCCCGCAAGCAAAGGCTCAGACAAACAGGTTTCGCTGTTTCAGACACCAGAGCCTCCCGACTTGCTGCGCAAGGCGGTCCAGGCGATTCATATCGCGCCCAAGTCCGGAAAGATCGGTCTGCAGCAGCGCAAGATGTTCAGCTCACTGATCAAGAACGCGCTTCGACAGGAGGCGTTCGAGCCGGGCCGGACGAGTTTCTCGATCTCGCTTGCGTCGCTTTCGCACGAGAGCGGGTTGAACAGCAACAATACGAAGTACGTGAAAGACACGGTCAACTCGCTGATCAGTACCGTCGTCAACTGGGACTATCTGGCCGCGGATCGGTCGACGGTCTGGAAAGCGTCGGGCCTGCTCGCCGGCGCGGAGCTCGAGCAATCGGTGCTGAAGTACAGCTTCTCCGACCAGATTCGCAGCGAGTTGCTCAACCCCGAGATCTACGCACTGATCGATATGCGGATCGCCCGCGAGTTCCGGCGGTCGCACTCGCTCGCGTTGTGGGAAAACACGGTGCGCTACGAAGGGATCGGCATCACCGCGAAGATCCCGCTGCCGAAATTTCGTGACCTCATTCTCGGGCAGGACAAGGCGTCGCAGTCGTACAAGGAATACAAGCTGTTCAAGAGCAAGGTCCTGGTGCCGTGCATTCAGGAGGTGAACGAAGTTTCGGATCACACGCTCGAGTTGATCGAACACAAGTCCGGCCGGAGCGTGGAGGCGGTTCAGTTCAAGGTGACGCGCAAGCAAAGCACCGATACGGTGGAGGACGGCGACGTCAAGAACGAAGCGCTGGTCGAGGAGGTCGCCAAGTTCGGCATCCCGCGCTCGGAAGCGCGCCGGCTGATCACGCAATATGGCGTGCAGCGCATCAAGGCGGCGATTGCCTATACGCTCAATCGGACTACGAAGAAGAATGCGGCCCCGGTCGACAACGTGGCAGCGTATTTCCGCAAGGCGTTGACGCACGGCTACACGCTGTCCGACGGGCAGGGAACGGAAGCGGCGGCCCCGGCGAAGGAATCCGCGCAGAGCAAGCAGGAACAGATTCGCGACAAATATCTGGCGGCGAAGGTCGAGGAAGCCGGCGCGTATTTCCGCGAACTGGAGATCGACGACCAGACCAAGCTGATCGAGCGCTACAACGAGACGGTGGCAGGCTCGAAGGACTTGACGCTGTCGCCGAAGAAGAAGGCGAGCAAGCTCGCGCAGACCAGCTTCTTCCGATGGCTCGCGCTGGATACGTGGGGCGAACCGACCTCGGACGACTTGCTGGAATTCCTGCTGAAAAGCAGTCTCGCCGGCAACTGAACGAAGGCCTCGCAGCCGGAGGTGCGTCGCGCGCCGGACATCGTCGTCCGGCTTCGCGGTGCAACACGGATGCGAGGCCTTCTGCTTTACGCGCGTTACTGTTGCGTGGCCGTTGCCAGTTCGGCAACGTACGCGTCGATGACGGTCTTGAGCTTGTCGGCAAGCGCTTCCTGGTGCGATGCGTCGACGCCCTTGAGCTGCAGATCCAGACGTCCGTCCGGATAGGTTTTCAACTGGCCGATCGCTCGCGATTCGAGCGCGAAGTCATGGCGAACGCTGTAACGCGTACGTCCCGCTTTCTTGCTGCCGTCGCTTTGTGCACGCAGGAAATTCTCCAGATCACGAACCGACTTTTTCCGGTCGATCACGGCCGTCAACAGCCGGTCGGCAGTCGGCTCGCCCAGGCGTTCGAAGATCAGCTTCAGGAAATACGCCGCCTGCAGGCCAACCACGTCGTTCGCGCTCGCCATCCGTTCCAGGAGTGTGTTCGGGAGCGCGTTGAGCGACAGCGTCTTGCTGATCGATGCCTTGTCCTTGCCGATCTTTTCCGCCAGCGTGTTCTGGTCGGAAAAGACCTTCTCGTCGAGGAGACGCTTCCACGCGACCGCATCGTCGAAGATCGTCTGGCGTTCGTGGTCGTGGTTCGCGCGATACGCGATCGTGTAGAGCTGCTCAGGCGTGTGATCCGTGCGGAACGTGGCGTTGATGGTTTCATCGCCGTTGATGCTCGTCGCACGGAGCCGGCGTTGCCCGTCGATCACCACGAGCTTGCCGGGAAACTCCGGGAGCCGCGTAACCTTGATCGGCTCGATCTGCCCTTCCCGCTTCAGTGTCAGAGCGAGCTCGTGCAGACTCGACTCCGAGTAGAACACGCGCGGATTGAACGGGTTCGGAATGCAATCCTTGACGAGCACCTTCTGAGGCGCGCCAAGATCCGGCGTGCCGGCCGGCGAGGCCGCGGCCGGAGCGGTGGCGGGTGCCGTTTCGCCGACGACATTCGGTGCAGCCGCCGGTTCGGGCAGCCGCGTTTCGAGTGCCGCATTCTCCTGCGCGAGTCCGCGCAGCAGGCCGGCTGCGAGATGCAGGTTGCCGGTCGGCTTCTTGTCTTTCGATGTGTCCTTAGCCATGGGCGGCTCCGGTAGCGCGCGTCGACGCGATGTATTGGGCCATTTCCGTGACCAGCTTTTCGATTTCCGCGCGGGCTTCTTTCAGGCCCTTCAGATATCGATTGTGGTGATGGATCGTGGTGCCGAGCGCAAACGTCTGACGGTAGACCTCGCGCTGCGCGATCTGGCTGTCGAGCAGATGCTCCCCTATTTCTTCAGCCCTTAGAATTTTTAAAATTTCTTCACGCATTTTAGTTTTTCCATTAACACTATTCAGCATTAATGCGGAAGAAAGATTCGGGTTACGGACGGACCGCATCGACTCGATCATGCGGATCATCGCAACCGTGCTGTAGAGATCGGCTGGCGATGGCGACAGCGGCACGAGGCAGAAGTCGGCGACCTCGAGTACGGAGGCGATTCGCGGGTCTTCGAGGTTGCCGGGACAGTCGACAACGATCACGTCGAAGTTCGCGTCCTGTTTCTTGATCTCGGCGCCGATGCCGCGACCGGCAGGGGCCAGAGAAAGCACCGTCATCGGTAGCGTGTTCTCGCCGCTCGTCACCCATCGGACGGACGTGCCTTGAGGGTCGGCATCGATCAGGGCGACCTTGTTGCCGCCGGCTTCGAAAGCAGCGGCGATATTGACGGAGATGGTTGTCTTTCCAGTTCCACCTTTTTGATTGCTGACGGCGATCTTGAAAGCCATTAAATTCCTCCACGGTGTTTTGCGTAATATATGCAGTTATTATCAAAATGTCCAGAAAAGCCTTCGACGCGATGGAGGCCTTACGGATCGCCGTGGTTGTCACGTGACAAGTGGGCCGAATGGCTAACTAATCAGTCGCGGTTGACGGTCTAATAAAAATAAAAATAGCTACCACGATCAAAATGAACGTCCAAAGTTCGAGAGAAAATTCGACAGATTTCAATGTCGATGCCAGCGCTAGCGAATGAAGACAAATCGCTCGAGGTCGTAGTGCTCCCGACAGAGCTCGTCTCAGTCTTCGGCAGTCAATTTATGGCCATTACCGGGAAACTTGTTGTCACGTGACAAGTGGCGGGGATTCGCACCGGCTCAATCCAAGCCGGTGCCGAAAAATCTTTGAATTGATCGCTCTCATAGCTATGGGCGAGTCACTCGAGGCTCGAAATCGGATCTGGGTTTGGCATGACGCGTCTCGCTCGATGAGTTGTCACGTGACAATCGATCCGGAGTGAAAGGTAACGTCAGTGCCGAATCGTCCGTCAGAAGGCGTTGTGATGGGACTCCTAGGGTATGAACACATGGAGCGCCAAGGAGAAGATTCGCCTCGCTGTCTCGTCGCAACAGGCAGTTTCCTGGGCGAATTGGCTGGGGCGTTGTCACGTGACAACCGGAGTGCTGTATCGGGGGCTTGCTTTGCGTGGCGTTGAATTGGCCGCTTGTAGGACGGGGGCGCCTATGTCGACGAGCCTTAGACATCAATAGGCCTGCAGACACGGGGCTACGGCGCAGGCTATTCGCAACGACGTGCTTGAAGAACGATGCTGTTCAGCTTGCGGGACTGCGCTCACAAACGGGTATCATGAGCGCAATTGATATGACCCCATTTAATGGGGGTGTTCAGATCAACATTGCGCTTGGGTTGTACGGAAGGGGAGGGTACGGGCTTCGCCGCGTGTGCGCAGGAGTTACGACCAGTGCACTCGAGAGCTTCTGTGCACCGGTCAGGCGTTCGAGGCTCCGCTTTGCGACGAACTTGGGTGTTGAAGGCCCGACAACGGCTCAAACGGGCCGGATCGTGAAACATTTCCAAGAAATTCGGTGTTCGGGGAAATCCTTGTCTGGCAATGGGTTGCGCTATATTCTTCATGTTGTTTCACGCAAAATCGCCGAGATCGATCGTGTAAATAGGGGCGTATGGCTATTTTACGTTCCTCAAGCCAGAGGCGGCGTGAACATACCTGAAGTTGTATTAGGGGATACGTAATTTGTCGTATTTGAAACGATTTAAGTCGGCCTGACGCAGAGATACATCGAAGTGAGGCTAATCAGATACATCTCGACACGGCGCCCAGGCCCTTCCTGGTGCCTGCGCCGATCAATCTTCGAGAGTTGTCACGTGACAACGCGTAAAGCGGTAGTCGCAGCGTGACGCGAGACTCACGGCACTGCAGAGTTTGTGGCCGAGTGTCCAGAGGGTACTGAGACGACTTGGTTGCGGAGACGGCAAAATCCTCATCAGTTCATGAGGTCGGTATGAGACGTCTTGCCTCTGGCCGATGAATGCTTGCGAGTTCGGATACAGGTTCGACGCTGCGAGGTGCCCACGCCCCGCTCGATACATAATTTGAATTCGTGGTGGGCTGCCGAGCAATCAATCCGGAGTTAGCAACAAGCGCGCATCTTGCTGCGCTCGTCTGGCTCAAGCGGGTCGCCCCTTCACGTGTGAAGGGGCGACCCGAGCATTTCGCGGATACCACCAAGCAAGGTATCTCGCATCTCCAGTACCGTCCCGGTGATCAATACGTCGCCGCCACCGAAAGAACGACATCCGTTCCGCTTCGCAGGCTATCGATATCTCTCCTCGGAGAATTTCCGAACAACCGGCTGTATTCGCGATTGAACTGAGTCGGGCTCGCATATCCGACCCTGAACGAGGCCGATGTGGCGTCGAGCCGCTCGGACAGCATCAGTCGACGCGCCTCATTGAGCCGTATCCATTTCTGGTACTGCAGTGGACTCATGCCGGTGAGTTGGCGGAAGTGGTGGTGGAAGGTCGAACTGCTCATTTGTACCTGCGCCGCCAGGTCGTCGACCCGAAGCGACTCGTCGTAATGGGTCCGCAACCATTGGATCGCCCGCGATACGCGGTTGCCCTGACTGCCGGCGGACGCAATCTGACGCAGACGGGCACCCTGGTCGCTCGTCAGCAGCCGGTAATAGATTTCCCGCTCGACGTACGGTGCAAGAACTGCAATGGCATTCGGATCATCCAGCAACGCCAGCAACCGGTTCACTGCGTCGTACAGCGGTTCGTTCATATCGCCGACGACGAGGCCGCGGCCGGCCGGAGCTTCCTCGTGATCCGCTGCGACCTGCGCCATCAGTTCGGCCATGACGCGAAAATCAAGCTTGAGCCCGATTCCGAGAAACGGCCTTTCGCGGCTGGCCTCGATGACCTGCGTCGAACCGGGCAGGTCGAGGGACGTGATCAGAAAGCGGTTGGCATCGCAGAGATACACATCGCCGCTCTGAATGAGTCGCTTCGTGCCCTGGACGACGAGACCGAAGCTCGGCTCGACCATGCAGTCCATCGGCTGCGTTGTCGCCTCCCTTCGATGGAAGCTCAGGTTTGGAATGGCCGTGGTGAGGTGATCGACGCCTTCCGTCCATCTCGCGACACGCTCTGCGAGCGTCTGCCGCAGGTCGTTCTCTCGGCGATAGCACGTCGATCGGGAAATTGCCGGGTTGAACGCGGCGATGGTGGCGTCTTTGACGGGTTGGCCGGGTGCCGGATGCATGACTTCTCTACTCAGGAATCGGGTCTACAGACAGCCCGTCGACGTGCGGGTACGCCGGCAACGCGCCTGCCGGAGTCGCGGCATTGCCGCGCTCCGGGGAAAAATGGACAACGGTCGGAGGGTCTTACTTCGTGGCCTGCGACGCGCAAAGCGTCCAGCGGCGCGATTTCGCGGCAACGGACGTCACGCGCTCGTCGACCGTGCGCCACCACCGCTCGCCGCGATGCGGCTCGTCGAGTGCAAGGCGCTCGCCCATCCTGGGCGTCGACAGATCGACGCCGCGGACGATCGCCAGTGCCGTGACGCGCTCGAATGGTTCCTGCCAGCGATGCATCGCGAGATCGAACGTGCCGTTGTGGATCGGGATCAGCCAGCGTCCGCGCAAATCGATGTGCGCCTGCACGGTCTCTTCCGGCTGCATGTGCACGTACGGCCATTGCGCGTCGTATGCGCCTGTTTCGATCAGCGTGACATCGAACGGCCCGAGGCGCTCGCCGATCGTCCGGAAGCCGTCGAAGTAGCCGGTGTCGCCGCTGAAGAACACGCGCAAGTCGTCGTCGACGATGACCCAGGACGCCCACAGCGTGCTGTTGCCGTCGAACAAGCTGCGCCCGGAAAAGTGCTGGGCAGGTGTCGCGGTCAGCGTCAGGCCGGTCACGTCGACGCTTTGCCACCAGTCGAGCTGGCGGACTTTCTTCGCGTCGATGCCCCATTCGATCAGGCGGTCGCCGACACCCAGCGTTGTCACGAACACGTCGGTGGTTGCCGCGAGCGCGAGCACCGTGTCGCGGTCGAGATGATCGTAGTGATCGTGCGACAGGATCACGCCGCGCAGCGGCGGAAGATCTTCAAGCGAGATTGGGGGCGCATGAAAGCGCTTCGGGCCGACGCGCCGGAACGGCGATGCGCGCTCGGCAAACACGGGATCGGTCAGCCAGAATTCGCCGCGCAGCTTGAGCAGCAGCGTCGAATGACCAAGCCGGTACAGGCTGCGATCGGGGGCCGCGTCGAGTTCCGCGCGCGTCAGCGAATCGACGGGCAGTGCCCCCGCAGGCACGGTATTGCGCGGCTTGTTGAACAGCATGTTCCAGGCGATCCCGAGCGTCTTGCCGAGCCCCTCGACCGGACGAGGCGCGACATTGCTGAAGCGCTCGCCATTGTGCTGCGGCGAGCCGCCGGACAGCGTGCGGCCGCGCCGGGCAGCCGCAAAACCCAGTATGCGATGAATCAAAACGAGAGGCGATGCCATATCGGTTCGTCCGGAAAATAAAGTACACTAAACAGTGTAGTTTATTTTTGGGATAAGTAAACTGCCCGGTGTAAAATTTCTCCATGGATACCAGTACTCCCCCTCAGCGCCTGACCGATCGAAAGCGCGCGGCCATCGTCGATGCGGCCATCGAGGAATTTCTCGCGTCGGGTTACGACGCGACCAGCATGGACCGCATCGCGGCGCGTGCGGACGTGTCGAAGCGCACGGTCTACAACCACTTCCCGGGCAAGGAAGCGTTGTTCGCCGCAATCCTCCAAAAATTGTGGGATGCGACCCGGACAGGCAGTTCGCCAACCTATCGTGCCGATGTGCCGCTACGGGAGCAGTTGCTCGCATTGCTGGATCGCAAAATGCGCCTGCTCGGCGACGAGGCATTTCTGTCGCTCGCACGTGTCGCGATCGGTGCGGCCATCCATTCGCCGGAACGCGCGCGTGACATGGTCGAGCGTCTCGGCGAGCGCGAGGAAGACATGACGGTCTGGGTGCGGACGGCCGCGGCGGCTGGACGCCTGTCCGTCACCGATCCGGTGTTTGCCGCGAATCAGTTGCATGGTGTCGTGAAGGCATTCGCGTTCTGGCCGCAGATAACGATGGGCCAGCCGCCGCTCCCGGAGCCGGCGCAACAAAAAGTCGCTGAATCCGCTGCCGACATGTTTCTCGCGTACTACGCGCAACCGGAACACACCGACGCACCGCGCGACGTAACGGACTGATCGTGTATACGGTCGAACTTGCGTGAATCGAGCCTGGCGCAACGTGCACGCTCCGTACGTATCTCGCAACGTCGCGCCGGCAAACCGGCAGATCCGCGGGAGCGAATGCGGATTGCCGCATCGGATCTCCGGCCATTCGGCGGAAATCGGCGATGCCGTCGGCACACCTGAAACCGAACGTGAGTAACGACGAATGAAGACGCTGTTGATCGTCTATCACACGATGACCGGAGGCACGCAACAGATGGCCGAAGCGGCCGCCGGCGCTGCGCGCGAGCAAACCGGCGTCGACGTGAGGCTGCAGCGCGCCGATGCGACGAGCCCGGCCGACGTGCTGGCCGCCGACGCGTATCTGTTCGCCACGCCGGAGAATCTCGCGGCAATGTCCGGGCTGATGAAGGATTTCTTCGACCGCTGCTACTACGCGGCGCTCGATCGCGTGAACGGCCGCCCGTATGCGGTGATGATCTGCGCGGGAAGCGATGGGCAGAACGCGCTGCGCCAGATCGACCGGATCGCGACCGGGTGGCGGTTGAAGAACGTGGCGCCGGGCCTGATCGTCTGTACGCACGCGCAGACGCCGGAACGCATCCTCGCGGCGAAGACGATCGACGGCGACGATCTCGCGCGCTGCGCCGAATTGGGCGCCGGTCTCGCAGCGGGACTCGCACTGGGCGTTTTTTGATCGCCGGCGCTGCGGCTGCGATGACCGGTCGACGCACGTTTGTGCACGCGACGTGCGCTCTTGAGCAGCACCGATCGCGCGGTGCGCGGGGCTGGCCGAATGCTCGTCCCTCAGCCGCCTTTTGTTGTCTCGGAAGGCCGGTGATATTCGGGCCAAAGACGTTTCACGAGATCGCGCGATGCGCCATAGGCATGGCAGCTGTCGATCTTGAGCGGTTTCCCGTCGCTGTCGCGTGCCTCGAGCGACGACTTTCGCATGCCGACCATCGTTTGATAGGCCGTGGTGGCGATCGGGCCGAGCAACTCCTTCAGGTGCGTGCACGTATCGCAGGACGGCAGGCGCTTGCGAATCTCGCTGTTCCAGCCCGCGCCGATGCTCAGTCCGACGAGCGCCTGCAGCGAGTCGCCGCCGCCCGGACACTGCGCATACGGATGCGACCGGAGGAAAGTGGACACGGCGCGGACGACCATGTCGGCGTCGAAGACCAGCGTCACGCCGAGGTCGTGGATCGGCGACAGCGCAGCGACCGTCCGCGTGCCGCCCGGCGGCGTGAAATCAAAGGTTTTGCGATCCGAGAGGCAGGCCGTTACTTCGAACAGGCCGTCGCTGCGCCGATAGCCGCGCATGTCGATCTGCCGATGGTGAATTTCCTCGCGCGTGACGCCGTCGTGCGGGATGTCGTGTGGGGGAACCATGTATCTGCTCCGTTTCGTGCAACCGGTTCGTTCTTCTGGCAGGCAAGCGGGATGTCGGCGGCTCGCCGGTCGGGCGCGGCGAAACGGGCTGAGGCACGCTGCTGACGACATCGATCCGGCCATACTACGCACTTTTCTGCCTCTTCGTGCGCTACAGGATGGATGCGGACGCAACGAGTCGTGTGCGGGCACCGACGCTGTTGAATGGGTACGGCTCTTGCGCCGATTCATCGCCGTGATCGTTGATTCGCTCGCAGCCGACGCCGCTTCCCGGGATGCAGCAGGACGCAGAATCGCAGCCGGGGCCCGCGACGCACCGATGCGGCGGGATCGCGTTCGACGTTCGTAGGCGGGATACCACGGGTCGGGCGTCGATCGATACCGCCGAGGCAAACGCAGTACGGAGGATGGCCCCGATTTCCGCCAACGAGAGTGAACGGCGTGACTTCCGGAAACGTATCCCTATAATGCGCAACACGACCGCATGGACGCATTTCCGGTACCCCGAATCGGGCCAAGGCAGACCAGTGAGTCAACCGGCCGCCGCGCGTACCGGTATACTTCCACTCCTGCCTTGTCCGGCATCGTGGCCGGGTGCCTGAAAACAGAGTGGCGTGCGCGATGCGGCCCCGTAGTATTCCGCATCGGCGGCAGACGGGTCGCACGCATGGCGGCGAAGCTCGTGCGCCGCGCGGCATGGCCGCACGAACCACACCTTATATTCCTGGTGGATTGAATTTATGGGTTTTGAACAACTTGCCGAATTGCGGGCGCAGCTCGCAGCGAAGGCCAAGCAGGAGCGCAACGCGAAGCGGCCGGCAGCGCCGGCGGACACCGGCGCGAAGCCGAAGTCCGGCGACCAGCCGCAGCGTGGTGCCAAGCCGGCTGCGGCCGGCGGCAAAGCAGCGCACCGCGCGAAGCCGGCTTCGGCGAAGCCGACGGCGCCGGTCGATCCGGTCATCGTTGCGATCGGCAAACTGCAGCGTAAGTTTCCGCGTGCGTTCCCGAAGAATCCGGCCCCCAAAGTGCCGCTCAAGGTCGGTATCTGGGACGACCTCGCACGTGAAGCACAGGCGGTCGGGCTCAACGAAGCCGAACTGCGTGACGCGATGTCGACGTGGTGCCGTGGCAACCGTTACTGGTCGTGCCTCGTCGAAGACGCCGTGCGGGTCGATCTGCAGGGTAACGAAGCAGGGCGTGTCACGCATGACGACGCAGCGCGGGCACGCCGGCTGAAGGCGCGCCGCCCCGGCAAGGGCGCGGCACAAGCGGCCAAGGGCGCGCAGCAGCAGCCGAAGGCCGAACAGCCGGCCGAGGCCGCCGAGCCGCAACCGGCAAACGTGGAAGCGCAAGCCGACGCAGCGCCGCAGGTCGAGCAGCAAACGGCCGGAAACGAGTAATCCGCACCGCGCCGCTGCATACCGCACGGCGCTGTCCCGCAGTCACAACGCCTGCGGTGAATGCACGACAGACTGACCTGCCTCGACCGAGGCAGGTCAGGACTGCTCCCACCGGTGCTCGACGCGCCGGGCGCTTACCTATCCCACCTCGAACAGACCACGCGACCGGACGAAGAAAGTTCGCCGATCAGTGCTGCACGCGCGTTGTTTCGACTTTGTCGTTTGCGCATGGACGTCGCTCACTCCCCGAACACGGCAACGCTTCGTTCAATTAATTCGTTTTCCTAAGATAAGGGCGTGCCGAAACCATCGACTGGCGCGTGGACGTTCGTGTCCTGTCATCGTGACATGATGACGCGCGATAATCTCGCCGAGGTCGTCAGGTCGCGAGCAAGCCGGCCGGCTGCGATGCAGCTTGCAATGTGAAAGGTACGAAAAGCTCACCGCGACGTAACCCGCTGCGACGGCCAGCGCCTTTCAACGTCAATTCAAACCGGATCATGCACTCGAGACATTCCGCGATTCTCGTCGCGCTCACCGCTGCCGCGCTGTTCGGCGCCGCGACACCGCTCGCCAAGGCGCTGATTGGCGCGATGTCGCCGTTCATGGTCGCCGGCCTGTTCTATCTCGGCAGCGGCGTCGGGCTCGGTATCGGGATCTTCCTTCGCCGCCTGCACAACCGTCGTGCACCGACCGCAAACGCTGCGCCGCTGCAACGCGCAGACCTGCCGTGGCTCGCCGGCGCGATTGCGGCAGGCGGGGTGGCCGGCCCGGCGTTGCTGATGCTCGGGCTATCGAGCACGCCGGCAGCGACGAGCGCGTTGATGCTCAATCTCGAGGGTGTGCTGACGGCTGTCATCGCGTGGGTCGTGTTTCGCGAGAACGTGGATTCGCAGGTGTTCCTCGGAATGGTCGCGATCGTCGCCGGCGGCACGCTGCTGTCGTGGACGCCGGGCCACGCAGGCGTGCCGGTCGGCGCGTTGTTGATCGTCGGCGCATGCCTGTGCTGGGCGGTCGACAACAACCTGACCCGCAAGGTGGCCGCAAACGACGCGATGGTCATCGCGTGCGCGAAAGGGCTGATCGCCGGACCCGTGAACATCGGCATCGCGCTGGCGACCGGCGCGACGCTGCCGGCTGTCCCGGTCACGGCTGCCGCGATGCTGACGGGGCTCGGCGGCTACGGGATCAGCCTCGTGCTGTTCGTCGTCGCACTGCGCCATCTCGGCAGCGCGCGCACGGGCGCGTATTTCTCGATCGCGCCGCTGTTCGGCGTCGTGCTGTCGCTGCTGATCTGGCCCGCGCTGCCACCCGCGACGTTCTGGATCGCTGCGGTGCTGATGGCGCTCGGCATCTGGCTGCACGTTCGCGAACGGCATGAACATACGCATACGCACGAGCAGTTCGAGCACACGCATCGGCATCGGCACGACGAACATCACCAGCATGCGCACGATTTCGCGTACGACGGCAACGAACCGCACTCGCATCCGCACGTGCATTTGCCGATCACGCACAGCCATGCGCATTTTCCGGACATTCATCACCGGCACCGGCATTGACCGCGTCATGAACAGCAGGCGATACGGTTCACAAGGTAACCGTTTATGGGGCGTGCGTCGCATCGTGTGCGCATCTGCTTCCAGCGTCGCCTGAGCGCGACCGCAGCAGCGGTGCGAGCCTGGTCTTCGGTCTGGATCAACCGGATCAGCGAACCGGCCGGATCGATCAGTGCACCGACCGTGCCGTCCCAGGCTTCGCGAGTCGAATGGGCAGCCCGGTCACCGCGGTGGTTATCGTGCGTGAGGAAAGCAGAAGCCGAAATCCTCGCAGCCCGGGCACCCGGGGGCGGGGCTCGCCGGCACGTCAAGCGAGGCGGCCACTTCCTGTGCGAGGAATTTCTTCCAGCGCAGGTGAGCGACGTTGCGCGCGGCAAGCGCGGGGAAATAGCGATCGAGCATCGCGGATACCGCGTCACGCCCATCAAGCCCGAGATCGCGCCACAGATGATCGGGGCGCAGGCAGGCGTGCGCGATGATCGACGCGAGACAGGCTGCATCGTCGCGGTCGGCGGCGGGATTCGCGTCGTCCATCAGCCGCGTGTGCAGCGTTGTAACGAACGCCGCGTGAGTAGATGGCAGCACTGCCATCACGGCCGTTGGCGCGAGCGCTGCGACATCGGCAGCAGGCAGGTGCGGAAACTGCCGCGTCAGCAGGCCGGCCAGCTGCGGATGAGACAGGCCGAGCAGCCCGAGCTCGTTGCGCTGCGCGCGTGCCGCAACGAGTGCGCCGAACAGGCGTGCGTCGGGTGTGTCGGCACTGGCCGCGGCGGACAGCAACGACTGCAGCGCCCGTTGCCGAGCGTGATCGAACGCGGTTGTCATCGCACGCATCCGGCCGGCAGCCGCACGGCGCGATTCGGGTGAATGCGCGGTGCCAAACGGATCACTATCGCGATCGTCACGCGTTCACTCGACGCCGACGATCACGCTCGATGCCTTGAAGATCGCGGACGCAGCCGTGCCGCTCGCGAGGCCGAGTCGATCGACGCTGTCGTTGGTGACGATCGCGACGATCTCGGCCCCGCCCGCGGCCTTGATCACGACTTCCGAATTGACCGCGCCTTTCGCGACCGACGAAACGGTGCCCGCGACGCAGTTGCGGGCCGACACCTTGCTGCTGTCGACGTCGACCATCACGATCACCGACGACGCCTTCACGAGCGCGAATGCCTTCGAGCCGGCCGCGAGGCCCAGCGAAGCCGCGCTGCCGTGGGTGATCACGGCGACGATGTCGAGGCCGCCCTGCGTGCGGAGCGTGATTTCGTCGTTGACGGCACCGGCCTTGACGGCGCTGACCTGGCCAGGGAAATGGTTGCGGGCGCTGGTTCGCATGATGGATCTCCGGGTGGATGCTGCTGGGAGTTCGGCGGCGAGAGATGAATGGAAATGCATCGGTCAGTGTAACGTCAACCAGGGTGTTCGTCGTCCTTCCGGCGCAATGGCGCGCATCAGGAAAGGCCGCCGCCACCGAGCGTTTCGCCAGGTGCACGTGATGTCCTGAAGATGACTGCGCTGCCGTGTTATTTGCTGGTCGCGGGTGTCGCGGGTGTCGCGGGTGTCGCGGCGGCGCGTGTGGCGTCGCGGCGGGCGTCCGGTGCGGCCGTCGTACCGTCGGATTCCCACCCGCCGCCGAGCGCGAGGAAGAGTCGAACCTGGTCGGTCGCGACCTGGCCTTCGGCTGCCGCCACCTGCGCCTGCGCGCTCGTCAGCGTGCGCGTCGCATCGAGATCGGAGATGAACGACTCGCGGCCGGCCAGATAGAGGCGATGCGTTTCGTCGGCGGAATTGCGTGCCGATTCATACGCGGTGCGCAGCGCTTCCATGCGCTGCACGTCGGCTGCATAGGTCGCGAGGCTCGACTGTGTTTCGCGCAGCGCGTTCAGCACGACGCCGTCGAAGTGCGCGAGCACGCCACCCGTCGCGGCTTCGGCCTCGCGCACGCGTGCACGCTGGCCGTTGACCGGGAACGACCAGCTGATCAGCGGGCCGATCGACCAGCGATTCGTCGTGGACGAGAACAGATCCGCGGCGACACCGACCGAGCCGGCCGACGCGCCGATGCTGATCGACGGGTACAGCGCGGCGGTCGCCACGCCGATCCGCGCGGTCGCGGCCGCGAGTTGCCGCTCGGCCGCGCGCACGTCGGGGCGGCGGCGCAGCAGCGCGGCGCCGTCGCCGATCGGAATCGGCTGGCGCAGCTTCGGCAGGCGCTCGCATTCGGCGACGGCCTTCGGCAGGTCGGCGGGCGAGCGCGCGAGCAGCGCGGCGAGCTGGTATTGCGCGACTTTACGGCGGCCTTCGAAGCGCGGGATATCGGCGGCGAGGGTGCGCACCTGCGTCACGCCGCGCGTCACGTCGGTCTGGTTGCCCCGCCCGGCATCGCGCAGCCGCTGCGACAGCGAGACGCGCTGCTTCTGCAGCGCGAGCGACTGCTTCGCGACGGCCAGCTCGTCGCCGGCCGAACACGATTCGACGTAGGCGCGCACGACGTCGGCGACGACCGTGATGCGCGCCAGGTCGCCGGCTGCCTGGACGGACTCGCTGTCCGCGCGCGCGGCTTCGACGCCGCGCCGCAGCTTGCCGAACAGGTCGATTTCGTACGACACGTTGATGCCGACCGCGCCTTCGTTGACGACCGGCAGCTTGTTCTCGAGCAGGTATTGCTCGGCCGATTCCTGGGCGCGCTGCACGCCGGCTTCCGCGCGGCCCGAGAAGCCGCCCTGCTGGCTTGCGACTTCCAGCGCCGCGCGCGAGCGCGCGAGGTTGGCCGCGGCGACGCGCAGGTCGGTGTTCGACTTCAGTGCGTCGCGCACGAGTGCGTCGAGCACGGGATCGTCGTAGAGCTGCCACCAGTTGCCGGGCACGGCGTCGCGCGACACGAGCGTGCCGTTCGCATCGTCGAGCGCATGGTTCGCGAGCGGCGCATTCACGTACGCCTGCTGCGGCAGCGTGTAATCGGGGCCGACGGACTTGCACGCGCCGAGTGCGAGCGCAAGCGGCGCGAGCGTCGCGGCGAGGCGCAGACCGTGGCGCTTCATTGCGATGCTCCTGCTGCGCCGGCGGCCGTGCCGGAAGCCGTCGATACCGATGTGACGGCCGATGCCGAGCTGGTGGTTGCCGCCGACGCGCCGGCCGCCGGTTTCGCGTTGTCTTTGCGGCGCGTATCGGCTTCGCGCATCGAGACGGTCGCGGTACGGCCCGCGATCATCCGGAAATCGTCGGGTACTTCGTCGAGCACGACGCGCACCGGCACGCGCTGCGCGAGCCGCACCCAGCTGAAAGCCGGGTTCACGTTCGGCAGCAGGTTCGCGCCCTGCGTGCGGTCGCGATCCTCGATCGCGGCGACGATGCTCTGTACGTGGCCGCGCAGCGCACGCGGCTCACCCATCACGATGATGTCGACCGGCTGGCCGATGTGGATGCCGCGCAGCTTGGTTTCCTCGAAGTAGCCGTCGACGCGGAACGAATTGCGGTCGACGACCGACAGCACCGCGCGGCCGGCCGGCACGTATTCGCCGACACGCGGCGCGCGGTCGTTCAGGTAGCCGTCTACGGGACTGACGATCGTCGTGCGCTGCAGGTTCAGCTTCGCGGTGTCGAGCGACACCTGCGCATCGGCGACGGCGGCTTCGCCCTGTTCGACGCGCGTGCGGCTTTCCTCGACCTGTTCGCTCGCGACCAGGTTGCCGAGCTGCAGGTTGCGGGCGTACTCGCGCTTCGCCTGGGCGAGCGTCGCGCGGCGCTGCGCGAGCGTGGCTTCGGCAAACCGTTCCGCGAGCGTGTAGCGGGCCTGGTCGATCACGAACAGCACCTGGCCGCGCTTGACCTCCTGGTTGTCGGCGACCTGCACGGACGTGATGAGGCCCGCCACGTCCGGCGCGACCTGGATCACGTCGGCGCGCACGTGACCGTCGCGGGTCCACGGCGAGAACATGTAGTAGTTGACGATGCGCCACAGCACGATGGCAGCCACGACGACGACGATCAGGGTGAGCAGGATCTGCCCTGCCGAGAGCCAGGTTTTTTTCACGTTAGGTAGCCACGAGATGGTGGGAAACGATGACGACGGCGGCCAACACGAATACGTAGATGCCGAGGTCGAAGATCGAACGGTGCCAGACGAGGCGGTAGAAGCCGACGCGCTCGAGCACGGCGCGCACGACGATGTTGATCAGGTAGGCGATCAGCATCAGCACGAGCGGGGCCGGCACGAATACGCCGAAGATGTCGATTTCGCCGATCATGGTTGCGGTCGGAAGGACGGATGGGAAAGCGGGATCATGCGCGTGCTCCGTCCGGCGCCCGCGGCGGTTGCCCGGCCGCGGCCGGATACAGCGACAGGCGCAGGCCGACGAGCGCGTGCAGCGTGTCGCGCAGCCGGCGATGCGTGGCGGGCGTGGCCGGCGCGGCGGGCTCCCCGCCGTTTTCCGCCGGTGCGGCACCCGGCAGGTTGCGGCCCGCGACTCGGCGCAGCGCGTCGTCGATCGTCGCGAGCAGCGCGGGCGGCGCCGGCTGGCGCGCGTTCGCGGCGACGCAGCGTTCGTAGTGGTCGGTGACGCCGGCCAGCACGCGATCGATCGCATCGGGCACGTCGCCGGACAGCCGGCGGCGCGAGCGGCGCAGGTCGAGCGCATTGAGCGCGATGCGCAGGTCGCGGAAGCTCTCGATCGACGGGTGGCGATGATCGTCGGACGCGCCGAGGCGCGGCAGCAGGTGCGTGACGCGGTCGAGCATCCGCGATGCGTGGTTGCGCTGGTCGTCGAGCGGTTGCGTCGACGCGGAGCGAGCGACGTCTTCCCAGCCCGAGCGCAGCAGGCGCCGCACCGCGAGTTCCGCACCGAACGGCCGTGTCGCGCGCGTCCATACATACGCGAACAGCAACCCGGCGACGCCCGCGAGGTTGCTGTTCAGGAACACGAAGAAGTCGGCGTCGTACGCACCCTGGATGCTGATGAAGGTGGCCGTGTTCACGGCGACGAGCATCGTCACCATGTTGAACTGCGGGCGTGGCAGCAGCGTGCCGATCAGGATGAACGGGCCCGCGAACATCACGACGAGCATCGCGAAATCGTGCACGTGCGGCAGCACGACGAACAGGTACAGGCCCGCGAACACGACGCTCGCGGTCGTCGCGAGGAAGAACTTGAACACCAGCGGCGCCGGCTCGTCGAGCGCGGCGAAGAAGCTGCACGACACGGCCACGAGCGTGACGGCCGCGGCGCCGTCGTGCCAGCCGGACGCGATCCACAGCCAGCTCGCGAACACGATCGCGGCGGCGACGGTCAGCGTCGAGAACAGCATCATCCCGCGATCGAAGAAGCGTTCGGTGCCACCGAGCCGCCAGTGCCGATAGCGCGGCTGCCAGACGCCCGCTTCGTTGCCGATCAACGCGCGCAGCGAGCGGCAGTCCTGCCAGATGTCGATGACCTGGCGCAGCCGCCACAGCGCGTTCGACAGCAGCGCGCCGTCCCAGCTCGCGAGCGCCTCGTCGGCCGGCTGCAGCGCGGCGATGCGTTCGCGCAGGCGGTCCGCGACCGGGTCGTCGGCCATGTCGCCATCGGCGCCGGCACGCACGGCCGGCAGCGGCGCGTCGAACCACTTCGCGGCGTCGGCAAGCAACGCGTCGAGCCCGGGCGGCCGGATGTGCAGGTCGCGCATCAGCGCGATCAACGGATCGGCGAGCGACGACATCAGCGGCAGGAACAGCTGCATCCGGCCCGCGAGCGCCTGCGCGCGCGCGAGGATGCGCGGGTGCGCATGGTCGTAGCTCAGCTGGCTCAGCAGGAATTCGAGGCCCGTGATGGTCGCCGCGAGGCGTTGCCGGCACGCGGACAGCGCCTTGCCTGCGATGTGCCCGGACAGCGTCTCGCGGCCGTAGAACGCGGCGTCCTTGAACCACGCGTCGGTGCGCTCGATCAGCGTCGGCGCGAGCCGGTTCGGGAAGATCGCGCTGCCCACCACGCTCGCGCACACGATGCCGAGCACGATCTCCTCGGTGCGCGCGATCGCGACGTCGAACACGGTGGACGGATCGGTGACGGTCGGCAGTGCGATCAGCGGCATCGTATAGCCGGCGAGCATGAACACGTAGCTGCGCGCGGTGCGGTCGGAGATCGCGAGGTAGAGCAGCGTGCCGCACCAGGTGGCGACGATGATCGCGAACAGCAGCGGCGTCTCGACGAACGGCGGCACGAAGAAGATCGCGGCGGCCGCGCCGAGCGCGGTGCCGAGCGCGCGATACAGCGCCTTCGAGCGCGTCGCGCCGACGAACGGGTTCGACACGATGTAGACGCTTGCCATTGCCCAGTACGGGCGCGGCAACTGGAAATACAGGCCGAGATACAGCGCCAGCATCGACGCGGCGAACGTCTTGCCCGAGAAGAGCCAGTCGCGAAGGCTCGGATAGGTCATGACGTGGCGTCGCCGGTGTGGGAGGCGCGCGCGGCGGGCGTATGCGACTCGAAGGCATTGAATGCGTCGAGCACGCGCAGCGTCGCTTCGAGATCGGCGCGCGTGACGCCCTTGAGCACCTGCGCGCGCAGCACGCGCAGGTCTTCCTCCATCTTCGCGGTGACCGCGCGGCCGGTGGCCGTCAGCGAAATCGTTTTCGCGCGGCGGTCGTGCGGATCCTCGTCGCGGCGCGCGAGGCCGGCCGCGCACAACTGGTCGAGCAGGCGCACGAGCGATGGCCCTTCGATGCCGACGTATTCGGCGAGCGTGCCCTGGCGCACGCCTTCGCCGAGGCGCCCGGTGATCAGCAGCGGTGTCGCGCAGGCCTCGGACACGTTGTACGCGGTCAGCACGCCGTCACTCGTGCGGCGCCACTTGCGCGCGGACAGCACCAGCAGGCTGCTGACGGCGAGGCGGAGGTCGTGCAGATTGGTCATGGGCGAGATGATAGGGGCAAATTAATTCGATAGCAAACTATCGTTTTTGTCACCCGGATGACACGCTGCACGCGGTTCGGCCCGCCCGTTTGAAGCAATTTAGGCGGCGTGCCGGCGATGGTCAAGCCGTAAGGTTTTGCCGGCACAGGAGGTGCGATCCGCGGCCGCGATCGAATGGTCAGACGAAAGAGGTTCGGCAGGCCGCTCGGCAGGTCAGGCAGGTTCGAAGCCGGGGTTCGGGAAATCCGGCTTCGCGAAACGGCGTGCGGCGTGCATATTGAGGCCGTTGCAAGCCTCCCGGAGATTCCGCACGTGACCACTTCATCCCCGCAGCCTCCCGTCCCGACGTCGCTCGATGCGTGGCTCGGCAAGACCGAAACGCTCGGCGACGACATCACCGCGTTCCCGCTGAACGCGCTGGCCGCCACGCTCGACCGCCCGTCGCCCGGCGACGTCGTGCCGCCGATGTGGCACTGGCTCTATTTCCTGCCCGTCGCGCCGCTGGCCGAAGTCGGCCCCGATGGCCACCCGAAGCGCGGCGGCTTCCTGCCGCCCGTGCCGCTGCCGCGCCGCATGTGGGCCGGCGGCCGCCTGACGTTCCATGCGCCGCTGCGCACGGGCCAGCGCGCGACGCGCGAATCGACGATCGAGAACATCGAGGACAAGACGGGCCGCAGCGGCCGGCTCGTATTCGTGACGGTGCAGCACCGGATCGAGTGCGACGGCGCGTTGTGCGTCGAGGAAGAGCACGACATCGTCTATCGCGATGCGCCGCAGCCTGGCTCGCCGGCGCCGAAGCCGGTCGCGGCGCCGGAAGGCGAGACGTGGTCGCGCTCGGTCGCGGCCGACGCCGTGATGCTGTTCCGCTATTCGGCGCTGACCTTCAACGGTCATCGCATCCACTACGACCGCAGCTACGTGACGCAGGAGGAGGGCTATCCGGGTCTCGTCGTGCACGGCCCGCTGATCGCGACGCTGCTCGTCGATCTCGTGCACCGCGAACGGCCCGACGCGACGCTCGCGAGCTTCGCGTTCCGCGCGGTGCGCCCGACGTTCGACGGGGAGCCGTTCACGCTGTGCGGCAAGCCGTCGGATGATGGCCAGACGATCGAGCTGTGGGCGAAGGATCGCGACGGCTGGCTGACGATGCAGGCCACCGCGACGCTTGCGTGACGGGCTCCGTGCCGGTCATCCGCGCGCGGCAGGATCCGTCGCGGGTGACCGTTGTCGCACGCGGCGAGCCGGCCGGACGCGCACTCTGCCAGCCCCGACGTTCGTCGCCAAACCCCTGTAAGCTGCTGGCAGGTCGCGTGCCGTTCGCCGGACCCGGCGATGCGCGGCCGGCCCGTCCCCCTTCCACGCAGCGCATCAGGAGCACGCATCTTGGCCACCTACATCGTGTTTACACGTGAAAGCATGCAGGACCAGCAGGAATTCGACCTCTACCAGAGCAAGGTCGGCGCAACGCTCGCTGGGCATCCGGTGAAAGTGCTCGCAGCCTATGGGCCGCAGGAAACGCTCGAAGGCGAAGGCCCGGAAGGCGTCGTGATCGTCGAATTCCCGTCGAAGGAAGCCGCGCACGCGTGGTATCACGGCCCCGAATACCAGGCCGTCGCCCAGCACCGCTTCAAGGGCGCGCGCTATCGCGCCGTGCTGGTCGAAGGCGTCTGAACGACGTGCATCAGGTGTGTCCGGCGGCGCGCCGCGACGCCGGACGCCCGGCCTTCGATCTTCATCCGATGTGTGCCTGCAACGCACGCAGCCAATACGACACCGCGACCGCGCCGCCGTCCGGCGTGCCGATCGCGCGTTCGCCGAGATAGCTCGCGCGCCCTGCGCGGGGTGACATGCCTGCCGTTTCCTGCGCGCCGCGCTCGGCGGCTTCGACTGCCGCGGCCCACGCGCTCGCGGGATCGCGATCGTTGTCGAGCGCACGCTCGAATGCCGCGACGGCCGGCACCAGCGCATCGAGCATCGTGCGGTCGCCGGCGCGCGCGCCGCCGAGTTCGCTGATCGAATCCACCGCGCCGCGGAACGCCGCGGCCCAGTCACGCGACGACGGCTCGGCGATATCGGCCAGCCGGCGCGATGCGCGCAGCAGTGCGGTTGCATAGAACGGCCCCGAGCTGCCGGCGATCGCGCGGCGCAACGCGGCGCCGAGCGCCGAGAGTGCGCCGGCCGGCGTGCCGTACGCGGCTTCCGGCAACGCGAGGATCGCCTGCGCGGCGCGCAGCATGCTCGCGCCGAGATCGCCGTCGCCGGCCGCCGCATCGAGGTCCGTCAGCGTCTGCTCGTGATCGATCAGCGTCTGCGCGACCGCGTGCAGCGCCGGTTGCAGGCGCGCGGCCCACGCGCGGCCGGCCGCATCGAGCGGCGGCAACGGGGCTTCCGGCACAGCGGCCGAGGCCACGCGGATCTGCGTATTCACCGCGCCGCCGCCCGGCCATGCGCGCGCCTGCGTCGGCGCGTCGAGCAGCACCGCGCGTTCGTCGTTCAGCCGCAGCACCGAGATCGAGCAACCGGGCATGTTCAGCGCCGACAGGAACGTGCCGGCCCACGCGCGTGCGACCACGATGCCGCGCCGGTGCAGGTTGTCGTGCGCGGCGCGCAGCACGATCGCGAGTTCCATGTCCGGCGTCGCGCCGAGGCCGTTGACGAACAGCGCGACGCGTTCGCCGCGGTCGAGCACGAGATCGGCGGCGATGCTCGACAGCAGCGTGTCGACCAGCGCATCGACCGGCAGCGGCGCGCGGCGTTCGACGCCTTTCTCCCCATGGATGCCGAGACCGAGTTCGATCTCGTGATCGCCGAGGCTGAAGCCCGACTTGTCGGCGCCCGGGATCGTGCAGCCGTCGAGCGCGACGCCCATCGTGCCGAGTTCGGCCGCGGCGTCGCGCGCGATCGCCGCGACGCGGGCGAGCGGCAGCCCGCGCGCGGCGGCCGCGCCGGCGAGCTTGTGGATCAGCACGGTGCCGGCGATCCCGCGCCGCTGGCCGCGCTCGACGCGGCCGCGCAGCGACACGTCGTCGGCAACGATGACCGTCTCGACCGGAATGCCTTCGGCGCGCGCGAGTTCGGCGGCAAGCCCGAAATTGAGCCGGTCGCCCGTGTAGTTCTTCACGATCAGCAACGCGCCGTTCGGGCCGGCGCTGGCACGGATCGCGGCGAGTATGGGCGTACAACAAAGTCTGCGGGAACGTAAGAACCGCCGTTCGAGTGCAACAAAGTCTGCGGTAACGGGATAAAACATGGTGCGACGCAGCATCATTTGTGGACCGGAAGCTTTCAAGATTCTTGCGCGTGGATCCAGAGACGTGTTCGCTGCCGGTCGTGAGCATCAACCACTCGTCATGTGGTGATTTGGCGCTATACCACTACGCAGGGATGATTGGTCAATTATCAAATATTTCGTTGTACAAAATTGTAAAAACGTAGGCAAGGTTTTCTTGAGAGTAGTGAGTCGAGTCCTATTTCATGGGGAAGATGATGAAAGTACGCAACGCATACACTGTCGGTAACGGCAACAAAGCCCAGGTAGCAATCGGTCGACTTGAAGAGCTTCAGTCGTTTGGTAATCGACCAGCGATGGCTCGTGGGCTGCCCGAAAACATGCCCTTCTTGACCTTCCCGCTGAAGGCTCATGAAGCGCGTTGCATCCCGAGTAGTGTCGAAAACTTCAATTTTGGACTTGGGCATATGCAACTCTCTGACCGAATGCTGATGACGATGCGACTTCAGCTTGAAGGTACTCAGTTTTACTGGGTTGCGGAGATGACTGACCCGGAGCTTTGGGCGGCTATCGACATGTGGCGAAAATATGAACGACTGCCAATTGGGTTGAAGGTCCTCAATGCTGACGGTTGGGCGGCGAAATTCCTCGAAGTTTGTTTCCACGACAGACCGCTGAGAGACGAGAGTTACCGTGCTGCCCCGCAGCGGGATGCAACGGTGCATGACTGGCATGAAATGGCAGGACTGGTGACCGGGGTTGTTCAGCAACAAGCGACCACGGACATTGACCACGTTCCGTTGCGGCATGTGTTTGCCAGTGCGCTGCTGACAAAGCAATACGCCAATTTCGCCGAACAGGAGCCGTTGGTTAGGAAGCCTGTTTTTGTGAGAAGTGCTAATGGAGTAGGAGGTGTGTTGCTCGGTTGAAAGGTCATGTTGAGAATATTCTGACATGCGCGGCAGCGGCCGCGCATGTCCTTGCCCAGACAAGCGAAGAACGCTCGACCGTGTCGACATACCGCACGTTGCTAGCTAAATAAAACTCACTTTCGAGGTAGCAGTGCATGGTCAGCCTGTGAAGCATCGACTGAACCGGACGCGAGTACTCGGCAGATCAAAGGTGCGTCGGATCACCGGGCGCGCATAGCCAAGCAACAGGCTTGGTACCTACACTTACGGAGTTGTATGGGAGTCTATTTTGTAGCTTGGAAGGGGCTGAAGAAACTGGCTGTTGAGGCTGCTCCTCATAATACAGAAGCATCGCTCGAGGGCACGCGCTTGGAGGACGTTGTAGTCGTGACCGGCAATCCGGATTGCCCTCAGAATGCAGAGGGATTGGAGGTTGGGTCCAGCTATGAGTTCGAGGCGGAACAGTGGTTCAGAGTCAGCGACAACCGGCGTGAGTATTGGGACTGGCTCAATGCCCTAGCACGCCTAGTCGGCTACCACTGGCAGAATCCTGACGCAAATGGGCCGGGCCCATTTCGTGAACTGATTCTCTACGGACGACATACCGGGACTATCGGGGCAATCGCTTCAGCGAAGCTTGTTTCCGACTTCGGTACTTGGGACGAGCGTGCACGGTCCATCAAGGACGATGCCTTCTACGAACACTATGCTCTCATGCGGTCTATGTTCGAGTACGCCGCGACCGACGGGGCTGTGGAATTCCGGTGCTGCTGAACAAGTCCCTGGACGCCAGGAGCTTGATGAGGAACCGTCTCTGAGGGTTGTCGCTACAGCCGCGGATTTGCTACGCTGCTCTAGATATACCTTCTCGGTCAAGTTAGGATCGAGACATCGTTACGTTCTAATTTAACCGGAATCGGCTAGAACACAAGGATATATTTGTGAGTGCAGCGGAGGCGCCTTGGGCGAGCCTGTCTTCTCGCGTGATACATGTCGCGATGGCGCGCGAAGGATGTAGTTATGCCCGGTTGATCGATGCCTTGGCGGAGGCGGGAGTTGACGAGGTGGAGCGCCCGCTTATCGCGCGTGTCGCGCGTGGCTCTGTCAAGTTCACTTTGCTCCTTCAGATCATTCACGTAACGGGTGCGCGCCCGCCCGCCTTGTGGATGGAGGCATTTGCGTCGGAAGGTACGTGGGAAGCCCGTGCGCAGGCCGTTCTCGCGGCTGAGCTCACGCAACAGCCGTGGGTTACACCAGACGAATTGCTACACCGTCTCGCAGTTGTAGGCGTGAGTACCACGGCAAAGACGATGCTGTCGCATCTCTCCGCCGGAGACTTCTCGCTGACGTTCTTTCTGCAATGTATGACCGTGCTCAGAAGCCAAAGCATGGACGCGTATGTTGATTCTCGGGCGCTCGTTTCGGCCGCGATGTAGGGTATCCACCCTACATCCGAGTAGTCGTTCCGCGCCGAAGTTGCCTTGTCAATTACAGGCCAACGGCTAGAATGAAACCGTATATTGGTAACGGTTTTGACCTGCCGGTTATTTGAGTCCCGCGATCCGGCAGGTCCGTAAAGGGGCAGAGCAGTGACGACGCCGAGCGAGCGCACGGCTGCGGTGCTTAGGACGCGCGCGTTTCTCGTGGAGCTATCGAGGTCGCCGGCCAACACCATACCTCGGGACGTAGCATCGGTCGTCCAGAGGGTGCTGCGCCACTATCCGAGTCTGGCCGACATCGAGCTGACGTGCGTCATGTACCCCGAATGTTGGGAAATGCCGGCGTCGCGCCGGAAGCCCGACCGGTGAAGTGGTGGGTGCGGCGCCGGGCCCTTATGGCCCGCATATTGCTCAGCTGTACCTTTGCACGCTGGAAGCTCAACTAGCACAGGAGACCGCGGTGCCAATCTGGAGACTGCCGTCGACCGACGAAGTGCCTAACGTCACGCTATCGAGCTGGCGCATCTTCGAGACGGATGCTGGGACCCGGCATTTCGTCGGTGCCGATGTGCTCGATTCGACTGGTCGTGTCAGTTCCGCGATTACGAATTTCGATCGTGCAACGCTGCGTGGCCAGACTCGGTCGGGCCGCGTTTATCAACTGGTCGGCCGGGATGGCTGGTCACTCGATGCAGAGTACGTGTGGAAACGGTGGTGCACGGTGAACGACGTGAAGTCGTACTCCGACGTCACCATGCAGCTACTCGCTGGAACTGGCGATGATTCTCGTACGTGATTGAGCGCAAGGCGCCCCGACGCGATGAGTAAGTCGCTGTCGAGCGGGGATAATGCCGGACGTCTCAAATCGTGCAGATTGTCCGGCACTTGACGATTAGTTATACAACTTCACGATCTGTACGAAACCGCTTTGTAGTCGGCGAACGCCGAAATCGTGACCAACTGCTTGACCGAAGGCGAAGCCGCCAAACTGATCGCGGCCGCCGAACGAGACGCCTGGCGTCATCTGAGTGCCGTTGACTTCAATCGGAACCTTCGGGCTGAGGTTTCCATTGGCGTCGACAGCAAACAACTCATCGAAATGCGCGCGAATTAGCCCCTCAGCGTCAGGTGTTGGTGCCGAAGGTACCGCAGGTTGTTGCACGTTTGCCAGCTGCGCCTGGCTGACCGGCCCGCCGACCGAAGGCGTCTCGGACGATGCCTTGCTCGGCGTTGGCTGAGCCGGTGACCCTGCCACCGAATTCGGTTCGTTACTGTCGTGCTTATCGCCACAGCCCGACATGATCGCGACAGCAATCAATGCGGGGACCAGTATCACTTTCTTCAATTGCATTCGTGTTGTCCTTGAAAATGTCGATGAACTGACATGCGGACATAACGACACTTGGTAGCAAATCTTTACGTCCCCGGCGGACGGGGCGATTCAGGGTGCGCTGCCGCTACGTAGCGGCAGCGCTTCGTGTGCCAACTTGCCACCAGCGAGATCACTCTTGAATGAGAAAGCGATTGCGGTTCTTGGCGTCCTTGATCCAGGCAGGCGCACGACCGCGGCCGGACCAGGTTGCGCCGGTCTTCGGATCGCGATACTTCGCTTCTACCGGCGCGACTACCTTCTTCGAAGTACGATTGTGCTGCCGACCGAAGATGTCTTTCTCGGTGATGCCGTATTCCGCGACCTTGACGCGTATGTCATCAACAATGGTCTGGAATTCTGCTAAGCGAGCGGCCTCGGTCTTCTCGGTCAAGGCTTCAAGTTGATTGCGAAGTTCCTTGTAGGTCGCCATGTTCGTTCCTCTAGTGTGCGGTCCGCACATGATAGCGCTTTCAGCCAAAGCATCAAGCTCGTCTGTACTGCTAGAAGACTGGGGATGTCTACGGTTACGCCGGATAATGGTAAGGGAAAGCTAATGAAGCTGTATTCCCGGCGCTGACGATGATCGTTCGAAGGGGGAGGGCTTGTTTCGATCTTCAAAGTACATCTAGGGAATAGCATTACTGCAATGCAATCCGCTCCGAGGAACGAGCGCTCAACATCGAAGCAAAGACTTCGGTTCGAGCGTACATCCGTAAGCGCAATGACGAATTGAGGCTCTACGGGTTGTTCCCGAGGAATAGTTTGAACTGTTTCGGCTTGTCAACTACATCGGTGTCGCGCATATATCGCGCACGATATCGAGGTTTTCCATCCGCCGAACGCACTGTTGCTTCTCCTTCGGATACCAAAATGGCCAGTGCATCCTTATACATGGATGCCGTCGCAGGGGACCCATTGCACGTCTCCGAGAAGACCAGGGAGAATGGTTTGGGATTGGTTTGGTCGAAGATTCGTCTTGCGAGCTGAACGACGAGTTCCTTATCTGACTTCGCGCGGGCAACGTCGTCGAACCTGAAGCCTCCATCGAAATCTTGCAGGAAGCCCATGGTTTGAGGGGCAAGCATGTCGAGGCCGGCTCCACCGTAGTGGACGAAGTGATTGCTGTGCTGCCAGTGAACCTGTTTCATGACGTCTTGGGCCCGGTGATGCTGCGACAGATGTACGAGCCAATATTCGCCGTGACCAGCGCCGGTCCCCCGAATGAAGAAGGGGGTGAAAAAGCCTGCCCCACAACCGTCGACCAGCGCTTCGTAGAGAGCGGCCTGAATGAACCTTCTCCAGTCCGCTTCGTTTTGCTTGATCTCGTCAATCGACCGTCCACCCAAGCGCTTGAAGATGT
Organism: Arapaima gigas; assembly: GCA_900497675.1. Taxonomy (NCBI): domain Eukaryota; kingdom Metazoa; phylum Chordata; class Actinopteri; order Osteoglossiformes; family Osteoglossidae; genus Arapaima; species Arapaima gigas. The sequence continues at coordinate 37,267 of UFQX01000938.1, forward strand.
CGACTTGCAAGGTCGACGAAATTTTCCTGGCAATCTCGTCATTCGTGTACGTCGCAAACGACGACACGTGAAAGGTCAGAACGACTTCAGCGTCACGTGCACTGGCGAAGATCTTGCGGATTAGTGGTGCTGGCACCTCTGCATAGCCGTATTGATCGAGAAAGAACAGCGCGGTGCCAGAGCGAGGCGTGTGTTGAGCAACGCGGGCGAGGACTTCGTCGACTGCCGCACCGAACTCGGCATGCATTATGTGAATGGTGTCGCCGATTGCTCTCTCGTATCCCTCCTGACGCAAGACTTCACGCAGATGTCCGAGCGCCTTCTTGTCCTTGTCGATGAAGATGAAGCGCACATCGAACAAAATAGCCTTCGGTCGGTCTTCATTTATCTTGAACGACGCTTCTTTTACCGCCTGCAGTAGGCGCAAGGGCGAACCCAGTACAAGTTCTCCCGTTCCCTTCACCTGATATCGCCCACCACCGCAGAAGCCATCAACCAAGGTGATGCGGAAGCGGTCGCGTCCACGGGCATTGAGCAGGCGTTGCTGGAAATAGCGAATCAGATAGTCAACAAGTACCTGGTGTTTCGTCAGGCTGTGCGGTTCGAGCTCAGCTGGACCGTTGGTCCAATCGTAGTGACGTTTTGCCAAGGTGAGGACCTTCGGGATTGATTGAGCAAACTAAACGACAATGCGCGGAAATTGATCCCAGTGTTTGCCGGCCAGAACTCTTCCCGCCTTGCCTTTGCCGATAGCCGCGACGGAGACTTCGGTACCGTCCTGCCGGATAACCCGGATGGGGGTGCTTTTTTTTAAGACGTCAACTACTTGGTCGACAGGTGCCCAGTGCCCCCATTGCTTGAAGTGGAAGGGCACTTTCGCTCGAGCACATTGACGCTGCAACGCCGCAGGCCAAGCCGGGTCCATCGGGCGCGCATGCGGGCCGGACTCGCCTCCAGCAATTACCCAGTCTACACGGTTGCCCTTGTCGTTCCATACTAGATATGGCGAGAGGTCGACGGCCGATAGAAGCGGTTCGCAGGAGAGAAATCTCACGGCGGGCGATGAGAATTCCAGTAGGTGCTTGATTCTTTTGTGTGCCGTCGCCTGATCTTCAACCGTCGTTCCAAGCCAGACGTTTTTCGGGAAGTCGTATCCTTTGGGCAGTTGCTTGCGGACCAAGTGGATTCGCTTTGTGAGGAGCAGCCAGTCGAGGTTTGGCGTTTGGGCGATGAGGTCGAGCAGTCGCTGACGCTCGGCAACCAAGTCGGGGCGGTTTTCAAACACATCGGCCATCGACGCGCAGAATACACGTCTGCGGACCTTTTCCTTGGCAGCGTCTTTATCCCATTTGAGAGGTTCTTTCCAGTGGGCATCACTGAAAAATCGTCTTGGGGTATGTGGACCCCATAGTCCTTCTCCGAGGCGTTTTGCCCACGTCTCCGCGTAGCAGTGATCGCAGGCCGCCGAAACCTTGACACAACCCCACCAGGGGTTGAAGGTATGATGCGTCCACTCGATGCGAGAGTCTTTTCCCATTGCCTGCGCGTGAATGTGCTAACGCGTTATTGTACTCCTCTCAATGTACCTAAAAAGGAGCGGGGCGGGCGGTCTGTGTGGGCGGCAGGCTTTTCCAAGCTCGATCAGCGAAGCATACGGGGGAACACATGAAAGACGAGGAAAAGGTTGTACCGGATCCGCTCGACGGACTCCCGGCCATGGTTGTGGGGCGCTGGGTGACGGAGGAGAAACATCGAATCATCAAACGATACATCGACGCCTCTTGGGCCGCACGACAGAAATTCACGAGCCAGCGCACATACATCGACCTCTTCGCCGGAACGGGCCGCGTCAAGATCAAACATACCGACCTGTTTCAGGACGGTGGGCCGCTCGCCGCGCGGCAAATCGCTCAGCAGAAGCGGGGGCCATTTTCGGATTTTTTCATCGCCGACGCGGATCCGGAATTCCTCGTCGCGTGCGATGCACGTTTGCGTACACGCGGTGCACCGCTCAAGTCCAAAGCCGGCCGTGCTGATGAAACCGTTGACTGGGTCTTGCCGCAGCTGAACGACCGGGCTTCCATCTCGCTCTGCTTGATCCGTTCAACGCGGGGCATCTGCATTTCTCTATCATCGAGAAGCTCGCCACCAAACCCACGATGGACATCGTGGTTCATCTCAGCACCGGCGATATCCAACGCAACATCGCGGCGGGCCTTGAAGCGGACCACTCGCCGCTGGACAACTTCGCTCCTGGCTGGCGTCACGTTGTGAAGAAACAGAGCTCCAAGCATGCAATGCGGGGCGCTTTCGTCGGGTATTGGAGAGCCCTGGTGAGCAAGGCGGGGATGCACGTTTGTGACGCCATGTACCCGGTCAGGAACAGCAAGGAATCGACCATGTATTGGCTATGCCTTATTGCTCGGCATCCGCTCGCGGACAAGTTGTGGCGTGAAGCGTGTCAGTTGGAAAATCGAAGCCTCTTTTGACGTGCGGTCAATCGATAAGATGCGACGGCCGGCCGCTTCGGGACGATTTCTTGCGTTGATCGAGATGGTCCCCTGTGCATGATGTGATATCAGAACGAGTTAGAAAAATCGAGGGCAGCTATGGGGACCAATGAGCTGGCATTATCGGAGCAGGCATTAATCGAGGATATCCGCCGCAATGATTATCATGACAGCACGATGGCCCATTGAAACTCGGGTTCCGCGGAACGTGTGACCGTGACTGCTGGCTGTGCAAGTGCGTCCTGGGGGAGTTGAGACCGGCCTTCGCAACGCTGGGACGGGTGCCGACTTTATTGTGCGGCACTCGAGCCCATGAATTTGCGACAATTTTCCGATTCCGCGTCGGTGCTGACCGGCGAAGTGATACTTTTATTCCGCAAATGGTGACCCGTTTGCTTTGGTCTACGACTGCTTACGTAGCGTGTAGTGTGTAGCGTCGGTCGGTTGAATCCGCCTCTCGTTCACGACATTCAGTCGGTCCAAGTGTCTACGTTGATACATGGGGACGAGTTGCTGGTTCCTGCCTCAGTGCTTCGGCAATATCCAGCGCTGCTTTTTGCAGTTCGGGCACATAGCGGCGAGCGGCATCTTCGAGACTCACCGCGCGTGACAGGAAGACGACATTGAGACTGGCGATCACGCGTTCGTCCGCGCTGATCGCGACCGCAACCGCACCAATTTTCGCCTGTGCGGCCCAGTCTCCGTGATTCGAGCCGAAACCATCCTCGCGCACGCGCTGGATCAGCTTGCGTACGAGCGCATCGTTCCTCGCGAACGCCTGTTGCTCTTCGCCGCCCGCGCCGGAACGCAACAGTTCCAGAATATCCTCGCGCTCCTCGTCGGGGCACGTCGCGAAGTAGGCGCGGCCTGCAGCCGTCAGCAAGATCGGCAAACGCCGGCCGACCATCGCGCGATGAAACGACAGTCGGCTGAAGCGATGGGTCGTCTCGCGGATGATCATCGCGTCGCCATCGGGCGTAGTCAGATCCGATGGCCACGCGACACGCTGCAGTAGCTGCCCCATGATCGGCGGCGCCACGGTCGCGATGCGTTCGGTATCGGTGAAGCCCTCGCTCAACGAACGCACCGCGAGCGTCAGGCGGAAGCTGTCGTCCGATGCGCTGCGGCGCACGAACCCTTCTTCCATCAAGGTTTCGAGCAGGCGGCGCACCGTGGTGCGATGCAGGCCGGTCAGATCGGCGATCTGCTGGCTCGTTGCACGCCCGTCGTCCATCGCATTCAGCGTTCGCAACACCTGAAGGCCGCGTGCCAGTCCGCGTACATTCGTGTAGGTTGTCACGTCAAAAAATCCCCTTTAAATCAATCATGTGCATTCTATGCACATTCCGGAGATTTTGTTGAGGGCGTTTTCCGCCGTCCATAAACTGCATTCATAAGCTGATCGAGCGAGAGCGACGCGCTTCGTCGGTTCAGCACATCGGACAAGCCCAGTCAGGAGACAAGCATGCGCCACGCCTTTGAACCGGCGGCCGGCAACGGCCGCGCTCATCCTCACGAAACGACACATCGTTCGATCGAAACCGATGTCGCCATCATCGGCGCGGGCCCGGTCGGCCTGATGATCGCGAACATTCTCGGCCTGGAGAGCGTGCGTGTCGTCGTGATCGAGAAGCTCGCGCAGATCATCGACTATCCGCGTGCCATCGGCCTCGACGACGAAGCGCTGCGCGTATTCCAGTCGGTCGGCCTTGTCGACGAGCTGCTTCCGCACACCACGCCGAATCACTGGATGCGCTTCACGCTGAACGGGAAGTGCTTCGCGTCGATCGAGCCGCGCACCGACGAATTTGGCTGGCCACGCCGCAACGCCTTCATCCAGCCGCTCGCCGATCAGATTCTGTACCGCGGCCTCGAGCGCTTCGAAAATGTGTCGACGCTGCTTGGCCACACCGTCGACAGCTTCGCGCAGGACGAGTCCGGCGTAACCATCGAGGCGACCGACGTGCACGGCGTGAAGACGACGATCCGCACCGCTTACATGGTGGGCGCGGACGGTGGCAACAGCTTCGTGCGCCGCGCGCTCGACGTGCCGTTCGAAGGCCGCACGAAGCCGAATCAATGGATCGTGATCGACGTGCGCAATGATCCCATCGGTTCTCCGCATGTTTATCTGCATTGCGACGCGCGGCGTCCCTATGTGTCGGCGGCGCTGCCGCACGGCATCCGGCGTTTCGAATTCATGGTGATGCCCGGCGAGACGGAAGCGGAACTGTCGAAGCCGGAGAACATGGCGGCGTTGGTGCGTGGGGTTGTCGACGATCCCGACAAGGTCGACTACATTCGTCAGCGGGTCTATACGCACAACGCGCGGCTCGCGAGCACGTTCCGCGTCAAGCGCGTTCTGCTCGCGGGCGATGCCGCGCACATCATGCCGGTGTGGCAGGGGCAGGGTTACAACAGCGGCATTCGCGACGCGAGCAATCTCGGCTGGAAGCTCGCTATGGTCGTGAAGGGCACGGCGCGCGATTCCCTGCTCGATACCTACACGCTGGAGCGGCGCGCCCACGCACGCTCGATGATCCACCTGTCGGAAGTCGCGGGCGACATCTTCGCGCCGACGAGCTTCTTCGGATCGAAAGTGCGCGACGCGTTCGTGCGCTGCCTCGACGTGCTGCCTTCCATGAAGCGCTACTTCGTCGAAATGCGCTTCAAGCCGATGCCGCGCTATGAAGAGGGCGTCGTGCTGCTGGCGCGACGCGAGCGGTCCGATGGCCTGCTCGCGCGCCTGATCGCGAAGCGGGGGCACGGCGCATTCGGACGGCTGGTCGGGCTGATGAGCGAGAAACGTGAATCGCTGATAGGGCGGATGGTGCACGGCGGTGATGCGCAGGCGGGCACCCCCGTAGGCCGCATGTTCATTCAGCCGCGAGTGCGTGCGGCGGATGGCAGCATCGTTCGACTCGACGATGCGATCGGTAACCGCTTCGCGATCGTGGGGTGGGGCACGGACCCGACCTTCTGTCTGACTCCCGAGGCGCGCCGCATCTGGAGCGCGCTCGGGGGATGCTTCGTGATCGCGAAGCCCGATCCGCAGCTCGCCTTCCACGATGACGTGCCCGACGACGTGATCGCCATTGGCGACATCGACTCGCGCTTGCGCGACTGGTTTTCTCGCGTGCCGGAATCGGTCGTACTGCTGCGTCCGGACCGCTTCGTGGCCGGCATGTGTTCGCCGCAATGCGTATCGGATTGCGTGTCGCGGCTGGCACATCGGCTGTCGCTTCCCATGACGACGGGCGCAACGCCCAACGACGCGACGTTCACGCACGTCGCCGACCTGGCGGGAGCCTGAGATGCCGGTCCATCTCGAATGCATGTCGCACTCGCCGCTGCACGGCTACTTCGATCCGGAGCCGGCGGTCGTCGCGGAAGTCGAGCAGGTGCAGCGCGTGGCGCGCGAGCGGGTCGACGCGTTCGATCCGGAGTTGGTGATCGTGTTCGCGCCTGACCACTACAACGGATTTTTCTACGACGTGATGCCGCAGTTCTGCATCGGCGTGAGCGCGACGGCCATCGGCGATTTCGGCAGCGCGGCCGGCCCGTTGCCCGTTGCGCGCGATGTGGCGCTCGCGCTCGCCGATGCGACGCTCGCGAGCGATATCGACGTTGCCGTGTCGTATCGCATGCAGGTCGATCACGGTTGCGCGCAGGCGCTCGAGGTGCTCACGGGCGGCATCGACCGCTATCCGGTCGTGCCCGTCTTCATCAACTCGGTTGCACCGCCGATGGCGTCGTGCCGCCGGGCCCGGCTGCTTGGCGATGCGATTGGCCGTGCCGTCGCGCGTATGAACCGGCGCGTGTTGGTGATCGGCTCGGGCGGCATTTCGCATGAGCCGCCGGTGCCGGAAATCGCGGGCGCAGACGATATCGTCGCGGAACGGCTGATCGCGGGGCGCAACCCGTCACCAGCGTCGCGCGATGCGCGGCAATCCCGCACCGTCGCGGCGGCCAAGGCATTCGCGGTGGGCGACAGCCGCCTGCATCCGCTTAATCCCGCATGGGACCGCATGTTTCTCGAATTGCTCGAGAGCGGTGAAATCACTGCCGCCGATGGCCTCACGAACGATGCGATCACGCGCGATGCGGGCAAGTCGGCGCACGAGATCCGTACGTGGGTTGCCGCATTCGGTGCGCTCGCGGCGAGCGGTCCTTACGCGGCATCGATCGATTACTACCGCGCGATTCCGGAGTGGATCGCGGGCTTCGGCGCGATGCATGCGCGAGAACAGGCCCATTCCAGGAGATAGAGCCATGGCAAATGACGACAGCATGCTGGCGATGGCCGAGCGCCTGCGTGAAGCGCAGGACTCGCGCCGGACGATCGCGCCGCTACGCGATGCGTGCCCCGAAGGCGACGCGGTACTCGCCTACGCGATCCAGCAGATCAACAACGACTTGCGCAAGGCGAACGGCGAGCGCGTCGTCGGCAGGAAAATCGGCCTGACTTCGCCCGCGGTCCAGAAGCAACTTGGCGTCGATCAGCCGGACTTCGGCGCGTTGTTCGCGTCGATGGCATACGGCGACGGCCAGCCGATGCCGATTGCCTCGTTGATCCAGCCGAAGGTTGAAGCGGAGATCGCGCTCGTGCTCGAACGTGACCTGACCGCCGAAAAACACACCTTCGTGGATCTGATCTCCGCGACCGCGTATGCGGTGGCTGCGATCGAGGTCGTCGACAGTCGCATCCGCGATTGGGACATCCGGTTTTTCGACACCGTCGCGGACAACGCGTCGAGCGCGCTGTTCGTGCTCGGTAGCCGGCCGATGCTGCTGCGCGATATCGAACTGAGCGCGTGTGCCATGACGCTCACGCAGGACGGCGAAGTCCTTTCACGCGGCAATGGAAGCGCGTGCCTCGGCAATCCACTGAATGCGGCCGCGTGGCTCGCGGATCGGATGGTTCGACTCGGCACGCCGCTGCGCGCGGGCGACATCGTGCTGACGGGCGCGCTTGGCCCGATGGTCGCGGTAAAGGCGGCCGGCACTTATACGGCGCACATCGAAGGGCTCGGCAGCGTGCGCGCCAGTTTCAGCGAATGATGGACGGAGACATCCCAATGGCAACAGGCAATACCCAGTGCAAAGCCGCGATCATCGGATCCGGCAACATCGGCACCGACCTGATGATCAAGATCATGCGTCGCGGCACGCATCTCGAAGTCGCGGCGATGGTCGGCATCGATCCGGCCTCGGACGGCCTCGCGCGCGCCGCGAGGCTTGGCGTGGCGACGACGCATGAAGGCGTGGAGGGGCTGGTGCGCCTGCCCGTGTTCGACGAGATCGACTTTGTGTTCGATGCGACGTCCGCCGGCGCACATGTGAAGAACGACGCGTTCCTGCGCGCGCACAAGCCCGGCATTCGCGTGATCGATCTGACGCCCGCTGCAATCGGACCGTACTGTGTGCCGGTGGTGAACCTCGACGCGCATCTCGATGCGCCGAACGTGAACATGGTCACGTGTGGCGGACAGGCGACGATTCCGATGGTTGCCGCGGTGTCGCGGGTCGCAAAGGTCCATTACGCGGAAATCGTCGCATCGATCAGCAGCAAGTCGGCGGGACCCGGCACGCGCGCCAATATCGACGAGTTCACCGAGACGACGTCGAAGGCCATTGAAGCGGTCGGCGGCGCGGGCAAGGGCAAGGCGATCATCGTGCTCAATCCGGCCGAGCCGCCGCTCATGATGCGCGACACCGTCTATGTGCTGTCCGAAGCGGCGGACCGGGCGCTGATCGAAGCGTCGGTCGAGCAGATGGCCGCTGCGGTCCACAGCTACGTGCCCGGCTATCGCCTGAAGCAGTCCGTGCAGTTCGACGACATCCCCGCCGCTGCGCCGCTGCATATTCCCGGACTCGGCCACTTCAGCGGACTCAAGACCTCGATCTTCATCGAAGTGGAAGGCGCGGCACATTATCTGCCGGCCTACGCGGGCAATCTCGACATCATGACTTCCGCCGCAATGGCAACGGCCGAACGCATGGCCGCGTCGCTTGTGAACGCCTGAAGTAAGAAACACTCGATCATGGACAAGAAACTCTATATCTCCGACGTGACGCTGCGTGACGGCATGCACGCGATCCGTCATCAGTATTCGATTCGGAACGTGCAGGACATCGCCCGCGCGCTGGACGACGCGAAGGTCGACAGCATCGAGGTCGCGCACGGCGATGGCCTGCAGGGCTCGAGCTTCAACTACGGTTTCGGCGCGCACAGCGATCTGGAATGGATCGAGACGGTAGCGGATGTGGTGAAGCACGCGAAAATCGCGACGCTGCTTCTGCCCGGCATCGGCACGATTCACGATTTGAAGGCCGCGTACGACGCGGGCGCGCGTGTCGTGCGTGTCGCGACCCATTGCACGGAAGCGGACATTTCGAAGCAGCACATCGAATATGCGCGCCGCCTCGACATGGACACCGTCGGCTTTCTGATGATGAGCCACATGACCACGCCTGCAAACCTCGCGATCGAAGCGAAGAAGATGGAAAGCTATGGCGCGACCTGCGTGTACGTGGTCGATTCCGGCGGCGCGATGAACATGAACGACATTCGTGCACGCTTCCGGGCGCTCAAGGCGGTGCTGCGCCCCGAGACCGAGACGGGCATGCATGCCCATCACAACCTGAGCCTTGGCGTGGCCAACTCGATCGTTGCGGTCGAGGAGGGGTGCGACCGTATCGATGCGAGTCTGGCGGGCATGGGTGCGGGCGCGGGCAACGCCCCTCTCGAAGTGTTCATCGCGACGGCCGAGCGCCTTGGCTGGCATCACGGCACCGATCTCTATCGCCTACTCGATGCGGCCGACGACATCGTGCGCCCGTTGCAGGACCGGCCGGTGCGCGTGGACCGCGAAACGCTCGCGCTGGGCTATGCGGGCGTGTATTCGAGCTTCCTGCGGCATTCCGAAATTGCGGCGAAGAAATACGGCCTGAAAGCCGTCGATATTCTCGTCGAGCTGGGCAAGCGCCGCATGGTGGGAGGTCAGGAAGACATGATCGTTGACGTCGCGCTCGATCTGAAGAAGCGCGAAGCACGCGCCTGAACCACCCAGTATGCCAGGCGCCATGAAGAGCGCCGCATCGTTCAACCTGGAGACATCGATGAAAACGTCAACGGCTTTATCCGCGCGCGCAGGCGGTGCCATCACCATCGGCCTGTGCCTCGCGGTTGCCCTCCTCGAAGGGCTCGACCTGCAATCAACCGGCATCGCCGCGCCGCGCATGGCACACGAGTTTCATCTCGCGATCGCGCAGCTCGGCTGGGCATTCGGCATCGGCGCGCTCGGCCTGTTGCCGGGCGCGGCGATTGGCGGCAGGCTCGCGGATCGCATTGGCCGCAAGCGCGTGCTGATGATGTCGGTCGCGCTGTTCGGGATATTTTCGATTGCAACGACTCAGGTGTGGGATCTGCAGAGCCTGCTCGTCGCCCGCTTTCTCACGGGTCTCGGTCTCGGCGCTGCGATGCCGAACCTGATCGCATTGTGCGCGGAGGCGGCAGCGCCCGGACAACGCAGCACGGCCGTCGGCGCAATGTACTGCGGCATGCCTTTCGGCGCGGCGCTCGCGGCCGTGATCGGCATCGTCAGCCCGGGCGCCGAGGGCTGGCGGCATATCTTCTATGTCGGCGGAATCGGGCCGCTGCTGACCTTGCCGCTCCTGGCGCTCTTGTTGAAAGAGTCGCCGCACTTTGTCGCAGCGAGCCGGACGGCGATCCCCGAATCGAACGACGGCATCGTCCGCGCGCTCTTCAGTGACGAGCGTGCGGCGACAACCATCGCGCTGTGGATTAGCTACCTGGGGACGTTGATCGTGCTGTACTTCCTGATGAACTGGCTGCCGTCGATGGTGCTCTCGCGCGGCCTCACGTCGGTACAGGCGAGCATCGTGCAGATGTTGTTCAACATCGGCGGCGTCGTCGGCGCGATCGTGATCGCGGGGCTGATGGATCGCATTGGCAAGCGGCCGGTCGTGATCGGCATGTATACCGGCATCGCTATTGCGTTGCTGGCGCTCGCCGGCGCGACGGGCAGCGTGTCGATGGCATGGGGCGGCCTGCTGGCGGGCCTGTTTCTCGTTGGCACGCAGTCGGTGCTGTATGCGCTCGCGGGGGCAACGTATCCGACGCTGGTGCGGGGCACGGGCGTCGGCGCAGCGGTCGCCGTCGGCCGCGTGGGTTCGATAGTCGGCCCGCTCATCGCCGGGCAACTGCTGGCGTTGGGCCAGAGCGCGTCGATGCTCGTGATTTCGAGCATTCCGTTCATCGTGATCGCGGCGCTCGGCGCGCTCGCCGTGGTAGCGAAATCTGCACGCGAGTCGGCCAACGGCTCGCACACTTTTGGAACCGAATCGATCTGACTAAGGACATCGACATGACTGACACCGTGATTCATACAGAGGCCGCAACTAGCAAGTTCGTGAACGTGGTGGAAGGCGGCAAGGAACTGCGCGTGCACTACAACGACACCGGCGCAGGCACGGAAACGCTGGTGTTGCTGCACGGTTCTGGGCCGGGCGCGAGCGGCTGGGCCAACTTCTATCGCAATGTGGACGCGTTCGCGAATGCGGGTTATCGCGTGATCCTCGTGGACTGTCCCGGCTGGGGCAAGAGCGATTCGATCGTGTGTACTGGCTCGCGCTCCGACCTGAACGCGCGCGTGCTGAAGGGCGTGCTGGATATGCTCGGTATCGAGCGCGCGCATCTCGTTGGTAACTCGATGGGCGGGCATAGTGCGGTGGCCTTCGCGCTGTCGAATCCGGAGCGCGTCGGCAAGCTCGTGCTGATGGGCGGCGGCACGGGCGGTCCGAGCCAGTTCGTTCCAATGCCGACGGAAGGCATCAAGCTGCTGCAAGGGCTGTATCGCGACCCGACGCTCGAGAACCTGAAGAAGATGTTGAACGTGTTCGTCCACGATGCGAGCACGATGACGGAAGAGCTGATGCAGACACGGCTCGATAACATGCTCGCGCGACGCGATCATCTCGAGAACTTCGTGAAGAGTCTGGCGGCCAATCCGAAGCAGTTTCCGGACTACGGTCACCGGCTGAACGAAATCAAGGCGCCCGCGCTGGTGATTTGGGGCCGCGATGACCGGTTCGTGCCGCTCGATGTCGGCCTCCGACTCGTTTGGGGCATGCCAAACGCCGATCTGCATGTGTTCGGGCGTTGCGGGCACTGGGCGCAATGGGAGCATGCCGAGCGATTCAACCGGATGGTGCTGGAGTTCCTGCACCCGGCGCCGACCGAAGGCCAGTGACGTGCGTGCTTAACCCGCCGCGCGACATTGCGCCTGACCCCGGCCCACGTCGCGCTCGTGGCGCGCGGGGCGCGCGACGTCGACGCGACACACGCCATTCACAACGACGACTACGCACGATTTCTCGATAACGTCGGAATGTCCGAACTCGCGGCGGATATGCGCTCTTTCCGGAATCCGTTCGGCCTGGAAGCGAACGCTGGAAGTTATCGATCGCGTGCAGGCCAAGCAGCCGTCAGAAGTGGACGGATCGGAAAAGGCATCCTGACAGTTGGACGGCGCTGCCCTTACAGCCGTCCACCTTGAACCTCCTGGATTTCTTGGACAGCGCCGCACTTTAGTGTTCGGTCGAGCAGATCTGAGCAGGTCAATGACGCGGTGGTCTCATGTTACGGAAGGTCATCAAGTCAAGCGGCGCGCATTGCCGGTCGCGTTGCTGCTGGGGGAAATACATACCATAAGCCGTCATCGTGTCGGAAGAAAAATATCGCCAACGACCGACCAGGCTTGGTGGACTCAACACAGATACAGCGTCCTTCGCGATATACCTTGTCGCTGAGCGGGAAGCGCTTGATGCGAATCGGTGACGTGTCGGAGGGGGCAAGCCACTTGTCGATCAACCTGCGCAAACAATACCCATCGTAGTTCATCGAATGCTCCATGACCCATCACCGTGACTCGGCCACCTTTGAGTCCGCACCTTGGCGCGTGCGGTACCGCCAAGGCGCGGGTGCTTCGATTGCCCTCGGGGTAACTTGACTTCCGGGCGAGGGCTGGGCGGCAGTTATCAGTCGCATGACTTATTTATACAGTCACGCGACTGATAGATCAATGCCATCTTCCCTAGGAGAATCACCTATCCGCCTGATAAATATGGATGATATTTAAAGGGTCATATCGCTTTATGTTCGATTGACTGGTAATTATCAGTCGCGTGACATATTATTTGTGACAAGGTGGTTGCTCGCTATGGTGGCTAGGGCGAGCACCGATGAACTGACTGCGATCGCTCGAGGGAATGGTGATGGTTGAGCGGTTGGACTGGTCGAAGCGCACACCGGCGGCTGCCGGCAAGAGGTCAAAGATGAGGGAGCTGGCGATTGAACTGGCAGGGGCTAAAGAGTTGGCCGACGAGCCGAAGCGCCGCGGCAACAGAACGACACGAGTCCCCGAAATCGTGGAGGCCGCGATCAATGTCCTCGCGCAGTACGGTAACGTCGGCTTCGCTTTGCGCCGCGTGGCGAGCGATGTTGGAATCCACCTGGCGACCTTGCAATACTACTTTCCGACCAGAGAAGACCTTTTGCGAGCGGCGTTGGAGGCGGTGGCAACACGATATCTGACGCTCTATGAAAATGTGGTCGACGACGATGATCTATCGCCGGAGGCGCGACTAGATGTCATCGCAGATATCGCGTTTGACGAGTTGGTCAAGCGTGGTACGCACATTGCACCATTTTGCCTGGAAGTCTGGAGCATGGCCGAGCGCGAAGAATTTGCCCGAGACTTGGTGGCAGGTTTCAACCGTCGGTTCCAGGAGACGTTCGCCCGATTGCTGGCCAAGATCAATCGATCGCTTACACCTCGGGAGTGTGCGTTACGCGGTCGTCTGCTGTACTCCCATTTGGCCGGTTTAATCGTGTTAGTCCGGCCGACACATGGCGCATCGTCAGACGATGAATCACTTCGCGCTGCGACGAAGGCTGTCTGGAGGGCGCTCAGCTGTGCTCCACAGTAGCGCGGCACGAGAAGCTAATACAACGTAAATGACCCACCAATGATGGGGGAGACACCACCTTGCGAGATCTTAAATGCTGCCACCTGCGCAGGGCTCGATCAGTAGTTTCTCAACGAATGTCCTGCGTTCCGCTTTTTGCGTCGGGGTGCCTTGATCCGACAGCAGCGATTCCGACAGTTCGTAACTGTAGAGCACAAAGGCGCGCGACCGTGCCTCGGCAATTCCGTAGCCGAGCGCGCTGAAGCACTGCGCGATATACGACAGCCGCTTTGCGTCGACCTCGTCGACGATGGTGCGAGCCATCTCATCACGGCGCGCCCATGCGCGAATCGCGAGTTCGGTGGCGGCTGCCTCCTGTGCAGCTACGCCATGGAACGGCAGGCTAAGCAGATCTCGAATCAATTCTCGCGCAGGCAGGCCACGGCTTTCGAACCGAAAAATGATCTGCTCAGTTGCTTCATCGCGCCAAGCTGTCAGCATCCGCCGCAGTAGGTCTTCGCGGTCCTTAAAGTGCCAGTAAAAGCTCCCTTTGGTGACCCCCATTTCCTTCGCGAGAGCCTCCACGCGCACGGCGTCGATGCTCTTGGTCACTAGCAGCTTGCGGGCGCCGGCTATCCAGACTTCGGGGCCGAATTGGCCTCGGTTGCCTTGCGATGCTTGAATCTCTGCCATCACGACTCCAACGAAAGTTGGTATTGTACGCCTCCAAAACATACGGGTGCGTATCTATGATTTGCAGGGCCCACCGGAGCATGAAATCGCGAATTTGCGCGTTTACCCCCATCAAATGATGATTGACGTATCGACCTTTCGTTCTTAGCATACCCATACGTATGCGTATGGAGATTTGGAGTATGTCAAACTTTGATGGCGTTGGGCAGACCTTGCTGGCTGCAGAGCACAAGACGAACTACTTCGATGTCGGTAAAGGCAAGCCGCTCTTCCTGCTGCACGGGTCGGGGCCCGGCGTCTCTGGCTGGACCAACTGGGGCGGCGTGATGTCCGACCTTGCCGAGCAGTTTCGGGTGATCGTGCCGGATATCGCGGGCTTCGGTTTCACCGAGTTCAAGGAAGACAACAAGTACGACATCAAGCTTTGGGTCCGCCATCTGCTGGGCATCATGGATGCGCTCGGTATCGAGAAGGCTTCGCTTGTTGGCAACTCGTTTGGCGGTGCGCTATCTCTTGGGTTGGCCACGTTTGATCCGTCGCGCGTGGAGCGGCTCGTGTTGCTGGGGACACCGGCTGGCGAGTTCGAGCAGACGCTTGGTCTACGTTCTGCATGGGAGTACGAGCCGTCGTTGGAGAACATGGAGCGCGCCATGCGCCTCTTTCCATACGACCAGGCAATCATCACGCCGGAGATGGTGGAGTCCCGTTATAAGGCGAGCGCACGCCCGGGCGCGCAGGATGCGCTGCGTAGGCTGTTGCCCAAGCCCAATGCTGAAGGACCGACCATCGTCAAAGGGTTCCCAGAACATGTGGTGGCCAAGATCGAAGCGCCCACGCTAGTGCTGCACGGGCGTGAGGACCGCGTTGTGCCGCCGTCATGCGGACAACTGCTGGCGCGTGCAATTCCCAACGCCGACCTGCATTTGTTCGGCCACTGTGGCCATTGGGTGCAGACCGAGCGCCGCGCCGATTTCCTGCATCTGGTCCGTCATTTCTGTGCGTGACGCCATGAGCCGAAACGTTCTCGAACGCGTGCTGCACCAGCTCACCGTGGATCGCACTGCAAAGCAGCGCTTCCGCGAGGACGCCGGTGCCTACCTGGCGCGCTTTGCGCTCACGGACGCCGAGCGCGGCATGCTGACCCACTTCGATGTGCTCGGTCTGCAGCAAGCCGGCGTCAACCCGATGTTGACCATGGGCTTCTGGCAGGAGCTTTCGCCCGAGCGTGACATACGTGCCTACATGAAAAAGCTGCGCCCGGTTGGCGCGTCCGAGGCGGTGCATAGCGCCGCACTCAAGCAATAGACAGCGAGAGAGCAATGGGACAAATCGTCGGCGGCTTCCTGGTGCCGCATGACCCCGAGATGTTCGTCGCGCCGGAAGCACCGGCGCCGGCCGTGCGCGAGCGCATGTGGAGTGCCTTCAGGCAGTGTGCCGAGCGGTTGGCGGCGCTCGAGCCCACCAGCGTAGTGATCGTGGGCGCAGACCATTACATGCTGTTCGGCACGACTTGCCTTCCGAGCTATTTGATCGGCACCGGTGATGTCGACGGTCCGCTCGATGCAATGCCAGGCCTCAAGCGCGGCGTGATTCCGAACAACGAAGCGCTCGCTACCCACATCGCCGCCGATGGTCTTGCACGCGGGTTCGACTGGGCGGTGGCGCGTGCATTGACGGTGGATCACGCAGTTGGCATTCCAAATCAAATGATCGTGCAGCCGTTGCGCGAGGCGGGCATGGCGGTCGGCACGATCCCAGTTTATGTGGCCGCAGGTGTGGACCCGTACATCCGCATCGGGCGGGCTGTTGAGGTCGGTCGCCAGATTCGCGAAGCAGTCGAATCTTTCCCTGCGGACGAGCGTGTAGTGGTGATTGGCAGCGGTGGCATCAGCCACTGGGTTGGCACGGCCGAGATGGGGCGCGTCAACGAAACATTCGATCGCGAGATTATCGACTACGCCGTGCGAGGCGACACAGCCGCGCTCGCAGCGCTGAGCGACGACTACATCCTCGCGAACGGCGGCAACGGCGGCATGGAAATTCGCAACTGGGCTTGCGCGATGGGTGCCCTGGAGGGGGCTCGCGGTGAGGTCCTGGCCTATGAGGCGGTGCCTGAATGGGTGACTGGCCTCGGCTTTGTACAACTGCACTGCCAATGAGGCAAACGGAAGGTAGATATGAGCAACAAGGTTTTCCTGATTAAGCGCGATGCGCTCGAGCCGGGGAAGGTCTGCAAGGTTGAAACGGCAGGCTGCCCGCTGGCGATCTACAACATTGATGGCGTGTTTTACGCCACAAGCGACGTTTGCACCCACGCGACCGCATCGCTGTCCGAGGGCGAAATTGTCGATGGTGACCTGATCGCCTGCCCCGTGCACGACGGCCAGTTCCATATCCCGACCGGTCAGGCCATGACCTTCCCGTGCACGGTCGATCTGCGCACGTACCGCGTTATCGAGGAAGGCGACGAGATTTACGCCGACCTTGACGAAGAATCCGAAGTCGCCTCGTCGGCCATCTGAGAGATCCGACCATGTCACTGAACTGCATTGGCAATTGCGATCGATTGCACAAGGATCCTGTCAGCGAGCCGCTGCACGATCTCGATAAGCTGCTCGACCTGGATGTCGGCCGCCTGTCGCGCCGGGTCTATTGGGATCACCGCATCTACGAACAAGAATTGGAAAAGATCTTCGCGCGCAGCTGGCTGTTTCTTGCGCACGAGTCGCAGATTCCGAATGCCGGCGACTACCTATCCACCTACATGGCGGAGGACAACGTCCTGGTTGTGCGGCAGAAAGATGGATCGATCAAGGCTTTTCTAAATACGTGCCCCCACCGCGGCAATCGCTTGAATTTTACCGACGCGGGTAATGCACGCAGCTTCGTCTGTAACTATCACGGCTGGAGCTTCGGCATTGATGGCGCGCTGCGAGGAATGGCCGGCCAGGAATTGTTCGATCAAAGCGGCATGAACAAGGCCGAGCACGGCCTGCATCCAGTCGCGCAGGTGGCCAGCTACAAGGGGCTGGTTTTCGGAAACATGGATCCCGATGCCCCCTCGCTGGAGGAGTACCTGGGGGACTTTCGCTACTACCTCGACGTCATGCTCGACATGGACGGGGAGGGCACGGAATTCGTCGGCGGTTGCGTGAAGTCGGTCATCAATTGCAACTGGAAGGTGCCGGTCGAAAACTTCATCGGCGATATCTATCACGCGCTGTGGACGCATGACTCGGCCGCGCGCGCGATGCTGGGCGGACCGGTTGCCGAGGTCTACAAGGACCCGGACTCCTACCACGTCAACTTCAACGGCCACGGCTGGGAGTTCAACCTTGATGTGGTCGGCAATGCCGCGACGCTGGGCGACAAGGAAATCCGCAAGTATCTGTATAGCATCCAGCCGAAGGTGGCCGAACGCCTGGGTGAGTTCCGCTCCAAGATGATCGGTTCGATCTCCTCGGTCAGCGTGTTCCCGAACCTGTCGTTCCTGCCGGGGCAAAACACGTTTCGCGTCTGGCACCCGCGCGGACCCGGCAAGATCGAATTGCACACCTGGACCATTGTCAACAAGAGCGCGCCGCAGGACATCAAAGACCGCTGGCTAAAGGGAACGATGATTACGTTCTCACCGACCGGCGTGTTCGAGATGGATGACGGCGAGAACTTCGAATTCTCAACGCGTACCAACGCCGGTTTCGTGACGCGCCAGCAGGACCTGTACATGGGTCTGGGCCGCGGCAGCCGTCGGGAAGACACCGACCTGCCAGGCAATGTGTATTGCAATCAGGTCAATGAGGCTAACCACCGCGCCTTCTACCAGCGCTGGCTAGATCTGATGCAGGCACGGCACTGGAGCGACGTGCCCCAGCGTGATCAAGCCAAACTGCCCGAGACTGCTTTTGACTATTCCAATACCAGCACCGGCGTCCAGGAGGTTGCATGACCGCGTTGCTTGAACCGATTGTAGGTGACGTGACTACGGAGGACACCGGTCGTCCCGTGGACCGCGAGACCGCACACCGCGTCGAACAATTCCTGTTCCGTGAGGCACGTGTGCTTGACAACGAACGCTGGGATGACTGGCTTGCCATGGTGGCGGAAGACGTCCATTACTGGATGCCGGCCATCGAGAACCGCCGCCGTGCCGACAAGCTCGGTGCCTACGCGCACGGGCGGGGCGCCTATTTCGATGACAACCACTTCGACCTCAGCCGTCGCGTCGCGCGCTTCAAGCAACCGTCCGCTTGGGCGGAAGATCCTCCGACCCGGCACGTGCATGTCATCAGCAACGTGGAGGTGCTGACAGGGCCGAACGCAGGCGAATTCACCGTGCACTCCGTGTTCGTGAACTACCGCAGCCGCGGCGAGGCGGACAACGACATGCTGCTGGGCCGCCGTGAAGATCTGCTGCGCGCGCATGGCGACGACTTTCGCATTGCGCGGCGCAAGATTGTCATCACGCAGTCGCTGCTGATGTCCAAGAACCTCAATACCTTCCTTTGACCATGGGCTGGCTTGACGACGACGTTGCGCTGGTGACTGGTGCCAGCTCGGGAATTGGTTTGGCGCTGGTGCGCCGTTTCTTGGCTGAGGGCGCGCGGGGGATCGGCGCGCTGGTACGCAGCGCAAGCGCCGCAGATGCGATGCGTGCGGAATTCGGTGATCGCGTGGCCGTCACGGTCGGCGATGTGCGTTCCGATGAAGCCAACGCAGAGGCGGTTGCCACCACACTGGCCGCCTTTGGCAAACTCGACACGCTGGTCGCCAACGCGGGGGTGTGGGACTACTTCGCCTCGCTGCGCAAATTTACCGACGGCAAGCAGCTCGCGCAGACGTATCGGGAAATCTTCGATATCAACGTGCTGGGCTATCTGCTTGCAGCCTATGCGGCGGCGCCGGCGCTACGCGAAACGCGCGGCAGCATGATCTTCACGCTGTCCAACGCCGCTTTCTATGCGGGCGGCGGTGGACCGACCTACGTGGCCTCCAAGCACGCCGGTGTTGGCCTGGTCCGTCAACTGGCCTACGAGTTGGCGCCGGACGTTCGCGTCAATGCTGTGGCCCCAGGTGGCACGGTCACGCCACTCAAGGGCCCGGAATCGCTCGGCAAGCAGACCTCGAAGCTATCCGAGATTCCTGGTTTTTCCGATGCGGTTGCCAATGCGGTGCCACTGGGCTTTATTGCGCAGCCGGAGGACCACACCGGCCACTACGTGCTGTTGGCCTCGCGGCGCAACTCCTCGGCGACCACGGCCGCCATCCTGCAAAGCGATGGCGGGTGGGAAGTGCGTGGCAGACCTGGACGAAAGACCTAGGCGGCTCAGGCGCAGAACAAGACACGAGACAGAGACTCCAACCAGAGACCCCAACACATGAACGCACCCAACCCAAGCACGCCGTCTCCTCAAGCGCGGCTGCGTGAGATATTTCGCGACGCTCGTCTGCCGGTGATGGCCGCGCCGATGTTCCTGGTGTCGAGTCCGGAACTGGTGGGCGCGAGTATGAGCGCCGGTATTGTCGGTACCTACGCTGCGCCTAACGCACGCAATATCGAGGCGCTCGACGTGGCGCTCGGCAGCATTGCTGAACAAGCCAAAGCCCAAGGCCGCGCGCGAGGTCCCGGACACACGGTGGTGCCATGGGCGCTGAACATGATCGTACACAGCAGCTACGATCGCTTCGATGCCGAAATGGCGCTCGTCGAGCGTTATCGGCCTGGCATCGTTACCACTGCGTTGGGTACCCCACGCCGCGTGCTCGATCGGGTGCACGGCTATGGCGGCCTGGTGATGGCGGACGTTATTTCGCCCGCGCTTGCGCGCAAGGCCGTCGAGGCTGGCGTTGACGGGCTGGTGCTCGTTACCAGCGGTGCAGGCGGCCACACGGGGAAATACCATCCGTTCGCCTTCCTTGCTGAAGTGAGGCGCTTTTGGGACGGCCCAATCGGCTTGGCAGGCGCCATATCGAGCGGCGAGCATATCCGCGCGGCTCAATTGCTCGGCGCGGATTTCGTTGTGGTTGGCACCCGGCTGATCGCCACCAGCGAAAGCATGGCTGTGCCGGCCTATCGCGATCTGGTGGTGTCCAGCGGCATGGAGGATCTGGTGTTGTCCAGCGCTGTTTCCGGCGTGCCCGCCAACTGGCTCAAGCCCACCCTCGATGCCGCCGGCTTCTCCGTCGAACAACTCAAGGCGGAAAAGACGATCGACTTCTCCGGCGATATCGTGGCCGTCCCCAAAGCCTGGAAGGACGTCTGGTCGGCTGGCCACGGCGTCGGCGCGGTGCAAGCGGTGACTTCAGTCGCCGACGTGGTGGCTGAACTGGAAGCCAGCTACGCCGCCTGCGTGCGGGCCGAGGTGCAGGCACTGCTGGAATTGCAAAGCCGTTACGCCGCACAGCCGACGCTGGCCCCAGCCTGAGCCTGTTCGCAAACACTTCATCCTGCGCACCCCTGTGCACGCACGGACCCCATCCAAGAAGAGACACGGTATGACGCAATCCTCCATCCAGCAGGCCGCCGAAGCGCTCTACGAGGCGCGCCGCTCACGCACCACCATTGCGCGTATTTCCGAGACGCATGACATCTCGGGCCTTGAGGCTGCCTACGAGGTTGCTGCCGTCAACACGCGCCGTGCCCTGGCTGAAGGCCGGCGCATCAGCGGCAAGAAGATCGGTCTGACCTCGGTCGCGGTGCAGCAGCAGCTTGGTGTGGATCAGCCCGATTTCGGCGTGCTGTTCACCGACACGGAGTTTGTCAGCGGCGCCGAGGTGCCGGTCGACATGCTGATCCAGCCCAAGGCGGAGGGTGAAGTCGCCTTCGTCATGGGGCGCGATCTTGACGGCGAACTGACCTGGGCCCGCTTCCTGCTGGCCATCGAATATGCGCTGCCTGCCATCGAGATTGTCGACAGCGTGATCCAGGATTGGCGCATCACGCTGGTGGACACCGTGGCCGACAACGCCTCGTGCGGCCTCTACGTGCTCGGCACCAATCCCAAACGCATCACCGATCTCGACCTCGCCGCCGCCGCCATGCAATTCGACCGCAATGGCGAGGCCGCATCGCGCGGTAGTGGCGCTGCCTGCCTCGGGCATCCGCTGCACGCGGCCTGGTGGCTTGCGCAAACCATGCAACGCGTGGGCGAACCACTGCGTGCTGGCGACGTGGTGCTGTCGGGAGCGCTGGGGCCGATGTTCCCGCTCGTGCGCGGCGACGCGTTGCACCTGCGCGTGGATGGGCTTGGGGATGTGACCTGCCAGACGATCTGATCCGCCTCACAAACGACCGGCCCCAGCAGGGAGGGGCGAGGAGACCGCAATGCGACAGAAGCAACAACTAGAACCAACTGCCCCGCACAGGGTAGACCGGGCGTGCCGTCGGGCAGCTAGAGACCGCGTTTATACAGTGGGCGCATCCGCTTTCTGGGGGGGCAAACCATGAACGTCCCGTTGACCGCTGACCTGCCGCGCATGGCGCTGCTGGCCACACCTTCTATCGACCGGATTGATCGCGTCGACGGCAGCTTTCTACTGCGATCGACTGAACCGCTGCAGCCGTATGCACGCTGCGTGGGCGACTGGCTGGAATACTGGGCGCATGAGGATGGTAACCGAGTCTTCATCGCCGAGCAGGCCGGCACCGACTGGCGTTCGCTTAGCTATGCCGACACGTTAGCAGCGGTGCGCAGCGTTGCTCAATCCCTGCTGGATCTGGGTGTGGCACCGGATGCGCCAGTGGTGGCGCTGTCAGACAACAGCGTCAATCTGGCGATCCTGTCACTGGCGGCGATGCATATAGGGCGCCGCATCGCCATAGTGTCGTCGGCCTACACGCGGATGGCGCGCGATCACTCCAAGCTGCATGCGATTCTCGATCGCTTGCAGCCGGGGTTGCTGTATGGCGAGCAGGCGGACGTCTACGGTGCAGCCATTTCCACGTGGCAGCCTCAGTGCCCGGTGGTCTACACAGTAGATGCAGAGCAGGCCGGAGCGCTTTCGTTTGATCGCCTGCTGTCAACGCAGCCCGGCCCGGCGGTCGATGCTGCCTTCCAGGCCGTTACCGGCGACACCGTGGCAAAGCTGCTGCTAACGTCCGGTTCGACCGGTGCGCCAAAGAGGGTGCTCAACACGCACGCCATGCTGTGCGCCAATCAGCAGATGATCGCGCAGTGCTGGCGGTTCATTGATAGGGCGCAGCCAGTGGTGCTGGACTGGCTGCCGTGGAGTCACACTTTCGGTGCCAACCACAACTTCAACCTGGTCCTACGCAACGGCGGCACGCTTTATATCGACGGTGGGCGCCCGGCGCCAGACGCTATTGGGCCAACCCTACAGGCGTTGCAGCAAGTCCGCCCCACGCTGTTTTTCAACGTGCCACGCGGCTACGACGTCCTGCTGCCATACCTCGAGGCGGATGACACGCTGGCCGCTGCGCTGTTCGGACGGCTTGACATGCTGTTCTTTGCCGGCGCGGCGCTGCCACAGCAGCTCGCCGAGCGTCTGCGCGCAGTGGCCACGAAGGTGCGTTCGGCCCCGCTGTTCCTTACCACCGAGTGGGGTTCGACCGAGACTTCGCCGGTAATCACCAGCGCTCATTTCGAGACTGTCGATACGCGCAACATTGGTGTGCCGGTGCCGGGTATCGAACTGAAGTTCGTGCCGTGCGACCACAAGTACGAACTGCGCGTGCGTGGTCCTTCGGTGTTTCCCTGCTATCTAGGCGATCTGGACAAGACACGCGATGCCTTCGACGAAGAGGGTTTCTACCGCACAGGCGACGCCGGCAAGCTTGCCGACCCGGAAAACCCCAGCGCAGGCGTAATCTTCGACGGCCGTGTGGCAGAGGACTTCAAGTTGACTACTGGCACATGGGTGTCCGTCAGCACGCTGCGCGCAAACGCTGTGGCGGCGCTGGCTCCTTTCGCGCAGGACGTGGTCGTGTCGGGCCACGATCGGGACGAAGTGGGTCTGCTGATCTTTCCGACACCGGCACTGCGTGCGCTGGCTGGCGACGCAGAGCCGCAGCCATGCGGCAAGTCGCTGGGCGAGCACCCGGCTGTACGGGCCGCGCTGGCAGAGGCGCTGGCGCGGCTGGGCCGTAATGCCGGCAGCTCTCAGCGGGCTGCCCGCGCGGTGCTGCTGTCTTCGCCACCCTCGATCGAGCGGGGCGAGATCACAGACAAAGGCTATATCAACCAGCGCGCGGTGCTAACGCTGCGCGCCGACGATGTGTCGCGGCTGTATTCGGACTGCGCGTCGGTGATCCGACCCGCTTGAACCCGACAAGCCTTTCAGCATCGTCGCTTTCCTTTTTTCGAACGCAGATCTACATGGAACACGTCATGACCCGCAAGCTCAAAGCGGCCATCGTCGGCTCAGGCAACATCGGCACCGACCTGATGATCAAGATTCTGCGCCACGGCAGGCATATCGAAATGGGGGCGATGGTGGGCATCGACCCCGCCTCCGATGGCTTGGCGCGCGCCTCCCGAATGGGAGTGGCCATCACTCACGAAGGCGTGGAAGGCCTGACTCGGCTCCCCGTCTTTGCCGACATCGACATCGTCTTTGATGCCACCAGTGCAGGCGCCCACGTCAAAAACGACGCCTTCCTGCGCGGCATCAAGCCTGGTATCCGCATGATCGACCTGACCCCGGCCGCTATCGGTCCCTACTGCATCCCGGTGGTCAATGGTCAGGTGCATCTTGATGCGCTCAACGTCAACATGGTCACCTGTGGTGGGCAGGCGACCATCCCGATGGTCGCGGCCGTTGCGCGCGTGGCCAAGGTGCACTACGGCGAGATCATCGCCAGCATCTCCAGCAAGAGCGCTGGCCCTGGCACTCGCGCCAACATCGATGAGTTTACCGAAACTACCTCCAAGGCCATCGAAGTTGTCGGCGGTGCTACCAAGGGTAAGGCCATCATCGTTCTGAATCCGGCCGAGCCGCCACTGATCATGCGCGACACGGTCTATACCCTGAGCGACTTTGCGGACGAACAGGCCATTGCCGACTCCATCGCGCGCATGGCCGCCGATGTGCAGGCCTATGTACCGGGCTACCGCCTCAAGCAGAGCGTGCAATTCGACCGCATCGAACAGCCTATCCGCATTCCGGGTGTGGCCGATCGTATCTCCGGTTTGAAGACCTCGATCTTCTTGGAGGTCGAAGGCGCAGCGCACTACCTGCCGGCCTACGCCGGCAATCTGGACATCATGACCAGCGCAGCACTGCGCACTGCCGAGCACATGGCAGAGCGCAAGGTGTCTGTCGTCGCCGCGTAGAGGGAATGGAGAACACCGACATGAGCACCAAAAAGATTTATATCTCCGACGTGACGCTGCGTGACGGCAGCCACGCCATTCGTCACCAGTACAGCGTTGAGCAAGCCAAACAGATTGCCCGTGCACTCGATGAAGCGAAAGTCGATTCAATCGAAGTCGCCCACGGCGACGGCCTGCAGGGCGGTAGCTTCAACTACGGTTTCGGCGCCCACACCGATCTGGAATGGATCGAGGCCGTTGCCAGCGTCGTCAAGCACGCCAAGATCGCCACGCTGCTGCTGCCGGGTATCGGCACCGTGCACGACCTGAAGGCCGCGTATGAGGCAGGAGCTCGCGTGGTGCGCGTCGCCACGCACTGCACGGAAGCTGACATCTCCCGTCAGCATATCGAGTATGCCCGTCATCTCGGCATGGAAGCGGTCGGCTTCCTGATGATGAGCCATATGACCACGCCGCAGGCACTGGCCCAGCAGGCCAAGCTGATGGAGGGCTATGGTGCCACTTGTTGCTATGTGGTCGACTCGGGCGGTGCGCTGAATATGAACGACGTCCGTGAGCGCTTTCGCGCGTTCAAAGACACTCTCAAGCCTGAGACAGAGACCGGCATTCATGCCCACCATAACCTGAGTCTGGGTGTGGCCAACTCCATCGTGGCAGTGGAAGAGGGTTGCGACCGGGTGGACGCAAGTCTGGCAGGCATGGGGGCCGGCGCGGGTAACGCACCGCTGGAAGTGTTTATCGCTGCCGCGGAGCGCATGGGCTGGAATCACGGTACCAACCTGTACACGTTGATGGATGCAGCCGACGATATCGTGCGACCGCTGCAGGACCGTCCCGTGCGCGTGGACCGCGAGACGCTCGCGCTGGGCTATGCCGGCGTGTACTCCAGCTTTTTGCGTCATTCGGAGGCCGCCGCGAAGAAGTACAACCTCAAGACCGTCGACATCCTTGTCGAACTGGGCAAGCGCCGCATGGTGGGAGGGCAGGAGGACATGATCGTAGACGTCGCGCTTGACCTGCTCCAGGCAAAAGAACCCAATCGCGCGATCGGGTAGTGTCATGACTACGTTCAAGCTGAGAATCGAGCCGGCCGGTGTCGAAATCCCATGCTCTGCCGATGGCAGCCTGCTCGATGCAGCATTGGCGGCCGGTTACTTTCCGCGCCACAGTTGTCGTCGTGGCCAATGCAACGCTTGCGAGACGCGGGTCGTGTCAGGTGACGTGCGTTACCCGGACGACTTCGAGCCGGAAGGCGTGCGCGACGGCTACGTCCTCTCTTGTCAGGCGCGGTGCGTGACGGATGTCACAATTGAAGCCCCCGAGGTTGCGTCCACGGCGGGGCAGCGCATCGTGCAGACCGGCGCACGCGTGCTCGACGTCGATCGCGTCAGCGCCGACGTGGCGCGTGTGCGGCTCAGCGTACCGCCGGAGTCGGGTTTCGCGTTCCAGGCGGGGCAATACGTCGAGGTGATCCTGCGTGATGGTTCGCGCCGCAGTTATTCGATGGCAAATGCGCCCGACGAAAACGGTACGATTGAATGGCATGTGCGGGCCGTGCCCGACGGGCGCTTCTCCAACCACGTGTATCGCACGCTGAAGCAGCGCGACTTGCTGCGCATCGAGGGCCCGTTTGGCACGTTCATGCTGCGTGACACGATGGCGCCGATCATACTGTTGGCCACCGGTACCGGCTACGCGCCGATCGCCGCCATGCTCAAGACCCACTCAGCGAAAATCGTTGAACGCGGCGCGGTGCTCTATTGGGGCGGTGCACGTCTTGCCGATCTCTACGCTCACGACGAGGTACATGCGTGGGAGCAGGTCCATCCTGGCTTCCGTTTTGTTCCTGTGCTGTCAGGAGACGAGCCTGGTTGGACCGGACGCAACGGCTTCGCGCACGAGGTTGTTGCTGCGGATTTCCCTGATCTTTCGCGGCACGAAGTATATGCATGCGGTAATCCGTTGATGGTCGAAGCTGCGCGGCACACCTTCACGCAAGCGAACGGGCTGCCGACGACGAGCTTTTTCAGTGATGCTTTTGTGACCCGTTTCGAACACCCAATTGTTGAAGAAAGAGCGTGAGAAATTCGGCTGCGGTCGCGCCAAATACAGCGCTCGGTTCTGCTATTGGCGGGAGCGTGCTCTTTTGCTTGGCAACACCAGTGAATCTTGGCATGCATCTGACCGTTGCCATCTTGTAGTCAACGAAGCAATCACTGGCTAGTCACTCAACCCAACTCTCAGACGGAAAGGAAACACGCATGAATATCCACGAGTACCAAGGCAAGGAAATCCTGCGCAAATACAATGTGCCGGTTCCGCGCGGCACTCCGGCCTTCTCGGTCGACGAAGCCATCGAGGCTGCAGAAATCCTGGGCGGCCCGGTGTGGGTCGTGAAGGCACAGATTCATGCGGGTGGCCGTGGCAAGGGCGGTGGCGTGAAGATTGCCAAGAGCATGGACCAGGTCAAGGAATACGCCAGCAGCATCCTGGGCATGACGCTGGAGACGCACCAGACCGGTCCGGAAGGCAAGCTGGTCAAGCGCCTGCTGATCGAAGAAGGCGCGGACATCAAGAAGGAACTGTACGTGTCGTTGGTGGTGGACCGTGTGTCGCAGCAAGTGGCGCTGATGGCCTCGAGCGAGGGCGGCATGGACATCGAAGAAGTCGCCGTAACGCATCCGGAAAAGATCCACACACTGCTGATCGATCCGCAAACTGGCTTGCAAGACGCTCAGGCTGACGACATCGCTAGCAAGATCGGCGTGCCGGATGCTTCGCTCGCGCAAGCCCGCCAAGCCCTGCATGGCCTGTACAAGGCATTCTGGGAAACCGATGCTTCGCAAGCCGAAATCAACCCGCTGATCCTGACCGGCGACGGCAAGGTCATCGCGCTTGACGCCAAGTTCAACTTCGACTCGAACGCGCTGTTCCGTCACCCGGAAATCGTGGCGTACCGCGATCTGGATGAAGAAGACCCGGCTGAAATCGAAGCCTCCAAGTTCGACCTGGCCTACATCTCGCTCGATGGCAACATCGGCTGCCTGGTGAACGGTGCCGGGCTGGCCATGGCCACGATGGACACCATCAAACTGTTCGGCGGTGAGCCGGCCAACTTCCTCGACGTGGGCGGCGGAGCCACCACAGAGAAGGTGACCGAAGCCTTCAAGCTGATGCTGAAGAACCCGTACGTGAAGGCCATCCTGGTCAACATATTCGGCGGCATCATGCGTTGCGACGTGATCGCCGAAGGCGTGATCGCTGCGGCGAAGGCGGTGTCGCTGTCGGTGCCGCTGGTCGTGCGCATGAAGGGTACCAACGAAGACCTTGGCAAGAAGTTGCTGGCCGACTCGGGTCTGCCCATCATCGCCGCAGACACGATGGCAGAGGCCGCCGAGAAGGTCGTGGCCGCAGCCGCCGGCAAGTAAACCGCCCGCTGACCCAACCATACGCGAACTCGAGCGGCGTGCCGAAGTACGAGACGGTACGACGGCACGGCTCGCTGCATACAAGGATTACCGCATGTCGATTCTGATTAACAAAGACACCAAGGTCATCACCCAGGGAATCACCGGCAAGACCGGCCAGTTCCACACCCGTGGCTGCCGCGACTACGCCAACGGCACGAACTGCTTCGTCGCCGGCGTGAACCCGAAGAAGGCTGGCGAAGACTTCGAGGGCATTCCCATCTACGCAACCGTCAAGGACGCCAAGGCACGAACCGGCGCGACCGTTTCGGTGATCTACGTGCCTCCCGCAGGCGCTGCCGACGCGATCTGGGAAGCTGTGGAAGCCGAACTGGATCTGGTGGTTTGCATTACCGAGGGCATCCCCGTTCGCGACATGATGATGGTCAAGGACAAGATGCGTAAGGGTGGCAGCAAGACGCTGCTGCTGGGACCGAATTGCCCGGGCCTGATCACGCCGGACGAAATCAAGATCGGCATCATGCCGGGCCACATCCACCGCAAGGGCCGCATCGGCGTGGTGTCGCGCTCGGGCACGCTGACGTACGAAGCCGTGGGCCAGTTGACCGCGCTGGGCTTGGGCCAATCGTCGGCAGTTGGTATCGGCGGCGACCCGATCAACGGCCTGAAGCACATCGACGTCATGAAGATGTTCAACGACGATCCGGAAACGGACGCCGTGGTCATGATCGGTGAAATCGGCGGTCCGGACGAAGCTAACGCGGCTTACTGGATCAGGGACAACATGAAGAAGCCGGTGGTGGGCTTCATCGCTGGCGTGACCGCGCCTCCGGGCAAGCGCATGGGGCACGCCGGCGCGCTGATCTCGGGCGGAGCCGACACGGCACAGGCCAAGCTCGACATCATGGAAGAGTGCGGCATCAAGACCACCAAGAACCCGTCGGAAATGGCGCGTCTGCTCAAGGCGATGCTTTGAGCAGGATCCACCAGCGAGTATAGGTTGGCCGAGGCGTTGGCGCCCGCCACGGTATCGCAGAACCACCAGTTGCGGCACCCGACGACGAACGGCCGGATGGCGTTCTCGCACGGTTCGTTCGAGACGGGCAGGCGCCGTTCTCGACGTAATGGGTCACTTTGGGACTCTGCCCATCAAGTAGCGCACGGCTTTGCCGAACAGGCTTTGTGGCAGCACGGTGTGCCGGTCCGTCCGGGGAATGCGGCTTTGCGTGCCGAGGCTTATTTATGCAACAAAGCCACTAAAATTCAATATCAGATGGTCAATTGCATGACTTCGCATGCCAGCCGATCTGCTGATTTGATACATTTGCGAAACTGGATGTCTTCGCCCAGTTCTCATGAAATCTTGGCCATGTTACCTATTCTCGATTCGCGCTGGTCCCTGTTTGCAAAAGTCGCCGAGCTGGGTAGTCTGACCCTTGCTGCACACGCCTTGAACACGCCATCATCGGTGATCAGTCGGCAAATTTCCCAGCTGGAAATGCAGTGCGGCGGAAAATTGTTCAGACGTACTGGGCGGGGCGTGCTATTAACCGAATTCGGCGAGGTCGTCTACCTGCGCATCCGGCCCCTCATTGCTCAAACTGATCAGTTAGCTGACGATATCCTCACCGCCAGTAGTGTTCCGATCGGCGAAGTGCATATTGGCTTGTTGCCATCAGTGGCTCCCAGGATAGCCACTAAATTGTTCCAAACCGCGCTGGCTCAGTTTCCCAAGGTTCGGCTGCACTTGGCGGAAGGATCCAGTACCCAGCTCGAAGAGTGGTTGAGCACTGGACGGCTTGATATGGCCTTGCTGCTCAGGGAGCGGCCACTGGAAGATATCGACGAGCCATTGCTGGCTAGCATTTCTCTCGACCTGATCGGCCCGGTCGACGACCCGTTGATCGGGGCGGGAGAGGTGGCCTTTGCGGCATTGGACAATCTGCCGCTCATCTTGCCGGCAGAGCCGCACGTGTTACGCCGACGCCTCGGCGAGCTGGCACGAGAACGCGGCATCAGTCTCAAGGTGGTGGTAGAAGCCGACACCGTACAGCTTCAGCGCGAGCTCAGCACGAGTGGTATCGGGTATGCGATCGTCTCCTCTATGGCAGAAATGCGCGCCGGATTAAAACTGGGCGCAGCGCGCATTGTCCAGCCCGAAATGGTCCGGCATGTCGTGCTTGGCACCACGCAGCATCGCCCGAATACCTTGGCGGCTCGCAGCATCGGCGACCTGATCAAATTGTTGTTTGCTGAAATTGCACCTGCGCCGCCGGTAAGTTAAAGCGGTTTGCCCACTTCGTTCAGGCTCTCCGGCTATGGCAAATCTGCTGTTGTGGCCGGCCCAGTTTCCGTCCGGTCTTAGGTGGAATATTCCGGCTCTTCGGGGCGGTCCGAATCGGCCCGATCGGTGCACCGGTGGACGAATTCCGCCGGTGTAATCCACTGCAGCGCAGAATGAGGACGCGCCTCGTTAAAGTACTCGCGTCAGACTTCGATTTTGCGTCTGGCGTCCTCCGGCGACAAGAACCGATGCGCGTTGAGGCATTCCTTCCGGAAACGTCCGTTGAAGGATTCGTTCTTCGCGTTGTCGGTTGGCTTGCCAGGACGCGAGAAGTCAATCTCCACGCCGTTCTCGTACGCCCATTTGTCGAACGTCTTCGAAATGACCTCGCTGCCATTGTCTGCCTTGATATAGCGTGGAAGCGGGCGAGGCTGCGCAAGCACTGGTCAGTGCGGCGACAACATGTTCGCCACGCAATGAGCCGTCGACTTCTATGGCCAGACATTCCCGTGTGTAGTTGTCCACGATCGTGAGTGTACGCAATCGAATTCCGTGTCCGTCAACTCCCGTTTGCTCTTGGGAACAGTCCATATACGTAGAACGTCGCGTCGCTGATCCTCATCTTGCGACAGACCTCCGGGACAAGCGTGCCCAGCTCGGCCTGCTTCAATGCGTATGCAATCCGCTCTTCGGTGAACTTGCTCTTCTTCACGGCATGACCTTCTGGTCTCGATGACACCGTCACGCCGGAATTTTCCACTTCCAAATGGGACAGTTTGGTGGGCCAGGGTCAAGACGGCTACGGTACGCAGCTGTCCAAAATAGTCAAAGCTGCTTTCCTAGCGCGACAGTTGCTCTGGCCAGGGCGTACACCTAGCATTTGTAAAAACATTAGGAGACATATTTGCAGACGAGGTCATTGCACTGTCGAGCCCGACGAGGACGGTGTTGGAACCCGCCGCCTGCACGACACCCGTGACCTCGCGTGCTGCGCCGCCTTCGCATTGCAGCCCCAGCCGCCGCCTGGATGAAAAAGCGCCTCATTTCGCTGCCGCGTTGCGGTGACAGGTGTGGGCCGCCGCCTTTACTTTATTCCCGCTATAACCAATATGTTCAAGTACTTTCCAACCAATTATGTCTGGAACCTCTCGGTCGATCTTGCGATCGAGATGGGCGCGCGTATGGGCGAGATCGAGGAGATGTGCGCCCCCTTGCAAGAAGCTGCGAGGGCGCCCGATGCCGTCGGTACGGCGGCCTTCCGCGAAACGTGGGTGCACATGGCGGACAAGCTGTGTGCGTTGGCCGAGGAGGATGAGTCGCGTGGCCGGCTGATATCCTCGGGCCAGAAGTTACTTCGTGCGTCCAGCTACCTGCTCACCGCAGAGCGCCTGCAGGCGCATGACGCTCCGGGGCGAATGGCTATCTACCGACGTCAGTTGGCGCTCTTCCAACAGGGCGCGCGGCTCGTCGGCGACCCGGTTCAGCGTGTGGAAATTCCTTATGAGGGAAAGCACCTCTCCGCTTTGTACCTCCCTGCAGAGGGCATGAAGCCTGGTGAACGCGCCCCCCTGCTGGTTCAGGTCAACGGGCTCGACTCAACCAAGGAGATGTGCCACCTGGTCGGGCTGCCAGCTTGGTTGGCAAAGAGAGGCGTTTCTTCGCTGGTGATCGACCAACCCGGCAGCGGTGAGGCACTGCGGCTGGATGGACTGCACGCCCGATATGACACCGAGCACTGGGCGAGCCGGGTCGTCGACTGGCTGGAGACGCGCGCTGACGTCGACCCCGCGCGCATCGGCTGCCTCGGCGTATCACTCGGTGGTTACTATTGTCCCCGCGCGGTCGCGATGGAGCCGCGCTTTGCCTGTGGCGTTGTATGGGGAGCGAATCACGACTGGCGGGATGTGCAGAAGCAGAGACTCCAGAAGGAGGGCGACTTCCCGGTGCCGCACTATTGGGGGCATGTCAGCTGGGTCTGGGGTGCCAAGGACATCGACGACTTCATGCGCATCGCCGAGGACGTACACCTGGACGGTATCCTCGAACGAGTCCGTGTGCCGTTTCTCGTAACCCACGGCGAGAAGGACTCGCAGATTCCGTTGAAGTGGGCGTACCGCACCTACGAGCAATTGGTTAATAGTCCGAAGCGTGAGCTAAAGATATTCACGGAACACGAAGGCGGGGTTCAGCACGCCAGTTTCGACAACACCATCAACCCGGGTCATTACATCGCTGACTGGGTCGCCGAGACCCTGGGCGGACGCACCTCCCACTCACTTTAAGCATAGGCTCATTATGAAAATCGTTGGTCTAGACGAACTTGTTTTCGGTGTGGAGGACGTGGCCGCGTGTTCGCGTTATTTGATCGACTACGGACTGAAGGATGTCGGCGCGGGCCGCTACGAAGCGCTCGACGGCACTGCTATTGTGCTGCGCCACAAGGATGACCCGTCGTTACCCCCAGGCATGGGGACAGCCAGCATGCTGCGGGAAACCGTCCATGGGGTGGCCGACAGTGCCACACTCGATGCCATCGAGGCAGAACTCCGCTCCGACCGCGAGGTGACCCGTCACGGCGGCGTGCTGCGCTGCGTGGACGATGTCGGCTTCCCGATTGCTTTCCAGGTCACTGTGCGCCGCCAACTCGCGCTCCCCTCGGAGACGGTCAATGCACCGGGTGCCGTGATGCAGCGCGGCATCAATGCGCTGGGTGTTCGTGTCGACGCGCTTATTACACCGCGCACCCTGTCGCACGTCGTGTACTTCGTGCCGGATGTCCCCAAGGCCGAAGCGTTCTATACCCGTCTGGGCTTCCGGGTCACTGATCGCCTCCTGGGGGCGGGCCCGTTTATGCAGCCGGCAGGAACCCATGACCACCACACCTTGTTTCTGATCCAGACGCCGCCGCACATGCAAGGTATCGAGCACTTCACCTTCCACCTTGGGGGGCCGACGGAAGTAATGCTCGCGGGAACGCGCTTTGTCGAGAAGGGTTACCAGAGCTTTTGGGGGCCTGGGCGACATCAGATGGGCAGCAACTGGTTCTGGTACTTCAATTCGCCGCTTGGCTGTCATGTGGAATACGACGCCGACATGGACCTGCACGATCCGTCGTGGCAACCGCGTGCGATGCCGGCGGGCGCCGATAGTTCCCAGGCGTTCCTGCTGCAGTACCGAGAAAAGTGGGCGCCGGGCGGCCCGCCGCCGGCGGCCGGCGGACACTAAAGGCGCCGAGATGCTGCAGTGTCCCTGCGACGAACTGGAACCCCGTTCGAGATCGACACAGGACGGCGCGTGGCGACGCGCTGCCTTGGCCAACCGCTGACGCCCGTAGCGTTAGTGGTGAGCCACGGCGCCAGGGTGCGCTTGCCGATACGGATTTCCGGAAGCTCGAGGTGAGCTTCATGCATGACCCCGCCGAACGCAGGGACAAATACTTGCTTGCCGCCCCCAAATAAGTATGAACAACGGGCACCACGGTGCCGTTGCTGCCTGGTTGCCAGGCTATGCGCACCCAACAAAACGAAACGATTGACAATCACAAGGAGACGTCATGATTACTCTGTACGGAGACCCCATTTCGCGCGCGCATCGCGTCGTGTGGATGCTCAAGGAATTGGGCCTCTCCTATGAACACGTGCCGACAAATTTTCTCGACGGCAGCACGCACGCGCCGGATTTCCTGCGCATCAATCCGAATGGCCGGGTGCCCGCGCTTGT
Source organism: Arapaima gigas (assembly GCA_900497675.1). NCBI lineage: Eukaryota > Metazoa > Chordata > Actinopteri > Osteoglossiformes > Osteoglossidae > Arapaima > Arapaima gigas. The sequence goes on from UFQX01000938.1 coordinate 71,183, forward strand.
GGACGGAGAGCTGACGCTGTTCGAATCTCTCGCCATTAACCTCTATCTCGCCAAACGCTATGGAGGACCGTTGGCGCCGGTGGATGCAGGCGAGGATGCGTTGGCTATGCAGTGGACGCTTTGGACGACAACCGAGATCGAGAAACCGCTTTTGCTGTCGACCGCAAATCTCATTCTCTTCGCACCGGAAGAACGCCGGCCCGAGGAAGTCGACGTCATGCTGCAAAAGCTTGCGAGACCGTTCGCCGTCTTGGACGCTCATTTGCGCTCCCAAGACTATTTGTTCGGCAACCGCTTCACCGTTGCCGATCTCAACGTGTCGGCGGTGCTGATGCTCGCGCCCCTATCCGGTATGGATCTCACTGCGTGGCCGGCCATGAACGACTGGGCCTTCCGCTGCCTTGAACGGCCAGCCGCCGCCGAGTGGAAGTCCATTAAATTTTCTGTTCCGCGCCCCGAAGGGCACTTGGGAATGCTGAAGGTCTTCGTTTGATGGTAAGGGGGCCGTCCCCATGAGAATTTGCCAGCGGCATCGGGGACGGCATCCATCAGTGCCTTGCGCAACCAGGCGTGCCAGATCATGGCCGAAGTGACGCGGCCAACACATCAGTTCCGTCAACACCGGCATATCAAACGGCACCTCAACTAAGACCGTTTTTTCAACTATCAGAGGAGTATTCGTGAAACTGGCATCACTCAAAAACGGCAAGGACGGTCGACTGGTCGTTGTCTCGCGCGACCTGGAACGGGCCGTTGCGGTTCCGGCGATTGCGGCGACCATGCTCGATGCGGTCGAGCGATGGTCCGAATGTGAACCGAAATTGTTGGAGATCTACGAGAATCTGAATGCCGGAGCGGTAGCGGACGCATTTGCCTTCGATAGCCGCCAGGCCGCGGCGCCGTTGCCGCGTGCTCCGCAGTGGTGCGACGGTTCGGCATTCTTGAATCATGGCCGGCTGATGGAAAAAGCCTTCGGACTGCCGCCCGTCCCTGACGTAGAAACCATCCCGTTGATGTATCAAGGAGCATCCGACGATTTTCTGGGCGCGCATGACGACGTGCCGCTTCCCGACGAGGCCGATGGAATCGATTTCGAGGCCGAATTCGGTGTCGTTGTCAACGCCGTACCCATGGCATGTTCCGTTGAGGCGGCGCGCGCGCACATCATTCTCCTGGTCCAGATCAATGACGTCAGTCTGCGCAGCATGGGGCCGCGTGAAATGAAAACGGGGTTCGGCTTCCTGCAGGCTAAGCCGTCCTCGGCATTCGCGCCCGTCGCCGTGACGCCTGACGAACTCGGCGACGCGTGGCACCAATCGCGAGTTCAGCTCGATTTGCAGATTTCGTGGAATGGGGCATGGTTCGGCAACCCAAACGGCAGGGAGATGAACTTCGGATTTGATCAGTTGATTGCGCACGCTGCCAGGACGCGGCGTCTGTCGGCCGGCACCGTAATCGGCAGTGGCACCGTGTCGAACGCGGAGCGTAGCCGGGGTTCGGGCTGTATCGCCGAGCGGCGCGCCATCGAGGTCATTGATCAAGGCGCGCCGTCAACGCCCTTCATGAAGTATGGGGATTGGGTCCGAATGGAAGCATTGCTCGAGGGGAAGCCCCTCTTCGGCGTGATCGACCAATGCATTGTGTCTGCGAATCTTACCCAAGGATAATGCAGCGAACAGATTTGCGGCGGATCACGCTACGGCAAGAGGGACTCTGTTTCCGCTGGCTGCAGCCAGCTGGGAAAGCTGCACAACCTTGAATTTCTGCCTCCCCTCGAATACATCAGCTGCTGCAATCCGCGTAAGATTCGCGGCCCATCCGCTGGCTGGATGCTGGCCGTAGTAATTCACTGGGATGACAGGGGTGCCTGAAGTGTTGTCCGGACAATGGCATTCCCGTGATTCGACGGACTCTTCCGCTAGGCGCATTGCAGAGCAGGCCGGCCAACTCCAGGCGCGAATGGACTCGATCGAGGAAGATATTCGCCGTGAAAAATGGGGAAGCGGTTATCGACGAGTTCACTGAGCCCCCCCGAAATAGAAAAGCTGCTTTCCTGCATCGACGATTGCTCGTGTCTGGAGGCACGCTTAAGATTTCTACACCAATACAGGAGACATATCGTGGGTAACCCGGTTGAAGAGGCAGCCGAACGCGTCCCGCCGACGCGCGTTATCACCGACGCGGACGTCGCGCAACTAGCAGATTGGAAGTCAGCGTTCGACGCGTCGCCGAATGCTTACCGCCCCCAGGTATCCGCAGCGATGGTGCCGCCGCGCTCCGTGGTGCGCGGCGACGGCACATGGCTGCGTGGATCGACCGCAGTGTCGCCAAATGGACGGTGACGCAGAATCCGGACAGCGCATACATCGTCGGTCGCCCCATCCTTGCTGAGCGAACGCATTCCATGCGCAATCGCTGCTGGGATGGACTGGTATCGGCATACAGTTGACAAGCCGGGACCGGCGCGTTGAGCACCAGTGTCAAGGCTGTTTAATACCTGCATTTAAAGAACAACATCCGCCGCGCATCCGCGCCGCTTACAAGGAGACAAGATGACAACACTATTGAAAGACGACGTGGTATTGATCACCGGCGGTGGTTCGGGCCTGGGCGCCGGTGTCGCCCGGCATTGCCTGGCTGAAGGCGCGAAGCTGGCGATCATGGACATTTCCGGAGCCAAGCTGGACAGCCTGCGTACTGAACTCGGCGACGAGCCCTTGCTGTTCCAGGGCGATGCTACCAAGCTGGCCGATTTGCAGGCGTGTCGCGAAGCGATCCTTGGCCGGTTCGGCCGTCTCAATGCCTTCATCGGCGCGCAGGGGATTTGGGACGGCAACGTACCGCTGCGCGACATTCCGATCGAGAAATTAGATGAAGCCTTTGACGAGGTGTTCCACATCAACGTCAAGAGCTACATTCTGAGCGCCCGCGTATTCCTCGACCTGCTGGAAAAAGAGCAGGGTGCCATTGTGCTGACCGGGTCGTCTGGCGCCTCCTATTGCGCCGACGGCGGCGGTGTGCTGTACACCACCACCAAGCACGCGACACTCGGCATCGTGCGACAACTGGCATTCGAGTTCGCGCCGACCGTGCGGGTGAACGGTGTGGCGCCGTCGATAATTATGGGTAGCCAGTTGCGTGGACCGCAGGCTTTCGGGATGGAAAAGCACAGCCAAGCGGACATTCCGCGTGAAATGTTCCAACAGGGTGTTGATCGGATCTGGCCTCTGACATGGCTGCCCGAGGCGAAGGACTACGGTCCCCTGTACGCGCTATTGGCATCGCGGCATTCGCGTGTCATGACCGGCACCATCGTGGCCGCGGATCAAGGACTGATGAACCGCAATGTTCTGACCCCCGTGAAACAAGGAGCAAGCAAATGAGCTCCACATCCACCATTCGCATGAGCATGGGGTCGGCGGGCGTGAGCAAACTGCTCGAGCGCGTCGCTGAAGGTCTCCCCGAAGGCCTGCTGCCCATCGAAGTCTTCAACGATGAAGCCGTCTTCCAGGCGGAGATGGAGCGTATTTTCGCGAAATCCTGGGTCTTCGTCGCTCATGAATCGGAAATTCGGAACAAGGGTGACTACGTATTGCGCCGTATCGGCCTGGACCCTGTCATCGTGTCGCGTGACGACACTGGCCAGATCCGCGTGATGTCCAATTATTGTCGCCACCGGGGCGCTCAGGTGTGCCAGTCCGATCACGGCAATACGACGCACTTCCGCTGCCCCTATCATGGCTGGACTTTCAAGAACGACGGCGACTGGGCTGGGGCTCCGCATTCCAGCGAGGCCTACGGCGGGCGCCTGAACGGGCGCGAATGGGGTCTGCTGCGCGCGCCGCGCGTCGATACCTATCAAGGCTTCATTTTTGCCAGCCTCAGCGAGGAGGGGCCGACGCTGAAAGAATTCCTGGGTGGCGCCGCATGGGTGTTGGATACGATTTGCGGCCTTCACCCGGGCGGTCTGCGGGTGATGGGCGTGCCGGAGCGTACGCAGGTTCGAGCGGATTGGAAATCCGGCGCGGAGAATTTTGCGGGCGATGCCTATCACATCGACACCCTGCATTTCGGCAATGAGCAGGTCAAGTACGTCGAAGGGCTGCGGCAGAACAATGACTTCGCCAACTCGCTAGTGCTCGACGGTGGCCATTCCTTCCTTTGCCACTCGTTTGTCGAAATGTTCGGGCCGTTCGGCGAATTCTCGGGCTATCCGCCACATGTCAAGGAGCGTTTCGACCTGTCGAAACTTGATGAGACTCAACGCGACCTCGCACGGGAGCGCGCGGCGTCGATCGGCAATATTTTCCCGAACCTCGGTTTCATCCGCTTCCCTGCAGCGTCGGAGGCAGGCAAGCCACCAGCGGTGTTCACCTCCTTCCGGCAGTGGCAGCCATTGGGTCCAGGCGTGATGGAAATGTGGAGTTGGCAGTTCACCTGGGACTTCATGAGCGATGAAGAGTCGGTGCCTAGCTACACCGTGGGCCAGTACAACTTCAGCTCCGCCGGCATCTTCGAGCAGGACGATACCGTTGCCTGGGAAGGCGCACGCAGCGTTGCGCAAAGTGTCTGGAACCGTAACGTGCAGACCCGCCTCCACTACCAGCAGGGCCTGGGGGGCAAGGTCGAGCGTCCGGCCGACCCGACATGGCGCGGTCCTGGTGTACTGCGCAGGAAAGCGTACGGCGAGTTCGGGCAAATGAACTTTTATGCCCAGTGGCTCGAAATGATGCAAAAGCAGAAATAAGGAAAGTGTGATGTCAACTTCCACGAATTCCTTCATAAAAAATTTCGCCACTGAAGCGGTGGTCCATACGGTGTCCCAGTTCCTCGGATACGAGGCAATGCTGCTGGACGAGCGTCGATTCTGGGACTGGTTTGCGCTGCTCGACGACGAGATCGTCTACCAGATTCCGCTGCGCTCGGTCCGCGAGTTCGGCAAAGACGAATTCCCGGCGAACGCGTGGCGGCAGCGCGATGACAAGGCCATGATGGAAACGCGGATCAAGCGCCTGTTCACCGGGTCGGCCTGGGCTGAGGACCCGCCCTCGCGCACCGTGCGGATGGTAGGCAGCCTGTTGGTCGAAGCAAGCGACGACCCGAACATCGTCGCAGTCAATAGTGCCGTGACGCTCTATCGGCACCGCGCCCAGGATGAGCGGAGCGATCTGATCGCCGCGCGCCGGCGTGATCGTATTCGCTTGACCGAGAACGGACCGCGTTTGCTTGCGCGTACCGTGATTTTGGCCGACACGGTCCTTACCACCCCCAATCTCGGCGTTATCTTGTAAGAGGAAGCATCATGAGCAATATGGACAACGGGCTTGAAATCCATGTGGATCCGGAGAAGTGTCTTGCGTACGGTAACTGCGTCAGCATTGCGCCGGACGTTTTCGACCTGCCCTCCGGGGCGAAGGCGGTGATCCTGCTCAAACGTGAAGTGGCGGCGCACGAGCTTGAAGAGATGCAGGAAGCGGTGCGCAGCTGCCCGGTTCGGGCGCTGACGATCCGCGCGCTCGAGTCGGAGGCGTAATGCGCAGCGTGCTGATCGTTGGGGCCTCGGTAGCCGGCGTGAGCGCCGCCGATGCACTGCGCGAAGCCGGTTTCGATGGATCGATCGCCTTGGTCGGCGCCGAACCTCATACCCCCTATGACCGTCCGCCGCTGTCGAAGCAGGCACTTGATATCGAGGACTCGCGCGAGGGGCTGTATCCGCTGAGAGGAGCGGCCCACTACGGCGAACAGCAGGTCGAACTCCTGCTCGGCAAGACAGCAAGCGCCCTGGACGTTCAACGCCGCACCGTCTCCTTTTCCGATGGCGAAGTGCGCCCGTTCGATAGCCTGGTCATTGCAACAGGGTGCCGCGCCAATACCATCTCCACCACGAGCGGCGATCCGCTGCCCGTGCTGCGCACGCTGGACGATGCACGCTGGCTCGCCAAGGCGGCCGCTGTCAATTCACGCGCCGTGCTGATCGGTGCGGGCTTCATCGGTCTTGAGGTGGCGGCTGGACTGCGTCGGCGAGGACTCGATGTCACTGTCCTGGAATCTGCACCGACGCCATTTCAGCATAGCCTTGGGCCGGAACTGGCCGACTGGCTGTGTGGTTATCATGCTGCCCAAGGTGTGCGCATCATTTCCGGGATACAGGTCGCCGCAGTGGAGGGCGCTCCGGGAACATACAAGGTGGTGCTGGCCGACGGCCGCGTACTCGAAGCGGGTATCGTTTTGGCTGGCATTGGCGTGCGCCCCAACACCGAGTGGCTGCAGGGCTCCGGTGTGCCGTGCAGCGATGTTGGTGTTCTGTGTGATGCCAGCGGTAGTACGGGGATGGCAGGCATCTTTGCTGCCGGCGACGTGGCGGCAACGCATCACGCTCCATCGGGACGCGTGATGCGCATCGAGCACTGGACCCATGCGGTGGAGCAGGGCCGTGCCGCAGCCCGCCATCTGCTCCTGGGCGAGCAGGCGAGGTTGACCCCGTATTTCTGGACCGACCAGCATAGCTGCAAGTTGCAAGGCTACGGGCGCCGTCAATCGGGCGACAGCACGCGCGTTGTCGAAGGTGACTTGGCCAGCGGCGAGTTCCTTGCCTTGTTCGGCGCAAACGAGCACTTCCATGGTGTCATCGCCAGCGGCCGTCCGCGCTCACTGCGCGGCTATCGCAAGCTGCTCGAACAAAATTCCAGCTGGTCCCAGGCACTTGCCATGGCCGAGGCCAACGCCACACGTTGACCTTCGTATCTCACGCGCACGAGCCGACGCGGGGGAGGTGCTCATTCTCGATGGGCACGGAATCACGGTCCGATGTGCATCGGCCGCGCGGCAGATAGTTGCTGGCGGCAGCGAACATGGCGCATATCGGGACGGTCGCCCGCCAGAGGCAAGGCGCTATCGCTGCCTGTCGCACTCAGCCCAGCACTGGATAACGCGCCAAACCCGAACTGGATTGCACCCATCAGAGCGGATGCGGTTCCTGCCGCATCCAGCTGATGTTCTACTGCCTGTATCGATATCAATGGAAACATCAATCCCATACATGCACTGTTGCCGTGGCGACGTTACGCCGATGCATCAGATGCATCAGATGCATATTCGCGGATGCGTTGCGCGAGTCCGCCGATAAGTATTTCATTGGTCATCAAGCCCGCGCAAATGCCTGCGGCGGCACGAACAGCCGAACGCGCGAGCTTCACAGCGTGCCGGTTCACCGCGACGTAGGCCGAAAGCAGGCAAAGACGGCGGCGGCGCGGATCGGGATTGGACGGCCCGTCGCGCACGGCCATCTAGTCGAGCGATATCTGGTTTCTAACCCATGCGGTTTTTCGCGGGTGGGCACCTGTGTATATTTTGCTCAGGCGAAGCTTCCTGCAGAAGCCTTGCAAGACAATACGCGGCTCGCAGCGTACCCGGCTATGCTGCCGGTTCAGAAAAAGCAGATGGGGACACAATGGTTCTGGAGAAACACTTTCCTTCGCAGCGGTACGCGTGGTCGCTCGTTTTTGTGCTGTTTTGCGCCAGCGTCGTCTCGTATCTCGATCGCTACATTCTTTCGCTATTCGTCGGCCCTATTCGTGGCGAACTGGGGCTGTCCGATACTCAGGTGAGCCTGCTACAAGGGGCTGCTTTCGCGCTGTTCTATGCGGTGATGGGGCTGCCGTTCGGGCGCCTCGTCGATCGTTACACGCGCAAGAACCTCATCGTCGCCGGCATTCTCGTGTGGAGCGCTATGACGATGCTGTGCGGCGTCAGCACGAGCTTCTGGCAATTGTTCTTCGCCCGGATGGGCGTCGGAGTCGGTGAAGCGTGTCTCGGGCCGGCCGCTTTCTCGATGATCGCGGACAGCTTCCCGCAAGCACGGCGCGGCCGCGCGCTCGCCACCTACAACATGTCGAATTACGTGGGCGTCGGTGCGTCGTTACTGTTCGGCGGACTCATCATCTCGCTGCTGTCGCACGCGAATAACTCCGGCTTCCTGCATATGCCGGGCGTGCAGAGCTGGCGCATTGCGTTCATCGCTTCAGCATTGCCTGGTGTGCTTCTAGCCTTCGTAGTACTGACGTTGAAGGAGCCCGCGCGGACCGAGCTGGTGTGCACAAACAGCGGATCATCGTCGAACGCGTTCAGCCTGTGGTCCTATCTGCGCGCGCGCAAACCGGCGTTCGCCAGCGTCTACACGGTCTATGCGCTGACCGCGATGGTCGGCTACATCATCGTCGCGTGGGCGCCGTCGTTCTATATGCGGCACTTCCATATGCGTCCCGCCGACGTCGGCCTATCGATGGGCGTGCTCTCGATCGTCGCGGGTGTGGGTGGATGCCTGTTCAGCGGTTATCTGAGCGACCGCTGGGTGGCTGCTGGCGCGCACGGTGGGCGTTTTCGCATTCCGTTGCTGTGGTGGCCGATTGCGCTCGTATCGATCGTCGGCATCACGCACAGTCCGAACGCGACGGCGAGCCTGATCTGTCTTGGCGTGCTGGCGTTCGGCAGTGCGCTGGGTCTGTCGAGTGCGCCGGCGGTGATTCAGGACGTCGTGCCCAACCAATTGCGTGGACAGGCGGCCGCACTTCACTTCATCTTCGCCGGGCTGATCGGCCTGTCGCTCGGACCGACCGCTGTCGCGATAGTGACGGACTACGTGTTGCACGACGCGAGCCAGGTGGGCGTCTCGCTGCAAATCGTGATCGTGCCGTTGTCGCTGGTCGGCTTTGCCGCCTGCTGGCTAGGCCAATCGCGTTACCACACGGTACGCGCCGAATTGGTGGCGATGCTGGAAAACAAGGCGGCCGACACGTTACCGAAGCCCGGGCACGTGAGCGATGCATGCAACCCGGGGCAGCAGGCCCGCTGATATCTGAGCAGTTCCAACGCGCCGGGATTCAACAACGCGATCAAGTATCGGCACTCGCTCGGCCCGGTGACGTTCGGTTTCATGTACGCGCTGCCCGATTCGAGCGCGACCGGCCAGCCGGTGTCGGGCGCCTCGTACGAGTTCGGCGCGACGAAGGCGGCGGCAGGCGTGTCCGACTCGCTGAAGGGGAAGGACGGTCATCCCGGCTCGATGCTGGTGGTCGATTTCAACGTGAGCCGCATGCTGCGGCCCGACCTGGCGCTCGCGGGCGGCTACGGGCATACGAACTATCCTGCCGGCAACTTCGCGACCGACAACGTCAAGGTTTCGTTCGACAATCTGTTGTCGAAGCGAACCGATGTGTTCATCGCGCTGGTTTTCGAGCACGTGTTGAGCAGCGGCTACGCACCGATGTTCATGCTCGGCGCGGCATCCGGTGGCAATCAGTTATCGGTGAACGTAGGGATTCTTCACAATTTCTGAGCCGGCCGGAATTTGACACAATCACCCAGGGGCACCCCTGGTTTTCATATGCGCGACGTGCCCCCGCGCTTTGGCACACTGTCGTCGCCCACCTGTTTGCTGTTCCACCCTGCGTGGCCGGACACGGGGTCAACGTGCGACGCGCAGTGTGCACCAGAACGGGATGTCGACGAAATGCCTGCGATGACAATAGGCGAGATTATTCGAACCGCGCGTAATGGCCGCAGCCAGAAGGCCTTCGCGGATCTGCTCGGGGTTAAACAGAGTTCGGTGAGCCGCTACGAAAGCGGCCGCGTGAGCCCACCGGCAGCCGTGATCGATGCATGTATGCAACTCGTGCATCAATTGAGCGACGCGAGCCTGCACGCGCCGCGCCGCCGCGCCGCAGAGACGCGAATCGCGCCGAGAGCGGCCCGCACCGACGCATTGCCGCCGCCGGTTCAACGTGCATGGAAGAACAATACGCTGCGGGCCGCCGCGGCTCAGGAGCTCGATACGCGCAAGCTGGCCTCGCTGACCATTCTCGATCCGCGCTGGGCGGTGTTCCTGTCGGCTGCGATCACGGGCAGCTTCGGTCGCGCGGCGTCGGCGCTGGATATGCCGCAGTCGACGGTGAGCCGCAGCATCGCGCAACTCGAAACGCAGTGTGGTGAGCGTCTGTTCCGGCGCACCGGGCGCGGCGTCGTCCTGACCGAGTTCGGCGAGCAGACGCTGCCCCGCGTGGCCCGTCTGAACGCCGACGCCGAGGCACTGGCAGACAGCATCCGCAGCGCGAAGGGGCAGCCGGTCGGCGAGGTGAGTGTCGGACTGCTGCCGTCGGCGGTCAAACGCTTCGCGGGCCTGCTGTATGCGGCAGCGCGCAAGCAGTTTCCCGGCGTGCGCCTGCATCTGACCGAGGGCGCGAGCGCGCAGCTCGAAGAGCATCTGCGGGAAGGGCGGCTCGACATGGCTCTGGTGCTGCGCGAAGACGAGAGCACGGTACGCGACGATCACGTGATCGCGCGGATTCCGTTGCATCTGGTGGGCTTGCGTGGCGACGCGCCACTCGGCGGGTCCGAGGTGCCGCTCGCGATGCTCGAAGGTCTGCCGCTCGTCGTGCCGAGCAGGCCGCACCTGTTGCGCGCGCGGCTCGATCGCCTCGCCGCAGAGTATGCGCTGACCCTCAATGTCGCGGTGGAAGCGGATTCCGTCGATCTGCAATATGCGGTGGTGGCGGCCGGCGGGGGCTTTGCGATCGCCTCCGTGCTCGCGGATCAACTGGGCAACGAACTCGTCTCCGCGCGCATCGTGCAGCCCGAACTGGAGCGTTTCGTGGTGCTCGTCGAATCGCCGCGCCGGCCCGCTACACGCGCGACGGCGTCGATCAAGCGGCTGATTCACCAGGTCGCCAGGATGCTTCGCGAGAACGGCTGAATACATCCAGTAGCCGGACATTTGCTTTCGATCCGGTCGGCTGTCCGATGCAGGTGGGGCATCCCTATAGGGGGATGCGGACACGCCGGTGTTTGCAGTGCCCGAAAGGCTAAGTCCAGCCATCGACTCCGCGCAAAGCTGCTTTAGTTTCCTCGTGGTTCCTAGACAAGGGCAAGTTTCGTACAGTGAGGGTCAGCCAAACTAGGAGGACCTTAAGATGTCCGAACAATCCACTCCCGGCACCAGCCCAACCCTGTTTTTGTCCGATGCCGATGTGGCATCCCTGGCCGACTGGCCATCTGTCGTGGGCGCGCTGGCAGCCGCGTATTCGTGTCGGATGTCGGAAGCCATGGTCCCGCCGCGCTCGATGGCGCGCGGCGACGGTGTTTGGCTGCGCAGTCTTACGGCGGTGTCTCCATCCGGCGGCCACCTTGGCTGCAAGCTGATCGCCGCATCGCTGCGGGGGGGCTATGCCAGCTATCTGATCTCCCTGTTCGACCAACAGACGGCGGCGTTGAGCGCGCTGATCGATGGTAACCGAGTCACGGGGCTGCGCACGGCCGGTACCGCGACCCTGGCGGTCGATCTGCTGGCGCCTCAGAAGCCACTGCGTGTCGCCGTCATCGGCTCGGGTTTCGAGGCGCGCGGCGCACTCGACTGCCTGCGGACCGTGCGCGACCTGGCGTCGGTACGTGTGTTCAGCCCGACGCCGGCCAGCCGCGAACGCTTCGCCTTGAGCTTCCGCCCGGATATCGACATTACTGTCGCTACCAGCGCCGAGGCTGCGGTCCAGGACGCCGACGTGATCATTTGCGCGGCGCGCAGCCGCGACGAATCTCCGGTCCTGCGCGGCGCCTGGTTGTCGGCAGGCGTGACGGTCGTGTCGCTGGGGTCGACTTTGCCCGAGCAGCGCGAAGTCGACGAGGAAACGCTGGCGCGCGCGGCTTGCATCGTTGCCGACATGCCGGAGGAGGTGCTGCACGACACTGGTGATGCGCTTGCGGCCATTCGGGCCGGCATCGATGTGGCGGGCAAGACCGTATCGCTGGCCGAGTTGGCGGCGGACAAGGTCACGCCGCGGCGCAGTGCCGACGACATCGTCCTGTACAAGTCGGTTGGCTCGGCGCTTCAGGATGTGGTGATCGCCGAGATGCTGCTTGCGCTTGCCAAGGCGCAAGGCCATGGCAGCCCGCTTCCTTCCACGATCGCTCCGGTCGCAAAGTAACCCGCCGATCGCCGTACACGGGTGACCGGCAAGGTGACCCGGCGCGCGACCATCTAACAAACAGCAACGAAAGGAGGCAATATGGCCAGTTACACTCGCAAGGAAGCCCGTGAATGGGCGCGTGAGCACCTGAAGGGCGTCGCCAATGTGCTGATTCCTACCATGACGTCGGACTTCAAGCACCTGAACGAAAAGGCAATTCGCCACGACGTCGAGACAACCATTTCCCATGGCTTTGTCGGCACATTGACCTGTTCGGAGGTGGCGATCACGTTGGAAGAGTACGAACAGTTCGTTCGCATCGCGGTGGACCAGGCTGCAGGTCGGGTATTTGTGGTGCACCATGCGGTCTTCAATACCCTGGAAGACAACATCGAGGCGCTGAAGTTGGCCGAGGCAGCTGGCGCGGAGCTGGTTCTCCTGGGCTATCCCCCGTACTTCTATCCGAAGTCGATGGAGGATGTCTATCAGTACACCAAGACGTTATGCGATGCCACCAGCCTGGCGGTGATGCTGTTCCCAATTCCGACCTGGGGTTTCTCGCGCCTGGATCCGACTGACTTGCCGGTCCCCTTGCTGCGCCGGTTGATCGACGATTGCCCGAACGTCGCGGCGATCAAAGCCGAAGGGGGAGCGCCCCATATCATGTCGGCTATCGAGGTGCACCGCGCATTCCACAAGGAAGTCGTGATTTCCTCGCCGATGGAACACGAATTCGTGCCGCTCTCGCAGCTCATTCCGATTCCGTTCTGTGGCACCAACTATTCTGCCTTTTTTGGTCCGACGCTGCCGAAAGTGTACAAGTTGATCCAGGAAGGTCGCTTCGACGAAGCCACGGCGATCTTCTACAAGCTCGACGCAGCCCGCAAGGCCTTGTTCAGCGTGCCGCAGGTCGGCAACGGTCTGATCAACCGGATGATGTGGAAATATGAAAACTGGCTGCAGGGCTACAACGGCGGTCCGTTGCGCCATCCGACCGGGCGCGTCTACTCGCGCGACATGGTGGCTTTGCGACGCGGCCTGGAAGCGTCCGGGTTGAACCCCACCGACGATTCCGATGAAGCCTTCTTCGTCGGCCGCCATCCTGCTTGAAGGTGATTGTTATGAAGCATCTGCTCAAGGACACGTCATTGTGGCGCGAGGGCGCCTATGTTGGCGGTGAATGGCTCAACGAGACGCCCCATGGCCGCTATCCGCTGCGTAATCCGGCGAATGGCGATGTGCTGGTGGAACTTCCGCGCTGTCAGCAGGCGGAAGCCGTTCATGCCATCGAGGTGGCGCACCGTACGCACCTGGACTGGCGCAAGACCACGGCGAAGCATCGCTCCGAGGTGCTGCGCCGGTGGTACGAGCTGATTGTCCAGAACCGCGAGGACCTGGCCACGCTGATCACGCTTGAGGAGGGGAAGCCCCTTTCAGAAGCGCGTGGCGAAATGGATTATGCGGCATCGTTCATCCAGTGGTTCTCCGAAGAAGCCAAGCGCGTACGCGGCGACGTCATTCCCGCGCCCAAGGACACCCAGCGCATCGTCGTGCTCAAGCAGCCCATTGGCGTGTGCGCTGCGATCACGCCCTGGAACTTCCCGGCTGCGATGATCACCCGAAAGGCGGGGCCGGCGCTGGCGGCAGGCTGTTCCATGGTCGTGAAGCCGGCCAGCCAGACACCGCTGACGGCCCTCGCGTTGGCCGAGCTGGCGCTGCGAGCCGGCGTGCCTGCCGGCCTGTTCAGCGTCCTGACGGGTAACGATACCCGTATCCTCGGCAATGAACTGACCACCCATCCGCTGGTTCGCAAGATCACCTTCACCGGATCGACCGAAGTCGGTCGGGTATTGCTGCAGCAGGCGGCGAGCACCGTGAAGAAATGCTCGATGGAGCTGGGCGGCAACGCCCCCGTCCTGGTGTTCGACGACGCGGATCTCGACACGGCAGTGGAGGGTGTCATCGCTTCCAAGTTTCGCAATACCGGACAGGCCTGCATCAGCGCCAATCGTATCTATGTCCAGGACGGGATCTACGACGCCTTCGCGCAACGCATGGCGGAACGCGTCGCGCAACTCAAGGTGGGCAATGGCCTGGCGGACGGCGTTCAGCAGGGTCCGCTGATTGATGATGGCGCGGTGACTAAAGTAGAGGAGCACATCGCCGACGCGGTTGCTGGCGGCGCGCGTGTCAAGCTTGGCGGCAAGCGCCATGCTTTGGGCGGCTGCTTCTTCGAGCCGACGATATTGGTCGATGTCCAGCCCTCGATGATGGTCGCGCGCGAGGAAACCTTTGGTCCGGTGGCGCCATTGTTCCGCTTCCACACCGAGGACGAGGCGCTGCGGCTCGCCAACGATACGGAATTCGGCCTGGCTGCTTACCTGTATAGCCGTGACGCCTCGCGTATCTGGCGTGTGTCGGCGGGGATCGAATCCGGTATGGTCGGCATCAACTGTGGCCTGATTTCGAATGAGGTGGCGCCGTTTGGCGGCGTCAAGCAGAGCGGCCTCGGGCGCGAAGGGTCTCAGTACGGCATCGAAGAGTTCCTTGAGCTCAAGTACCTTTGCTGGGACGGCCTGGACGCCGTTTGACGCGGTTTAGGGAAGCAGACAGCGGGGGCATGACGAAGGACTGGTGCGGCTGTGCCGTTCCGATGAGGTTCCGGACGGCGAGGCGCGCGACATGTAACGAGACGAACATCTCATTCACATGCCAGGTGCTGCCCGGTCTGCTGCCGAGCAGCCTTGGCGCGAGGCGCAAAGCCAGCACCGAATTTCTTGTCGGACCGCGTCGCTAACGTGACGACGCCTACAAAATCGAGCTATCGATAAATCGGAAAGCTGCATTCCGCTGACATGGTCGTCCCGATCAGTTCAGAGATATAGAATGGCTTGCAGGAGGAAGACAATATGAATATCGAAAAGCGGGACTCCCGATGAACCCTGACATGTCTGCGACTCTTTATTGTCGGATGGCGACGTAGCGGCGGACCGCTACGGGCCCCGGCAATACGGATGCCTGATCGCTTCATGAAAATGCCGCGGCAGGGGCTCGTCGCTTAGGGATTGCCAGTAGCCGACGATCCTGATAGCGCGGACATGATTGGTCGTCCCCCCTGCTGAGGAGCAAATACTATGCCCCCTCTCCTTAAAGATCCGGCCCCTGTGGCGCTATGGTGGCGTCGTCACGTTAGCGACGAGGTCCGGTAGTATTGCAGAAATTTGAATTTCATCCATATCTCCCTCGTAATAGACTCGAACATACACTAATTAAGTTAATTCGGAATCAATTGTATTGAATCCGTACGAGAAAATTTAACGAGGCGCGACCAAAATGCGGGAACCGGATCTCATGGAACTGAAAGATAAGGTGGCGCTCGTCACTGGTGGTGGCAGCGGGATCGGTGCGGAGATCGCGCGGCAGCTGGCTGGAGCTGGCGCAGCTGTCGTAATTTCGGACATTAACCTTGATGCGGCAGAAGCAGTGAAATCGGGCATCGTCGGTCAAGGGTATAAAGCAATCGCCGTCGAGCACGATGTGACCAGCGCAACATCCGCCTTCGAGCTCGTCGCCAAGGCGGAAGCGGACCTTGGAGCAATTGATATCCTGGTCAACAATGCCGGTGTCAGCGGCAACTCGCCGTTTCTTGAGATGACGGAAGAGGAGTGGGACCGTGTCGTCAACATTAATCTGAAGGGACACTTCCTCACTACCCGCGCGGTTCTTCCTGGTATGGTTGCTCGATCCTATGGCAGGGTGATCAATATGTCGTCGATCTGCGGAAAACAGGGCTACCCAAACATAGCTCATTACTGCAGTTCGAAGTTTGCAATTATTGGCTTCACGCAGAGCCTTGCAAAAGAGTTCGCTGCATCCGGCATAACTGTTAATTCTATCTGCCCTGGGATTATCGACACGCCAATCAACCAGCATGTCGTCGGCCGGATCGCGAGTGATGCCGGTGTTTCTCGCGATTCCGCTTGGCTCGACCTAGTCTCCAATATCCCACAAGGCCATCCGCAGACTTGCCTCGATGTCGCAAGAATGACTCTTTATCTGGCTTCGGATTGGGCAGCCAATATGACTGGCGGTTCATATCATGTTGATGGCGGCTGCGTCATGACGTGACCGGAAGTTTGCATATCGTTTTGAAAGCGGGGTCTTCGGGCCCGAGGAATTGCGACGCAGGTTTCGGCAGCTGGGATAGTACAGGCCGAATTCCAGCATCGATCCCTTCCGGGAGTTGTTCATCGACGCGCTTTCGAAACACGCATGTACTACCAGCCGATCATCAGCGTCGGCGTTTGAAACAGGAGAAGGACCGGCTATGAGCAGGACATTTATCGACTTGTCGATCACGCTCGAAAACGATGTCGTGAGCGATCCACCGTTCATGAAGCCGCAGATCACGTACGAGACCCACCAGAGCACGATGAACGAACTGGGGCATTTCTTCCCAGGCGTGACGGCGGAGCAGTTGGCGGGTGGGGAAGGTTTCTGTGCTGCGGAATGGGTGAAGTTGACGACGCACAACGGAACGCACCTTGATGCACCCTATCATTACCACCCCACGATGAACCGTGGCGAACGTGCCATCACGATCGACGAGGTGCCGCTTGAATGGTGCTTCCAGCCGGGCGTGAAGCTCGATTTTCGCCATTTCCCCGATGGTCACGTCGTTACGGCCGCCGAAGTCGAGGCGGAGCTGGCGCGGATCGGTCACGAACTCCGTCCGCTGGACATCGTGCTGGTCAATACCTCGGCGGGTCAAGCTCTGGGACGTCCGGACTTTGTCAACATCGGCTGTGGCATGGGATATGAGGCAACCATGTATCTCACCAGCCGAGGTGTGCGGGTGACCGGAACCGACGCCTGGTCGTGGGACGCGCCGTTCAGCTATACCGCGCAGAAGGTCAAGGAGACCGGCGACACCGCGCTGATCTGGGAGGGTCACAAGGCGGGTCGCGATATCGGCTATTGCCACCTGGAGAAGCTGCACAATCTGGAAGCCTTGCCGGCGAACGGCTTCACGGTGAGTTGCTTTCCGCACAAGATCAAAGGCGCTTCGGCTGGTTGGACCCGCGCCGTCGCAATCATCGACGCCTGATCGGCGGCCGCCATCGTCCCATCGATAACAGTTTGGATTTCGAATCATGAGACTAGCCACCTTGCGCTCGGGGACGCCCGACGGACAGCTTGTAGTCGTGTCGCGCGACAATATGCGGTTCCTTCCCGGTCCGACCGCCAATCTCCAAGCACTTCTCGAACGATGGGACGAGGAAAGCGCCGTTGTGGCGGAGCGAGCGCGGCGCCTTGATGCCGGCGAGGGCGAGCCACTCGACCCGGCGTTCTGTCTCGCGCCGTTGCCGCGCGCGTGGCAATGGCTCGACGCCTCCGCCTTCAGTACCCATGGGCGGCTGATCACGGAGGCGTTCAAGCTCGAGCCGGTGGCAACTGATCCACCGCTTATGTACCAGGGGTTGTCGCACCGTTTCCTTGCGCCGCGTGAGGACGTTGTGCTTCGCACGCAGGACTTTGGCCTCGATTTCGAGGGCGAGTTCGGCGTTATCACGGACGCCGTTCCCATGGGGGTCAGCGCGCGGGACGCGCTGGGCCACATTAAGCTCGTCGTGGTCATCAACGACTGGTCTCAGCGCGCCTTCACGATGAGCGAGATGAAGCGCGGTTTCGGTTGGCTTCATGCCAAGCCCGCTTCGTCGATCGCCCCGGTCTGCGTGTCGCCGGACGAGCTGGGCGGCGCCTGGGAGGAGGGGCGCGTGTGCCTGCCGCTTCATGTCTCCTGGAACGGCGAACTGTTTGGTCGGCCAAACGGCAGCGAGATGGATGTCGGCTTTCACGATCTGATCGCTTATGCGGCTCAAACCCGTGATCTCCCTGCCGGGACGATCATCGGTTCGGGCACCGTCTCCAACGTTGACTATGCCGAATGCGGCTCGGCATGCATCGCCGAGCGGCGCGCCATCGAAGCGATCGCCACGGGCAGTGCCGTGACGCCGTTTCTGGCGTTCGGCGATGTTGTGCGTTTGGAAGCGCGCTCGGATAGCGGTGATCCGCTCTTCGGTGTGATCGAGCAGCGGATCGTACCGTTCAGTGGGTAGCAGCGCCAGCGCTTTGGGGGCTTCGTTTAGGGTCAGCAAAGGGAGGGGCTTTCCTCTGTACGTGTTCCCGGTGGGGGGTGTTGCCGACAACTTAGCTGAAGCCTTTAGGCTCACGGCAGCGCCTAAGGATTAGCCTTGTTTGCACTCTTCGGAGTGGTATCCAAAAATGCGATGGCTCCGATCTGCAGAATCGATTTTTGGAATATATGGCCGCTCGGTAAGCTCTCGTTGGTCATCCGCAGGGAGCTGCCACGGTGTTCAAGTATTTCCCCACCAATTACGTCTGGAATCTGTCGGTCAACCTGGCCATCGAGATGGGCGTCCGCTTGGGTGAGATCGAAGAGATGTGCACGCTGCAGCAGGAAGTGGCCATGCAGCCGGATGCCGCCGGCACCACGGCGTTTCGCGAAACCTGGGCTCGCATGGCCGACAAGCAGTGCGCGCTGGCCGAAGAGGACGAGGCCCGCGGCCGGCTGATTTCGGTCGGCGACAAGTATGGCCGCGCCGCCACCTATTACCTGACCGCGGAACGGCTGCAGGCGCATGGCGCCGCAGACCGCCTGGAGCGGTACCGCCGCTTCCTCGACGTGTTCGCCGGCAATGGCGACGCGTTGCGTCTGCACGGCATGCATGCGGTGTACAACGGCGAACTGTGGAGAAACGCGTGGCGCGCGAGGGCAGTTTCCCGGTGCCGCACTACTGGGAGCACGCGCGCTGGGTCTGAGGCGCCCAGGACACGGACGAATTCGTGCGCATCGCCGAGAACGTCCACCTCGATGGCATCCTCCACCGCATCGAGGTGCCGCTCCTGCTCACCCACGGCGCCCGGGATTCGCAGATCCCGCTGCACTGGGCCGAGCGCACTTACGAGCAATTGGTCAACAGCCCTAAGCGTGAACTGAAGATTTTCACCGAACGCGAGGGCGGCGTGCAGCACAGCAGCTTCGACAATTCGACCAACGCCGGCCTATATCGCCGACTGGGTCGCCGAGACGCTGGGCGGGCGCACGGCGCGCTGAGCGTCTTTCCATTAGCTGGAGACTCCCATGAATATTCTCGGACCAGACGCGCTGGTGTTCGGCGTCGATGATGTAGCCGCGTGCGCGCAATTTCTATCCGACTACGGTCTACAACCAGTCGACGTGACGGCGACGGGCGGCCGCTTCGAGGCGCTGGACGGCACCGCGGTGGTGATCGCCGCCAAGGACGATCCGGCGCTGCCGGCTCCGCTGCCCACCGGGGCCATGCTGCGCAAGACCGTCTATGGTATGGCCGACCAGACGGCACTGGAGGCGATCTACGACGAATTGGCGCGAGACCGCGACGTGCGCCGTTTGCCGGACGGTTCGCTGGAGACGGTGGATGACTTCGGTTTCGTTCTCGGATTCCAGGTCAGCTGCCGCAAGCCGCTCGCGCTGCCGGCAGAAGCCGTGAATGCACCCGGCGCGGCGGCGCAGCGTCCGGCCAACGTGATCGGTGCAGATGAGCACGCGGAGGCACGCCCGCGCACGCTGTCGCACGTGGTGTACTTCGTGCCGGACGCGGTCAAGGCGGAGGCGTTCTATGTCGAGCGCCTTGGCTTCCGCTGCACCGACCGCTTCACCGGCGTCGGCCCCTTCCTGCAGCCGGCCGGCACGCTGGACCACCATACGCTGTTCCTGATCCAGACTCCGCCGTTCATGCAGGGCTGCGAACACTTCACCTTCCACATGGGCGGCCCCACCGAGGTAATGCAGGCCGGCACGCGTCTGGTGAACAAGGGCTACCAGTCGTTCTGGGGGCCGGGCCGCCACAAGTTCGGCTCCAACTGGTTCTGGTACTTCAACAGCCCGCTCGGCTGCCATATCGAATACGACGCCGATATGGATCTCCACGACGAGCAGTGGGCCGCGCGCGAAGCGCCGATGGGCGCCGATGCCTCGCAGCTGTTCCTGTTCCAGCATCGCGAAAAGTGGGCGCCGTCCGGCCCGCCGCCTGGTGGCAAGCACTGAGTGCCGTGCCGCGCCGCGTTCTACTGGGCCGTCGCGATGAAATCGCCGATGGCGCCGCCCGTGGTTTCGACCCCGACGGCGCCGGCCGTGACAGCTTGTTCGTGGTGGCGAAGGGCGGAACGCTGTACGGCTATCGGAATGCCTGTCCGCATATGGCCGGGGCCCCGATGGCCTGGCGCAAGCATGCTTATCTGAACGGCGACGGCAGTCGCATCGTCTGCTTCGCCCACGGGGCGCAATTCCGGCCGGAAGACGGGCGATGCGTCCTTGGGCCTTGCCTGGGGCAAAGCCTGCAGCCGGTGGCACTGGAAATCGACAAGATGACAGGCGAGTTGTTCGCCTGGATTTAACAATGCAATGAAGAGCAGCCCACCATGGCCGTAGCGCATGAGGTTCTGTTGGTGGGCGGTGGCTTTCCGGCATGTCGGCCGCCATCCAGTTGCGCAAGATCGGCGTCGAGGCCGATTTGATCGAGATTGGACGAGCACCGCCAGATCATGCGCGAGTCGCTGCAGGCGCTGGCCCATGACCCTATCCAGATCGGCATAAGGCCCGCTTTCCTTGCCGGAAAGCGGGCCTTGTTGTTTATGCAGAGGGGTTTGCGCGCCATATCGTGCTTCATTTCCATCACTAGCCGATCCAGAAAGCGCGCCGCCTCGGCAGTGTCGCCGGGCAGCCTTGCTGCTTTCGCGGCTGCCACCGGCGATTCGGTTCACCTGGCCGGCGATGGCAGCGCCGGCCGCGCTCTGCTCGCGCAAGGCCTGCGTGATCTGTGCACCAGGGGCAGTACCTGTTGAGCACTGGCGCGGATCGAAGCGATCGCGTCGGCGCCGATCTGGGCGGGCGCGGTGCCGTCTTACTGCATGCCGTCGGACGCCGTAGCCATTAACTGGCGCATATGACGGTGCGAGCGATGTCGTCGGCGGATTGGCCGGTGCGCTCCGCCAATTTGCGCACTACGTCGGCCACCACGGCGAGGCCGCTCCCCTGATCGCCAGCGCGCGCCGCCTCGATACAGGCGTTGAACGCCAGCAGACTGGTCTGATCGGCGATGTCCTTGATCACGTTGACGATGGCGTAGATGCTGGCGATGGTCTGCTCGATCACGCCACCACCGGCCCCGGCCGTTCTTCCGCCGCACCGCGTCCTCCACTTAGGCGGCTTACGAGGGAATATGCCGGATCTGGCCGCCGACCCGTTGCATCCCGCTCGCCATCTGGATGGCGGCGCTGTCGGCTTGTTGAGCGCTTTCGCTCAGAGTGTCGATTGATGTCGACAGCGTTCCCGCGTTATTGGCCAGCTCGCCAATCTGGCCGTACATCTAGCGCCAGCCTTGCTGCATGGCTACCAGCAGGCGGTTGAAGGTTTGTACGGCGCTGCCGATTTCATCGCGCCGCAGCACGGGCACGAGCCGTGTCAATGCGAGTTCCAGCTCGATCTTTTCCACTTCCTGGCACAGACTGGCCAGCGGGCGTTGCAAGGCCCGCCCTCGCAGGGCGCCGCCGGTGGCCACGGTCAGCAAGGCGATGCCACGCGGTGACGCGCCATCGCTGACGATGACGGCTTTGCCGGCGGCGTTGTGGCCGGTGACGATGCGCCGATAGGGCGGGTGCATGGGTGGCCCCCTGGTCGGTTTCTGTTTTCTCCAAGCAAGGCATTGGTAAGTGGCGCACAGGTATTTGACTAATCGTTTGGTCGGACTGAATATATTGAAAAACAAGATACATAGTGGAGACGGCGTGCGCTTCAATCGATTGGACCTGAACCTGCTCGTGGCGCTGGATGCGCTGCTGGCCGAACGCAATATCACGCGCGCGGCGGAGCGGCTGCACCTGAGCCAGTCGGCCACCAGCGGGGTGCTGGCACGCCTGCGCGGCTACTTCGAGGACGAGCTGCTGGTGCAGGTGGGGCGCAAGATGGAACCGACCCTGCTGGCCCTGCGCCTGGCCGGGCCGGTGCGAGACATCATCCTGAAGGTACAGGCCACGCTGGCGATCAAGTCAGACTTCGATCTGGCCACCACCGCGCAGCACTTCCGCATCTGCGCGTCGGACTACATGGTGACCGTGCTGCTGAACCGCGTGCTGCAGGCCAAGGACCGCCAGGCGCCCCACGTCACCCTCGAACTGATCGCGCAGACCCGCAGTCCGGGGGATGTGCTCAAGCGCGGCGAGCTGGATTTCCTAGTCATTCCGGACCGTTTCCTGGCGGACGATCAGCCGTACGAAGTGCTGTTCGAGGACAGCTACACCTGCGTGGCCTGGGCCGGCAACGAGCAGATCGGCGACACGCTGGATTTCGACCAGTACATGCAGTTGGGTCACATCACGCCGCGCTTCGGGCGAGCCCGCCAGCCCACTTTGGAAGACTGGTTCATGAAGCAGTACGGCCTGGTGCGCCGCATCGACGTGGTGACCTACGACTTCACCTCGATGGCACAGCTATTGGTTGGCACTTCGCTGATCGCGACGATGCAGAGCCAGCTTGCCAAGCGCTACGCCGCCTACCTGCCGCTCAGGCTGATTCCGCTGCCGCTGGAGATTCCAGTGCTGCGGGAGTGCCTGCAATGGCCGCGCTATCTCGAGGACGACCCGGGCCATCAGTGGATGCGCCAGTTGTTCCGGCAGGCCGCGGCCGAACTGGCCGGCGGCTTGCCAGCCGTCCCGAGCGTCCCCCCGGAATCAGGCGCGGCGGGCGATTAAGGCGTCGTCGAAGATCGCCACCGCGCACGTCCAGCCGGCCCAGGCGGCTCGCGCGTGTTGACCAGCATCTCCAGCGTGTGCAGCGCATGGCCGATCCGCTGCAATTCCGCCTCCACGTCTTCCGCGGGTATAACGTAGCCGTCCGGCAGGTGGCGGCAGT
This sequence comes from Arapaima gigas, assembly GCA_900497675.1. Classification (NCBI taxonomy): domain Eukaryota; kingdom Metazoa; phylum Chordata; class Actinopteri; order Osteoglossiformes; family Osteoglossidae; genus Arapaima; species Arapaima gigas. Next base: position 94,109 of record UFQX01000938.1, read on the forward strand.
CCAGCTTGATAGCCCGCTGGAAGCACCACTCCAGCGGCACCTCGTCGATGATGATCTTGCGCTCGCCGTTGTTCATGGTGGAGTGGAAATGGTAGGGCGCATCCAGATGGGTACCGCTATGCATGGTCAGCGTCACCCATTAGGCTGCGGCGGCTTCGCCGTCCAGTAGATCCTCGGCTTTAAGGCCGGGCAACAGTTGCTGGAATTCGGCCACGATGTCCTGGTGGTTTTGATAGGTGATGCGCGACGCTAGCGGCGGCGGGTCCGACAGCACGCCGTTCTCGAGAAAGATGGACAGGCTGACGAATCGGCGGGTCATGACAGGCTCCCGGTTCGAACAAGAAGCGCGCCGGCGGAGGGGCCGAGCAGGCCGATCAGCAGGGGGGCATGGTCAATACCACCGGCACCCGGATGTCGGCGTGCGCCGCCTGGTACAAGTGCATGCGGATTTTCGGCGCAAGCGGTGCGATCAGCACCGCGCCGAGAATGGGCAGGCAAGTGCCGAGCCGCAGCAAGAGCCGCTGCGGCGGGCCGGCCTAGCGCCCACGCACCGAGAGAGTGTGGGTGTCCATGGACGGCGCTCGATCAGAACTTGATGAAGGCGTTCAGCCAGAGCCGGTCGCCCTTAGCGGCGTTGCGCACGTAAACCTGGTGTTGCCAGGCCAGATAAACGCCGACTTTATCGGTGGCGTAACCCACCTGCGGCCCGATGGCGAAATCGCGCACCCGGTTGCCGTTGCCATTGAACGCCTGGCCGTTGAGCGTGTCATCGGTCAGCTGGTTATGCCAGTAGCCACCCACGCCGGCGAACCACCGGTTGGGGAAGAAATGGTCGAGAGAGAATTCGACATTGGTTTCGATGCCCGATTTATAGCCATCGTCGCGATTCTTGCCGTTGGCGATCACCATGAACATCGAGCTCAGTTCCCACTGGGGCGCAAAGAACCAAGTGAAGGCGTAGTCCGCCGTCACGGCATAGTAGTTGCGGCCGATATTCAGCGCGCTCTTGGCATCGTAGGAACCGGTCGGCAGCGTGGCTAGCAGGCTCACCTGCTGGTGGAAAGTCGGGCTGTGCCAGCCGATCGACGGCCCCACGGTCAGGTCCCCGAAACCGCTGGCGTGCGCCTTGAAGAACGGCGTATTGAGCTTGCTGTCGACGTATGACCAATCTGCTTCGAGCGACAGGTTGCCGCCCGCTATCTTCAGGTTCTCGAATACGTGCAGGTAGCGGAGCGCATGAGCTTCCACATTCAGCTTGGGGTCGGGCAGCGCATTCTTGCCACTGCCGTCGACGATCTTGTTGGCATGAATCCACTGGTTATATGACAGCAGATAATCGCCGGGCGCCATCATCAGACCATTGGCGACGGTCTGGACGCCAAGCGGGTAGACGCTTCCGCCGTTTTCGGTGGCTTGCGCTGCAGTGCTGGCTAAAGACGCGATCCACGCTGTCGCCAGCGCGAGATAGCTGAGCTTCTTCATACTACGTCTCCTCATGTGTGACCCGTGTAGCCGGGTTTGAGGAAGCAATCTAAAGAAGCTGGAGGCATTTCAAAAAGGCCTATTTTCGGATTGTATGTATCGGACTTCTCGATATGTGACCTTGCCCCCTCACCAAACGAATCCCTTACTGAGCCGACAAACTCAAGCAAGGAGAGAAGTAAGACAAGCGAGGCTATGCGGGCGCGGTACACGCTCGAATTCAAGCTGGAAGCGGTGCGGCTGGTCGACGCCGGGAAAGCATGGCGGCGGTAGGCGCCACGCTGGGTGTGGTGGACCAGACGATATAAAACTGGGTCAAGGCCGATCGTGAGGCTGGCTGACTGGCGCAGACCCCAAACCTGTGAGCCCGGAACAGATGGAGGTGTCCCGCCTGCGAGCGAAAGTTGTGCGCCTGAAGATGGAGCGCGACATTCTAAAAAATGCAGCGGTGTACTTCGCAAAGGAACCGCGGTGAAGTACGCCTTCTTCGAGAGAAACCATCGCCTCTGGCCGGTCTCGATGCTGTGCGAAGTGCTGGAGGTTAGTCCGAGCGGTCATCCCCAGTACCAACAACGCGCAGTGCCCGACAGACCGCACAGAAATCGCATCGTGAACGACGCCTTGCTGGCGTACGTCAAGCGATTGACGCCCAAGTCAAAGGCGAATACGGCTGACCGCACATGTGGAAGGAACCGGCCGCGCGCGGCGTGCGCGTGGGCCTTCATGTCTGAATCGACTACGCACTGTCCACGCGTACTGACGTCTACATGAACGTTGCGTACGCGAAGAACAAGAGTGCGGCGCTGGGCGTGGCCGGCTTCGACGGTCTGTCGGTGGACAACCCGGCGACGCTGTTGTCGAACGACAACCAGGTCGCCTCGAGCAACCAATTGGGTGCGGTGGTTGGACTTCGTCAGAAGTTCTAATCGGACTTCGTCGAAACGAGTCGAGCCCAGGCACAAGCCGCTTTTTTGATGTGAAGCGTCGAGTTGGCTGCTCGCTAAAAGATGGCGTGGGCCAAGCGGAGGAGAGGCCTTTCAACAATGCGTCCAACGCATTCCCGGACGATATAACCGCGTTGAAATGTCGAAATCAACTGCGGTCAAATTTGACCAACCATTGTGAATGAAAATAGCCAGCCGCGGCTAAATCTGAACATCGAATAACGGTAATTCATGAGCCGAATGAAAGCACGCAGCCTTCATGCGGGCTGTCGCCCGCTGGTACAAAAATCGCTTATTAGGAAGGAGCCGACTGCCAGCAACCGAGAGATTGATGTGGTACTGCCGTGAAGTGTGCATTCCGGGTCGCGGGTGGGCAAAAAATTCCAGTCCTATTAATACACCCCATGGGAGATGCAGCGACAATATGTCGACAATTGACCAGAATCGGATATTCGCGTTGCCAGACACGGTTGCTCCTTACTCGAACTACGCAAGCTGGCGGAAGCAGGCGAGAGTGCTGTGGCGTGGTGAATACTTTGATGGCGCTTGGGTGGTAACCGGCTATGACGACGTAAAGAATGCCCTGAAAGATCCACGCCTTTCCGCCCAACGTACCGGTGGGTGGGTGATGGGCGCGGCAGACCGCGGGGGGGTGTCGCGAAGCGAGCTCATGGACCTTCAAAGGTTGTTTGGCCGGGCGTTGCTGTTCCTGGACAGTCCGGAACACGGTCGAGTGCGTAGGGCCATGCAAGCGGGCTTTCATCCCGGGCTGATCGAAGCGCTTCGTTCCGGCGTGGAGGGGATAGTCGACGAACTAATCGACGATATCAACACGGCTCCAGAAGGTCAGCCGTTCGAATTCATCGAGCAATTTGCTAGACGACTGCCTTCTAGGGTGATCGCTTTATTGCTTGGACTAGACGACGTCGCTCCGGACAGGTTTCTTTCGTGGACGACCAGCCTAGCGTTGTTTCTTGGCGTAACGAGACCATCCATTGGCACTGTGTTGCGAGCGCGCGAAGGCATCGTGGAGATGAGCGCCTTTTTTGAGGCGCAGATCAGTTTGCGTCGGCAGTGCCCGCGCGACGACATGATCAGCCGCCTTGTTCGGGCCGAGGAAAGCGGTCAGATTCGCGGGCAGGCGGAACTGATCGCCCAATGCGCGATGCTTCTGTTCGCCGGTTACGAAACGACTCGGCACAGCCTTGGTACGGCCGTCTACTGGTTGCTGTCGAACCCGGACTTGTGGCATCGACTTCAGGCGTTCCCGGCACTGCTTCCGCGAGCGATACGCGAGTTGCTGAGGTACGACAGCCCGGTGCAATACACCGGCAGGCGTGCGACGACCGATTTTGTCCTTGGCGGTCGACAGATCAGACGCGGGGATCTGCTCGTTCCGCTTATCGGATCGGCCAATCGCGATCCCGAAAAATACGTTGCACCTGATGAAATCCGGATCGACCGAGATGTCGGCATGCCATTGTCGTTCGGTACCGGGCCGCACGTCTGCATCGGAGCAGGGCTGACGCTGATGGAGCTTGAGATTGCTTTGAACGCCATCCTTCATCGCTGGCCTGCACTTTCCCTAGCGGGCGAGCCACCACGCTGGGTCGACCAGCCGCTTTACCGGGGGCTCGAATCATTGACCCTGGTCCGGTCACGTGAATCCGCTAAGACATTGAACGGGGTGGGGGCCGCGCTGCAGATGCGTACATATTGATTCGAAGTCGTACTGGCCCGCCCTGGCCCTTGTGCCGTATCCCAGTTAACGTCGCCTCACTGGAGTTTGCAGTGGAAACCGTCTTCTACGACCAGCTTGCCCCTCACGCTCATCTTCTCTACGGCGACTGGGAGCGCTTCATGACCTGGCAGACCGAAAAGATCGGCCGACTTGTCGCTCCGTCGGACCGCGCCATCCGCATCGTCGACTGTGCCGCCGGTATTGGCACGAATACGATACCGCTCGCCGGTGCGGGGCATGACGTTCTCGCACTCGACACGTCAGTGCTCTCGATTGAAAGAGCGAGGTCCGAAGCGGCGCGTCGCGGCGTCGACATGCGTTTCCATACGGGCGCGCCCGATCAGCTCAGTTCTAGTGACGCGGGCTCTTTCCATGTCGCACTGATCCTCGACAACTACTTGTGTCATGCCACGACCGACGAAGAAGCGGTGGGATTTCTCGTTTCCGCACGAAAACTGTTGCGCAACGACGGACGTCTTGTCGTGGCGCTGCGTGACTACGATGCCGACTTCGATAGGCACCCTGACGTTGATGCCGTCGCTTTTCATAGTGCGTGTCAGCAACGCCGGATCGTCCATCAAATCTGGGACTGGCTCGACGACCATACCTATCAGTTCCACCTCCATATCGTCCGTGGAGTCGACACGGGATGGGAAGCCATGCACTTCACCGCCGTGTACCGGGCACTACGAAGAACGCAAGCCATTGAATTGATCCGTCGCGCTGGTTTCCGTCATGTCGAAGTTGTTTCGCCGGAACAGTCGGGATATCACCGCTTTCTGCTGCTCGCCGCGGCCTAGCGACATCCTCCTGCTGATCGTCAACTCTCTCTCAATGCGAGGAAAATGATGGGAAAACTCATCAACGTGATCAAACGTAGCGAAAACAGTTCGCTGGTCAATTTTCGCCGGCTGCGACTGGACGATTTCGACGCACTGCTGATTTCACATCCGTCCGGAAAATTTCTGTTCGACGTGGCATCGTCGGAAAGCTACCGCCTTGAACCCAGTGACGCCGCAGTCGTCGAGCAATTCGCCGATAGCGACCAGGACCGCGCGATATTAGAAGCATCCCCGTTCGTCGCCGGACTGATCAAGCGGGGCAAGCTATTCAGTTCCGATGAGAATAGAAAGAACCATCGCACGTCCGAGCGTCTTCGTCTGCAGGACGTCGTTGTACAGATTGCCTACGCATGCAACCTGAAATGCACATACTGCTATGCAGATGAAGGTTTGTATGGCGGTGGCGAGTCGCTGATGATGAGCAGAGAGATGGCTGAACAGGTGATTAACTTCTCCTTCGAGCATCGCGGTTCCTCTTCTCTCGGCTTTGCGATTCTTGGCGGTGAGCCGTTGATGAACCGCGACTGCCTCACGCATTTCATCGAATATGCAGCACAAAAAGGGGAGGCAGAGGGCGTCGAAGTGGAGTTTTCGATCACGACGAACGGTATCGGTTTGAATCAGGAATTGATCGAATTCTTCGAGCGATATCGCGTCGGTGTTCGCCTCAGTATGGACGGTACGAAAGACATTCACGACACGTACCGGCTTGATAGAAAGGGCGGGGGTACGTTCGATCTTGTCAATGAAAAGTACGGCAAGCTGCTGAAGGAAAGCCGGATCGATTTCCAGGTTCGCGCGTCTTTCTTTGGTGATCATGGCGACCGTCTGGTCGACCAGGCGCGGACGATGGTCGAATCGCTCGGTTATGACAGCATCAAGATGGACTTCATCTGGGGCGTCGACGGCACCATAGGGGAAGTCACTGAAGACAATCTGCAGTTGACGCTCAACGGTATTGACCATCTGAGCGAATGGTTCGCAAGCCATGTGCTCGACGAAAACTATGACTGGCGTAACTTCAATCCGTATTCGAAGTACATGGGAAGGTTGGTTCAGAAGCCGGTCGCGACCAATCTCTATTCAGAAGATGCGAAGGGCGAGCTGGTTGCTGGCGGTTCCATTTTGGAGAATAGCGGGGTGGAATGCGGCGCCGGCGTCAATGTCATCTCGGTTTCGGCGACAGGAGACATCTACACATGCCACCGCACCGAGGGTAACGACGCGTTCAAGATGGGTAACGTCACCACCGGCATCGATGAGACGTTTCTGAAGTACTGGGGCAACAAATGGCGGCTCGCGGACGCCGACGCAGATTGCACGAAGTGCTGGGCGCGCTTCGTCTGCCTCGGCGGTTGTCCGGCGTTCGGGGTCTATAAGCACGGTGATCCGATGAAGAATGATCGAATCCGGTGCCAATTGAGACGGCAGTTCATCGCCAGCAGCATCGTACTAACACATGAGCTGAAAGAGCGCGGGTTAGTCTCGTGATCAGTATCGGTATCTCCGCTCTCGCACACGACCCGGCCATAGCGATCGTTCGCGATGGCGAAATCCTGTACGCGGTTGAAGAGGAGCGCGTGAGCAGGGTCAAGGGCGAATGGTGCTTCCCCCACCGCGCGCTCGACCACGCGCTCGGTTATTGCGGCATCGCGCTGAAAGACGTCACTGACGTCGCATACTACTGGAACGACTTGGGAAGCTTGCCCGAAGCGTTTCGGGCGGAAGCGCGCTCGCTACTGGATCTACGTGTTCCGACCGTGCGTCGCTTGCTGCGGCGCATCGTGGCCACCTCCAGCAACCGGAAACTGACGCAGATCGTTCGGAAACGCTGGGACAATCGTGACGTACCTAGCGTGAGATTCGTCGACCACCATCACGCTCACGCACACTACGCATTCAGCGTCAGCGGTTTCGAGCGCGCACTCGTCGTCGTGCTGGACGGCCGCGGGGAAAATGCGTCGGCTTCGGTCTATGTCGGCGAGGACAGTGGGCTCACATTGACGGACCGCACCTACATGCCGGCATCGCTTGGATTCGTGTATGGGGCGATTACCCAGCATCTAGGATTCAGGCCGGCATCCGATGAGTATCGCGTGATGGGACTGGCTCCGTACGGCGTCGCGCGCGAATCCCTCGATCGGTTCTTTGAGCGGTTGCTACGCTGCGAACGCGGGCGACTAATCGTCGACCATCGATACACGGACTATCAACGCTCCGAGCATCTGGATCGACCTTGGCTGAATTCGCGTGCGTTCGAGTGGCTCGGTCCCCCGAGGCTTCGCGACCAGCCGGTCGAGCCGCATCACGCCGATATTGCACGCGCGCTTCAGGCCCGTTACGAAGCTGTCGCTTTCGCATTCCTCAAGGGATACAAGGAAAGGCATCCGCATCTGCCACTTGTACTCGCGGGCGGATGCGCAATGAATTCCGTGTTCAACGGCAAGCTGGTTCGCTCCGGACTGTTTGAGAGAGTGTTCGTCCCGGCTGCACCGGGCGACCAGGGTGCGGCAATCGGCGCGGCGCTGAGCTCTTTTTCTCATCGTCAGACCCGGCCGCATGTAGCTTCCAACCGCAGCGCAAGGCTTGGCCCGGAATTCTCGCGGGAGGCAATTATCGCGGCTCTGAAGGATGCCGCTCTGCCTTTCACCGAACCTGCAGATCTTGTTGCTGAAATTGCCGGCTTGATGGCGACCGGTCAAATCGGCGGTCTCTTCGAGGGGCGCATGGAATTCGGGCCGCGGGCACTCGGAGGACGAAGCATCATCGCCGATCCGCGCCCACGCGCCATGCGTGACCGGATCAACGCGGCTGTCAAGTTTCGCGAGCCTTTCCGGCCTTTCGCCGCGTCGATTCTTGCACCGCGCATCGCTGAATATGTCGATGCCGCTTGTGACTTTGAATCGCCTTACATGAACATGGTCATGCCCGTCCGACCCAAATGGCGCGATGCGATTGCTGCTGTCTGTCACGTCGATGGAAGTTGCCGCTTTCAAACCGTGTCGAGCCGAGAGTCTTTCATCTACCGGCTGATCGAGGCGTTCGATGCGGTGACGGGCATTCCGATGATCCTCAATACGTCATTCAACCAGAACGGCGAGCCGATCGTCATGTCGCCGTCCGACGCGATTAGCTGCTTCGCGAGGACGTCACTGGACTTCCTCGTGATCGACGATTTCCTCGTCAGGCGAGAACCTCCGTCCTGAAGCTGCGCGCGGTGATATCGCAGCGTCGATGTAGGTAATGACGTTCAACTCCCACGTGAATATGGACAATATGACTATTTCGTTGGAAGACGCGATGCAGCTCGTTCGCGGCAATGCCGTCGCGACGCCGGTGAAGAGGCTCCCGTGGCTCGAGAAAATTGTCGGGGTTCCGGTGTACGCGAAGATGGAGTTTCAGCAACACACTGGGTCGTTCAAATATCGCGGCGCGCTCTGCGCACTCGCACACCGTCGAAGCGATGTGATTATCGCCGCGAGCGCCGGAAATCATGGTGTTGCCGTTGCAACGGTTGCCAAAGCGCTCGGCATCAAGGCCAAGATCGTTCTGCCTGTCAACGCGAGCCGCCTCAAGCGTGACAAGCTGAAATATGTTGACGCCGAAATTCTCGAATATGGCGATTCGCTCGGCGATGCGAGCCGGTATGCACGTTCACTCGCGGCAACCTATGGATGGGATTACATTTCTGCGTTCAACGACAGGCGGGTGATCTCTGGCAACGCCACGCTGACCGCGGAAGTGCTTGCTCAGGCGCCGGACACGCGTACGCTGATCGTACCTGTCGGTGGCGGCGGTTTGCTTCTCGGTGCGATACAGGCTAAGGCCCGGCTTGGCCACGCGGTACGCCTGCACGGCGCCGAACCGGAGAACTATGCATCCGTTTCGCAAGGGTTAGGTCTGGCGCGGGCCCAACGCGTCGTCAATCAGCCGACCTTCGCTGACGGACTGGCGGTGCAACTGACCGATGAAGAAAACGCACTGCCGGAACTGATGAGCGCGCGGGTCGAGATCGACACGCTGACCGAAGAAGAGATTGCGATGGGGACCGTGAGCCTCCTGCAGAAGGAAAGCTGGCTGGTCGAACCGTCCGGGGCCATCTGCGTGGCGGCATTGCTGAAACTTGCGGAGCGTGGCCCGCTGGATGGGCCGGCTGTACTGCTGCTCAGTGGAGGCAATGTCCAGAAATCGACCGTGGCGCGCCTGATCTCCTATCCGTTCAAAGAAAATTCGTATGACGGATTGCTCGGACTCGCGAGCGAACGTGTGGACGCCATCGACGCGGCGTCACAATTCGAGTTGCCAGAAGGAGCGGTCGATTCCTTGCATGTCCCGGTGCAAGACCGTTTTTACCTGGGCAACGCACGCGAAAACTATCAGCGCCGCATCGCTGAGTTCAATCAAGCGCTCGACGACTATCAGGCATTCTGCACGCTGCGTAAGCTTGCGCGCCCACAGCAACTTGAACGGCTGGCTAGGGACGTGCTAGACAGAACCGACGTCGCATTGCAGGCTGTTTGTTTCGACATGACCGGCAACGGCATCGTGGACGAATTTGTTCAGATGTCGACGCTGAGAGGCGTCAATATCGTCCTGTCCGCGATCAGGCAGATGTTCGAGTGGCGTTCGGCGTCCTACGATCAGTCGATCACGCCGCAGTTTTTCTCGCTCGGACACCAGGAGAGCCCCAACGCCAATTATGATCGTTATCAGAATCGCGCGGCAAGCGAGATGGAGACGCAGCTGCGAGAGGTGATGGGTGTCCGCCATTCGAACATCGGATGTACCGTGACCTCGTCCGGCATGGCGGCCTACAGTACGATCGAATCGTTTTTGATTCGTTATCGGCTGAAGTCGGGCGACGTGGTCGCCCTTGCGCCATACATCTATTTCGAAGCAGACGAGCAGATTGTCAGCCTGCCAGGGATCACGCCGTACCGGCTGTCGTCCTATGCCGCCGAGCAGATGGCCGACGAAATCATCGAGAACAATGCGTCCGTCGTGTTCGTAGATCCGATCGCGAACATCGCGGAGCTGCGTACCTGTGACGTGTCGCGGCTCGTGTCCTTGCTGAGCCGCCGTGCGCGACACCACGTCACAATCGTCGTTGACGGCACGATGGCGTCGGCCCAGTTGCCGCAGCTTCTCTACACCGAGGAAAACGTCAGGTCACCACTGATCGACGTCATTTACTACGAGAGCTGTTCAAAGTATCTGCAACTGGGCTTCGAATACAGCCTCGCGGGGCTCATACTTCACAACGTCGCGCGTCGGCCGCATTTCGATCGCATGCGTCGGAATATCGGCAGCATCATCTACGCTGCCGAAGCAGACCTGTTTCCTCGTTTCGGCCGCGAATCATATTTGCGACATCTCGCCGAGATCGAGCGCAGCGCGACAAACATGGCCATGCTGCTCGCGAGTCACGAGGTCGTTGCCTCCCGGTTGCAGGTTTTCTACCCTCGACAGCATGATCATGTGGACGCTGCCGCAGCCAGCACGCTTGGCTTCGTTGGCGGATGTCTGTGCCTGAAGTTCAGGGATGACGGGCTCAACACGCAGGACAGCCTCAATGCATTCATCTCGCTGACCATCGAGCATGCACGTCGTCTCGATTGCATTCTGGTGAAAGGCGTTAGCTTTGGTTTTTCGATTCCGCGTCTGTCGGCGGCTTCGTCGATGGCGGAGGGGCAGCGTCCGTTCCTGCGACTCTACGCGGGCTTGCTGAACGACGCCGATGCGAGGAAGCTCGGGGCGGCGTTTTCGCGAGCGATCCAGCACTTTGTCCTTGGACGAGGAGCGGAACATGTCGCTTGAAGGACGCATCTTCTGCTACCCGTCGCTGAACGATCACGACTACGAGCAGCACCTGAGCGAAACGTGTCGTACCTTTATGCCCCCGCCGGTTGCCGCCCGTGAGGTGCCACCGTCTCTATCGAGGCAGCTTGGGCGGCATGCAGTGATTGCGCGCTTGAATATCCTCACGCGAGTTTATGCCGGCGAATATCACACGGACAGTCACGACATCGATCGCCTTGCCGAAAAGCTTCGACAGTATGATGAGTTCATCTGGTTTTGGGGCACGGTAGATGCTGTCGATTCCTTGATCCACGCCCCGCAGGCGGCAGATAGCGCAGATGCGCTCCCTCTTGGAACGGTTAGCGTCATTGATTCGCGCGATGACTTCGGACCTGGGGCGGGAGAGCTGTGCCGCTCGGGATCGATGTCTGATGTCGGTCTGTTACCGTTTGCAGTGAAACGCATCCTCGATTATGTGACTGGCGAGCATCGAGCGCTCACAAGTCGCTTTCATACGCTCTGTGCCGTGCCGAGGGTGCGCGCTGCGACGCGGGAGATTCGCGGCGGCAAGGCGGTCAATACCATTCACCGCAAGTACATTCGTTCGCGATTCTGGGGCTTCGCACCGTGGTACGTCATGCAAGGCGGGATTCTCGAGTGCCTCGAGTACCGTGAAGTGAGTCGTCGATTCGCCGATGTTAGAGACGGCGTCATCGAGCATCCACGTGCTCATTTCAGCGAGACGGGCGACGCCGCGTTCGTGGCCAGCCTGCTGCGACTGAATCTGCCGGATGTGGCATTCGACACGCACGTGAGTTGCGACGCGGCTGACGACACCGTCCTTCTGCGGCAACGCAACCGCGTCCCGGAGTCTCTGCGCGAATACAACCACTTGGCCTTCAGCCCTTTGTCCGGTGAAATGAGAGGGTCCTTGGGACTGTCACTCGACGACATCGAGCCACGACGGCTGAAGTGCGCGTGCACGGTGGCCGTGGTTGATCTTGGTGACCCCGGGCAGGTGGGATTGCAGAGGGCGCTTGCGCGACGCGGGTATCGTCTCATGAGCATTCAGCCACCACGGCGCACGTATATCGGTGAGGGCGACGCGATTCAACGCGTGAGCACGGCAGCGATCGGTTATTGGGTCAAGCCGAGCGGTAAGCACCCTGTCGCACCGCCTTATTATTCGCACATGTCGTCGCGCAATGCGGACGAGCAACAGGTGCTAGATCATTTGCGAGAATCGTTGCGACTTTGGGGAAATCAGCAATGAAGGCACTCAATCAGATCGGCACAATTATCCAATCACATGTGCGGATCGTGCTGGTCCTCGGAGCGTCGGGATATCTGCTTTCTCAGCGAGGGTGGCCCGTGCGCGGGGATGTGGCATGGCTGATTTTCACTGTCTGGTATTTGGCGGAAGCCTTGATGGAACGGCGTCACGTCTCCGCGCCTCGACAGTTTCAGGACAGGGGGTCGCGGCAGGTGCTGGTCCTGGCCCGAGACCTATCATTGCTCATTCCGTTTCTGATCGCAGTGTTCGGGGACATGCCGGAGGGGGCGATCGGAACGGCAATGGCTGGCCTGATCAGTTACGTCGCGGGTCTCTTGTTAAGGCTGAATGCAATGTCGACGCTGAATCAGTACTTCACGATGAAGCTGACCGTCGCACCCGGTCACCGACTAGTGGACCACGGTCCGTACCGGTTCGTTCGGCATCCAGGTTATCTCGGCCTGATTCTGATCCTGTCGGCGCCGTCAATGCTATATCCGGGAAGCATGCTTCTTGCGCTCGCTGTCGTCGTGTTCGTCGGCGCTGCCACGTGTTATCGGGTGGTGCTCGAGGAACGCATGCTCATGACAGCTATCGGGCCGAGCTACGGTGTATATCGGCAAAGCGTCGACTGTATCGTGCCAATCCGAATCGTCCGGAAATGCCTCGCTTTGCTGCGCAACCTATTCGCGGGACACCGGACCTAGCCTGACATCGAGGGATCGAACATGAGATACGTGCGGAGTAGCAGTAACGACGAGGGCGGCCCGGTTGTATGGGACTTCAGTATCCGTGCGCAATACGACTTGGGAGACATCGTCGGCTGGGTGAAGGAGGCACTCCCTGAGCTTCGTGCGGCGCTTGACGCTCATGGGGCCGTACTCCTGAAGGGATTGTGCGGCATCGCAGCGGAAGACCACGTCGGTGCGGTATTTACCGCTCTTGGTCAAGGTATGGACGACTACGTGGGTGGCAGTTCCCCGAGAACGCGGTTGGGACCGCGAGTATTCACCGCAACTGATCTTCCGGGCACGTACAGCGTGGCGCTACACCAGGAGATGGCCTATTTGCCCATCTATCCGGCAGTGCTGGCATTCTATTGCGCTACGCCCGCTAACGAAGGCGGTGCGACCACGCTGGCGAGCGCGCGAACCATAACGAAGCGTATTGATTCAGACGTTTTGAAACGTTTCGATGAAGGCGGCGTCAATATCACGCGGGTTCTGCCGCCGGACGGTTCGATTCATCTGGCGAGTGGCGTTTCCAAGTCGTGGCAAGCCGTATTCGCAACGCGCGATCCAAGTGTCGCAGTGGCAGCCTGCGCGCGTCGGGGCTGGGATTGCGACTGGCTGTCGAACGGCGCATTGCGCGTGCACCACGGACATCTTCCGGCGATGCGGGTTCATGCGCGTACTGGCGAACGGCTGTGGTTCAATCAGGCACATTACTTTGCGCCGGCCTGTATGGAGCAATGGGCGCGCGAAGATGCGCGCGCGACGAATCTGCTGCGGATTTCCCGCGCGCTGCGCGCTTCCCCCGAAATGCTCAACAGCGTTCGACATGCTGACGGGAATCTTGTTGCTGACGAAGACGTTCGCCACATATGGGACGTCTTGCGTGCATCTGAGCTGGAAATCCGGTGGCAGGCCGGGGATCTCCTCATACTGGACAATGTACTCTGCCTTCACGGACGACGCCCTTTCACCGGCCAACGCATGCTTTATGCGGGACTCTTTGCACATCTCGGAACAGACGAAACGGACAAGGTGGCATAACGTCGCCGTTGTCGCAATGTCGATGCGCGGAGAATGTCTTACGGCTGCCCTGACGACGGCATCTGCAGAACGCCCTCGCGTTCGGGGGTAGCATTTTCATGGAACAGGTCTTCGAGGTATTGCCGCAACTCGTGGCCGTGAACGAAATCGGGAATCTGGAAGTCGGCCGGTCGGCGTTTGCCATCGACGCCGAGATCGAATGCGCGCCATTGGGCGGCCTCGCGAACGATCGTCACCATTCTTCCGAAGACGTTGAATCGATACGTGTTATTCATGATGGGGAGGGAAAGCCAATCAGGCCGATTTACGGGAATTGGTGAGTTGCGAGCCGGCGTCCGACGTCAATTGTCCGGCCAACACCAGCGCGCAGAGGCAGACAAGTGCGACGCCGACAAATGCCGGCAAGAAATCCAGCACGGCTATGCCTCGATGATCCTGTGCCCATCCTGACCCGGCGAGGAACAGCGCGCCGGCCGACACGCCAAGGTTCAGTGAAAATTGCTGGAAGGCGGTGGCCAGACTGCTTGCATGGGTCACTTCCTTGGCCGGGATGTCAGCATAGGTGAGTGTATTCAGGCCGGCGAACTGAAGCGATCGCGCACATCCGCCCGCGAAAAGCAAGGCCACCACGATCCAGTAAGGTGTGGCCGGCGTCATGTATCCGAGCAGACCGATGGATAGGGACGACAATGGGATGCTCCACAGCAATGCTCGGCGAAAGCCATAGCGCCCCAACACGAGCGGCGCCACGGTCTTCAATAGGATCGATCCAGCCGCAGGCACACAGGTCAGCAACCCTGATTTGAGAGGCGTCAGGCCGAAGCCAAGTTGCAACATCAGGGGGAGCAGGAATGGTGTTGCGCCCAGGCCTACGCGGGCGAAGGCGCCACCGAGTACGCCAATTCGAAATGTTGGAATACGCAAGAGTGCGAGATGCAGCAGTGAGCGCGGTGTACGTCGAGCGTGTGCTTGATAGGCAAAGAGTACGGCGATACCGATGCCGCCGATGGTGAGCGACACTGGGGCCGGGATGAAACTCTGAGCGAGCGTCGCGGCGCAGAACATGGTCAGAGCGAGACCCGACGCCGCGAGGCTGAAACCCGGCCAGTCGAACGGCAAGCTATGCTCGTCACGATTGTTCTTGATCCACAAGGCGGCCGCCACCATGCCAGCAAGACCGATCGGCACATTGATGAGGAAGATCCAGCGCCAGGAAAAGTAGGTAGCGATAAAGCCACCGATCGGTGGTCCTAGTACGGGCCCGATTAAGGCCGGAATCGACAGATAGCTCAGCACCCGAACGGTATCCGTCTTCGCAATGGTTTTCAACACAATCATCTGAGCTGCCAGCGTCATCACGGAGCCCCCGACGCCCTGCAGTAGCCTAGCGCCGACAAATTGGCCGAAGGACGATGACGAACCACATAAAATCGAGCTACCGACGAAGATGGCCATTGCCCAAAGAAAAGTGGTTCTTGTGCCGAACCGGCCAGCGATCCACCCCGACACCGGAATCGATACAGCGGCGCCAATCAGGTAAACCGATATGGCCATCTTGAGATCGAGTGCGCTTACACCTAATGTCGCAGAAATTTTCGGTATTGCAGTGGAAATGACTGTCGCGTCGATCTGTTCCATTAGCAACGAGCTGGCGGCAATTAGTGGAATGACGAACGCTTGAGACTTTCGCATGCTATATCCCAGGTAAGATTGAACCAGATGATATCAATTCGAATCCGAATGACTTATTTTTGTTGGTCATCGATAAATTTATGACGAGTCAACAGGGTACGCATGACGCTGCGGGTGATGCCGAGCAACTGAGCCGCGCGAACTTGGTTCGCTCCGCTGGCCCGGAGTGCGGTTTTGACCAGCAGCGCTTCGACACTATTGAAAAGATTCGTCGGTGAGGCTACGAGCAGTCGCTCCAGCTCCGCGCGAATGACATCGAGAGGTTCGACGCCGCTTGGCGTTCCGGAGGCCTGCGGAGGCGAATGGGTCGCCGCGGCGCTGCTGCGCTGCGGCGTGTCGCCGAGACCCTGATGGATGTGGAGGTGCTCGGGATGAATCACTCCGTCATTGGATTCGATCAATCCGCGATGTAGGACATTGGCGAGTTCGCGAATGTTGCCAGGCCATGAGTATGCGCACAATTTGGAAAGTGCTGCGACGGTGAGCGTCGCGTATTGCCTGCCCGTCGCAAGTGTAGCGCTTCGCAAAATATGATTTGCCAGCAATGGAATGTCTCCCGGGCGGGTTCGAAGCGGCGGCAGATAGACCTGGCCTGCGTTGAGACGATAAAAGAGATCCTGCCGAAACACGCCAGCGACGACTGCGTCGTCGAGGTCAACATTGGTCGCAGCGATGATTCGCAAGTTGACCGTGATCGGCGATCGGGAGCCGACCCGGAACAACTCGCCTTCCTGCAACACGCGCAACAACTTCACTTGGAGAGGCGACGCTAGATCCCCCACTTCATCGAGAAACAGGGTGCCGTTATTAGCCGCTTCGAACCAGCCTTTTTGTCGACTCGTTGCCCCTGTGAATGATCCGGCTTCGTGTCCGAACAGCTCTGAGTCGGCAAGCTGTTCGCTGATCGCACCGCAATTCACGCCCACGAATGGGCCGGGCAGGCCGCTCGCATCGTGGATGAATCGCGCTACGACTTCCTTTCCGGTGCCGGTTTCGCCTCCAATTAGGATTGGAAGCTTGCTTGGCGCCAAGCGGACCAAAGCTAACCGTACCGACTCCGGGATTCCTTCGACGCATATTTTTTCTGATCTTTCACTGCGGATAATTGTAGTCCTGTTCGACTCCAGCTCATCGCAAGGTTGACGATCAGTTGCATTCATGGGGTTTTCGATTTGACTTGATCGCTTTGATCATACAAATGCTTTGTCGATATTCAAATAATCAATTGTGATATGTAAATATTAAGATTGGTTGTAATTTCGTAGATTCTGTTTTGGGTGGCATAATTCACACCATCTGGGTAGCCGTCATCGCAAGTGCTCCTGCCAGACAGAGATCTGGTGCTGCCAGCGCGCTGCTTAAGGCCGCACTGGTTAAATTGTCCACGCTCGGCCATGCTGAATGCAGCAGAGTTGGCGATCAGGAACGATGACGAGTGCATCGATATCGCTCACCTTGAACGAGTTGCCCGCGCGCATGTCCGACACCCACAGGCCGTGGCCCATCGCACCTTGCCCCTTTCTGGAAGATGCGTTTGGTAGCTGGTTGGGTCGAATCGCGGCGCGGTATCAGACGAGCGTAGACTTGATCTGGGAATCGGGCGCAGGCGTAGCGATGCCTAGCCTGACCAAGGCCGGCTTGATCCTCTTTCCCCCAGTTCCATCCCCAACCCTGAGTCGTCTATCTCGCGTTGCGCGGCTCAACGACGGCATTCTAAGCATGATCCAGACGCCGCATGAGTGGGTCTTCGACCAGAAGTACTTGGTGTATTGCTTCAGATGTCTTGTTCTGAACGACGCCGATGTCACTGCATCACGGTGGAAGAGGGAGTGGCTCGATCCGTCAGCCGACAACTGCCGAGTGCACCACAGCCTGCTCGAGACTGTTCCGCAATCGATTTTCGCCAGAGCTCCGAATTTCGACGCCGCGCTGCGGGCGAAATCACGTTATCGATGCCCACCGCTTAGGCTGAGCAAAACACTACGCTAGCAGTATTAGTGAACATTGCTAGCACTCCTTTGGGCACGGCTAGCATTGATTGTGAACTCCTACAATTGCAGCACGTGATGCTGGAGATACGCGGCGCGAGCGAATCCGTGCGGGCGGCGGCCAACGAGATTGCCGCAGCGAGCAGCGACCTGTCGTCCCGCACCGAGTCGGAGGCGGCGAGCCTGCAGCAGACGGCTGCGTCGATGGAACAGATCTCCGGTACGGTGGACCGGTCGGCCGCGGCCGTGCTGGCGGCCGACCAGCGCTCTGGCATCGCGACGCAGATGGCGTTCCGTGACGGGGAGGTAGTTGCCGACGCGGTCGGAACGATGAACGAGATCGAGGCAGCGTCCGATCGGATCGGCGCGATCATCAGCGTCATCGACGGCATCGCGTTCCAGACCAATATCCTCGCACTCCATGCGGCTGTGGAAGCTGCGCGTGCGGGGGATCAAGGGCGCGGCTTCGGCGTCGTCGCCCACGAAGTTCGCAGTCTGGCCCAGCGCAGCGCGCAGGCTGCGCGCGAAGTGAAGCAGCTGGTGGAGGAAGCGGTGTCCCGCGTGGAAGCGGCGTTGGTGCACCAGGCCGGTGAGACGATGGGAAAAATTGTCGCCGGCGCTGCCGACGTCCGGTCCGTCGTCTCGGGCATTGCGCGTTCGGCGACCGAGCAGACACGCGGTATCCAGGAGGTTAATCGAGCACTCATGCAGCTCGACGAAATGGTCCAGGAGAACGTGGCGCTGGTGGAGGAGTTGGCAGCTGCATCTGCCGCTTTGCAGACACAGGCAGATGCGCTGGCGTCGAACATTGGCAGATTCACAATAGACTGAGCATTCTTCCAAAATCACCTTTGAGGCTCCCAATGGTCCTAAACGGTCGGGTAAAAAGTGCCATTACATTGTTCATCGCTGTGGGCGATGAAGATGGGAGCGCTGACTATTACACCGGCAAAAAGCGGTCCGCGCGACCAATTCGATTGAAGTCCGCATCGATGGAGGTCGCTACCTTGCTCGCGCATCAGGCGCACCGTTTTGCGTTCGGGTTTTAGGGAAAACCCTAGGCTCTCATGCGCTCAAGCCCCACAAAATCCGGTGCGGTTCACGGGTTGGTCGTCGTTCGCGCTTTTGCCGCTCGCACGCTGCCGCTGACGAGAGCAGGCGGCGTAGGTTGGTGTATCGAAATTGAAAGGAAAAATCAACCGAACGGTTGATTGTGTGCGGTGATTTGGCTTTGAAGAATTGTCTCAATCCGGCCTTGCTGAGAAGGTCGTGAATTCAGGAGACAGTCGAAAATGAATGAAAACGTCCAAAGCAAGCCAGCGCTGAGGAAAAACGCGCTCGGTATGTTGTCGATCGTATTTCTTGTCATCGCAACCAACGGCCCGTTGACCGCGCTTGTCGGCGTGATACCAGTGAGCATCAGTCTCGGCAACGGGATTGGCGTTCCCGGCACATTCGTATTTGCTGGCCTGATTTACCTGCTTTTCAGTGTCGGCTACGCCGCCATGAGCCGTTACGTGAAAAACGCTGGGGCGTTCTATGCCTACATCGCGACGGGCCTTGGCCGGCCTGCGGGCGTCGGTGGCGCGTTTCTCGCGCTGCTGGCCTACAACGCGATGCAGCTCGCTTGCTACGCGCTGGTCGGTTTCTTCATCAGTCAGTCGCTGGAAGCCCACTTTGCGGTGCATGTGCCGTGGTGGGCCTCGGCTGCAGCCGTGGTGCTGGTCGTGCACTACTTTGGCTACCGCAACGTCGAATTCAGCGGCAAGTTCCTTTGTGTGCTCATGGCGTGCGAAATCGCCATCATCCTGATCTTCGATGCCGCGGTTGTCGGCCATGGAGGGCCTCAGGGATTTTCGCTGAGTTCGTTTTCACCGTCGACAGTGTTCACCGCAGGGTTCGGACCGTCCCTGGTGTTCGTCGTCGGCTCGTACATGGGCTTCGAGACCACGGCGATCTACGCTGAAGAGGCGCGAGATCCAGTGCGCAGTATCCCGCGCGCAACGTACTTGGCGATTACCGCCATCATGTGCCTGTATGCCGTTTCGGTATGGATGATCATCACCGCCTACGGGCCGGCCGACGCGATCACGCAAGCCGGGAAGGATCCGGGCAACATGTGGTTTACGATGACGGGAAAGCTGGTTGGCGGATGGGCGGCCGATGTAATGGGCGTGCTGATGATCACGAGCCTGCTCGCCGCTTTGATCAGCTTTCATAATACGATTTCCCGTTACTTCTTCTCGCTTGCTCGAGAGGGCGTGATCTGGCCCGTCCTGGCGCGTACCCATGCAACGCAGCAAACGCCCTATGTCGCCAGTACGGTGCAGACGGCGTGTGCGTTGGTGGTGCTGGCGGTTTGCGCCGTGAAGCATGTCGATCCGCTGCTGGGCGTGCTCCCCTGGTCGAGCGTCGTGGCGTCGGTCGGCATCGTCGCGGTTCAGGGTTTCGCTTCATTGGCCGTGGTGGGTTTTTTCTGGAAGAATGGCCGTGGCGTGTCGATCTGGCAGCGGCTCGTGGCGCCTGCGCTGGCGTCGCTGGGGCTGTTTTTCTGTCTGTGGCAGATATTTGCGCATATCGACCTGCTCAGCGGCAGCGATTCGATCGTCGCGCGTCTGGTGCCGTTCGCGACCCTGGCGGTTGCGGTCGTCGGTGCCGCGTTTGCGATGTGGCTCAGGTCGGCTCGCCCGGCGCTGTACGCGAATCTGGGGCGTTTATTGAGCGAGGTGTAGTTGAAATGCACGAGTGCGAGTTGACGAATGCGGGGCGGCGGAATCAGTTCTCGGCGGACTCGCGCTTTGCGGAAGAGACCATTCACTTCGTGGCGCGGACAACGGGGGTTAGGGCGGTGGCGTTCTATTTTGTCGACGACGATACCGGCTATTGCAATTTTCAGCGCCACGAGGTGCCCGAGACATTCCATCGCCAGTACGAAACCGGCATGTGCAAGTACGACCCGTTCGAAATCCATCGGGTCGCCCTGTCGGACTTGCGCAGCGCAATGCTGACGCAGCGAGTCGGTCACTGTCCGGAAGATCAGCATTACGTTCGATTCCTCCGCGCACATGGTTATACCGATGTCGTGGAGATGTTGTTTCGGAGCGAACGACGCGTGGTTGGCGGCATGTCGCTGCTGCTTCACGAGTGCGATGACGATGCGGCGATCCTGTCTGCAGTCGATGTGATGCAGCCGTACATCGAATTCAATCTTTGCCGGGCGTGCACGCGCGGTACGCCGGCCCTAAAGCGGGAGGCTGCGCAACGCTTCCTGTTGTCGTCGCGTGAAATCGATGTGGTCGATTTGATGATGCGGGGGACCACGAACAACGATATCGCGTCGAGCCTCCACATCAGCGTGGCGACAGTCAAGACCCATGTACTGAAGATTTTCCACAAGGTCGGAGTGTCGAATCGCTCGACACTCGTGTCGAAATTGTCCGAGTACGGTTTCCACTGATGCTCGCTGCCGTGGCTTATGCCGCCCGGCAGCAACATGCCACTCATCCCTTCCGCGCTTCATCATTCCGCTACGCCCGTATCGGCTCTCCGCTTTCGCGGTCTTCTCCGCGCCAATCCCGTTAAGTGTTTACCCGTCCAGGTCGCGAAATCAACCAAACGGTTGATGTCGGATTAGTGGATCGGTGCAGGACAATCGATTCGGCAGAACGATTATCCGTTCCGCTGAATCGGCGGCTAGCTGCGAGATAGTGCGGTTAGTCCGCAAAGTCAGACAGGCGGGGGGCTGGCAAAAATCTGTCAGGCACGCGCCCAGAAAAAGATAAGGATTACTACTTATGAAAGCATGTCTTTTCGATCTGGCATGTCACGGAGGCAGGGGTGGAGCGATTGCGGTTGCGGCAATGCTTGTCTGCGGCAGTTCCTACGCACAAAGCAGCGTCACGCTATACGGTGTGATAGACACCGGCATCACGTACGTCAACAATCAGCAGCAATCGGTGGCGGGTGGCGTCGCCGGAAAGCAAGCGTGGAGCATGACAAGCGGAAACGTCGCCCCGACCACCCTCGGGTTCAAAGGTACCGAGAGTCTGGGAGGGGGATACAACGCCGTCTTCGACCTGAGGAACTATTTCCTCTCGAATAATGGTGCGCTGTTCGAGCAGAATGCATTGTTCGACGCGACGGCCATCGTTGGAATTCAATCGGACCGATGGGGTACGCTTACATTAGGGCGGCAGTTCGATTCGTATACCGATGCGTTGGGGCCGTTCGCGGTCAGCAACACTTGGGCGGGGCCTGCTGGCGCGCATTTCGGCGATATCGACAATCTCAATGCAGCCTTCAACGTCAACAATGCCGTGAAATACCTGAGCCCGAGCTTTTCCGGTCTGTCGTTTGGCGGTACGTTCAGCTTCGGCAATCAGGCCGGCGCATTCGCGACAAACCGCGCATGGGCGCTGGCGATCAACTATTCGAACGGTCCGTTCTCGGCCGCGGCCGGTTATCTGTCGATGCGCAATCCGCTGACAGCCGGGCTACGTGGAGAAGCTGCGTATATCGGCGAACTGAGTTGCGGGCAAAGTCCGTCGAGTTACTGCGGTATGCACGACAGCGACGAGCTGCGCACGTTCGGAGCGGGCGCCAGCTATGCGTTCGACAAGTTGACCCTGTCGGCCACAGTCACGCAGGCAACGCTGCTGGGCAGCCGCTACCTGACGGCGATTGCCGGGCCGGTCAGCGATATTCGATTCGACACGGCTGAAGCCAGCGCGCTTTATAACGTGACGCCGGCGCTGCAGGCAGGCATCGCGTACAGCTACACGCTTGCGAAGATATCGGCCACCGATTCGCGGACCGACATTCACAAGGTGAGCGTGGGCAGCATATACAACCTCTCCAAGCGGACCGCCCTGTACGCGACGGTGAACTATGAAAAGATGGCAGGCGATGGTCTGGGCATCGACCCGCTGACCGGCGCGATGCGAAACTACGCACAGTTGGCCTATGTGGGTAGCGCAAATGCCTCGTCGCAAGTGGCCGTATCGGTTGGAATCAAGCACACCTTCTGATCGCGGCATGAATGCAAAAGGGCCGGTGCCTCGCCGCGCCGGTCCTTGAATGGATGATGCCCGGTGTTCTTCAGTGCCGGATCATGACCGACTTCAGTTCCGTGTAGTCGTCGATGAAGGCCGAGCCGAACTCGCGGCCGATACCCGATGCCTTGACGCCGCCGAAGGGCAGCGCAGGATCGAGGAACGTGTGCATGTTGACCCACACGGTGCCTGCTTCGATTCGAGGAATCAGGTTCATCGCCTTGCCCAGGTCGTTGGTCCACAGGCTCGCCGCCAACCCGTACGGCGTGTCGTTGAACAGGTCCACGAGTTCTGCCTCATCGTCATAGGCCAGGAACGTCGCGATGGGGCCGAAGGTTTCCTCGCTGAGCATCTTCGCGCGGCGATCGTCGACGAGGATTGCGGTCGGTGTCACGAAGTAGCCGGTGCGGTCGAGCGGTTGGCCGCCGAACGCGATCGTGCTGCCTTCGCTGCGTGCCAGATCGAAGAAGTCGACGATCTTGTCGAAATGGGCGCGGTTCGAGAGCGGACCGAACTGGGTGCGTTCGTCCATCGGGTCGCCGATTTGCAGGCCCGCCAGCGCGTGCTTGAGCTTTTCGAGCACCTCGTCGAGACGCGAGCGATGCAGGAAGAAGCGCTCGCCGGCGGCACATACCTGCCCCTGGTGAACGAAGCCGGATTCGAGGATGCCGGCCACGGCCTTGTCGGCGTCGACGTCCTTTAGAAATCCAACGGCATTCTTGCCGCCGAGTTCGAGCGTCGCCCGCGTGAGCTTGGCGTCCATCGCATTGCGACCGACTGCAATGCCGGTCGGCACCGAGCCGGTAAAGCTGACCTTGGCCGTCCCTTCGTGTTCGATCAGCCAGCGCCCGGGATTGCCGCCGCCGCTGACGACGTTAAGCGCGCCGGCCGGCGCACCGGCTTCGGTAGCCAGTTCGGCGATGCGCAGCAGGGTCAAAGGCGTGAACTGGCTCGGCTTGATGATGACGGTGCAGCCGGTCGCGAGCGCAGACGCGAATTTCCAGACTGCGATAAGGATCGAGAAGTTCCACGGCACGATGCCGACGACCACGCCAACCGGCTCGCGCCGGGTGAATGCACTGTATCGCTCGCCGTTGAACGACGGCAGCGAGGGCGTGATGGTTTCGCCGTGGATGCGCGTGGCGGCGCCGGCATAGTGCTTGAGAAAACCGATGGCCTGGTCGACTTCGAACGCGCGCGAAATCTGGATGATCTTCCCCGACTGCAGGGTTTCGATTTGCGCGAGTTCCTCGCGATGCTTCTCGAACAGATCCGCCAGCCGCAGCAGGACATTCGCCCGCTCGGCCGGTGTAGTCCGTCCCCAGGCGCCTTCGAACGCAGCCCGGCTCGACGCCACCGCTGCATCGACGTCGTCGCGCGTCGCGTCGGCAATATCGGCGATTTCCTGTTCGTCCGAGGGGTTCACGACCGCGATGCGGTCACCTCGACCTTCGACGGCACGGCCGTGGATGTAGTGCCCGTGACGGCGGGCAAGAAAGGCCGTGACTTCCGGCAGAATTGAAATCGCTGTCATGGAGAACCCACCGAAAATGGATGTTGACGAGTGCTGCGAAGTACCGGTGTGTCGTCAGGCGAACAGCAGGAAATGCTTCGTGTAGCTGTCGGTCAGGACTTCCCAGACAGTCGATGTGCCCTTCGTGACGAACCAGGAATCGCCGGCCCTGAAGTGCCGGGTCTCGCCCGTCGATTCATCGGTGATGCGCACTTCACCGTGCATGATCGTCGCCTGCTCCGAGAACGGGTAGACGAGGCGGTACTTGCCCTTGCCGGTACCGAAATAGCCTGCATTGACTGCGTCCGTGAAGGTGCCGTAGGTACTGTGTGCGTACGCTTGCACGTCGCCGCCCTCGAGAATCTCGCCTCCGAGCGCCGTCAGGCTGCCGATCGAAGCGAGTTCGGCGATGGTTTTGCCTTGCTGGAGAGGAATCATGGACATGGTGTACTCCTGAACGGGAAAGTTCGAGTGGGGCTCAACGGCGCCCGTGGAAATAGCCGGACGTCTGATGGGCGAGCTTGCCGAGGCTGACCAGCAACGCGCGGAAATGATCCTTGCCGGGGATCGAGGCATGGCTAATCGAGCTCAGCAGGCGGTAGCGCTCGGAGCCGCCCATGATCCCTTCCGCCAGGATCTTGCAGAGCAGTTGGCTGGGCGTGACGCCGAAACCGGAGTAGCCCTGTACATAGAAGACATTGGGGCGGTCGACGAGCGTGCCGAGTTGCGGAAAGAGTTTCAGGCTGCAGGGCAGGGGGCCGCCCCATGCCATGTCTATCCTGACGTCGGTCAGGTACGGGAAGATCTGCAGCATGCGAGCCCGGCAGAACGCATACAGGTCGCTTGGCATGTATTCGAGCAACTGGTGCGCGGTGCCGAACATCAGCCGGTTGTCGTTGGTGACACGGAAATAATCGATGACGGGCCGGATATCGCTGTACGCACCACGGATCGGGCTGATTTGCTCGATCAGCGCGGCCGGCAGCGGTTCGGTAACCGAATTGAACGCCCAGACATCGAGTGTCTTTCGATGCAGTTCGGGCTCGATGCGGTTGTTGAAGCCGTCCACGGCCCATACCAGTTGCTTCGCCCGGATGCTGCCCTTCGCCGTGCGGACATGGATGCGATCGCCATAGGTGACTTGCAGAGCCGGGCTGTGTTCGAAAATGCGCACACCGTAGCGCTCCGATACGACCTGTGCTTCGCCCAACAGCAGGTTCAACGAATGAACGTGGCCGCAGCCGTTATGCAGGAGCGCTGCATGATAGACATCCGAGCCAATGATTTGCTTCACTTCGCCGCCTTCGAGGTAGCGGACTTCGTGTGGCGATCCCAGTGACGCAAATTCGGCTTGCCATTGCTGCAGCGTGCGTGCCTGGCGCGCATTGAAGGCCAGATAGCCATAACCGCTGCGAATGTCAGCCTGGATGTCGTACCGGGCGATACGCTCCCGCATGATCTGTGGCCCCAGATCGTTGAGTGCGAAGATCGCCTTCAAGCCGTCCTCGCCTACGTCGCGCCTGATGCCGTCCAGATCGTGCCCGACGCCGACCATGACGTGGCCGCCGTTGCGGCCCGAGCCACCGTATCCGAGATGTCGGGCTTCCAGTACGACCGTATTGGTGAGCCCGTGCTCGGCGAGTTCGAGTGCCGTGTGGATACCGGAGAACCCGCCGCCGATGATCACGACGTCGGTTTCCAGATCGGCTTCCAGCGACGGGAAGCTCAATGCGTACTTGGTGGTTGCCGTGTAGTAGGTCGCGGTTTCGTCTACATGCATGGGTGGCTGTTCGTTTTACGTTGGCGGGCGGGTGAACCGGTTCATCGATTCGCGAGGGGGCACTGCCGGTTCCCGAGTCTCACTCCGCGAACGTGGTCGGATAGGCCGTATCGTTGAGGACGGTCGCTTTCGAGCCGAACGTCAGGTGGACCATCCGGTTCGGCTTGGGATCCCAACAGAAGAACCGGCCGGTAGAACGCATGCGCTGGAGATCGATCACCACGATCGACTCCACCGGCATGATGGTCTCTGTCCAGAACAGGATGTGGAGGTCCGGCGCGACATCGAAGTAGGCGCACTTCTCGACGTCTGCCACACCGACTTCGGCGCCGTTGACGCAATGCCAGGCCATCACCTCGCGGCCGAAATAGACGTGTTCGTACCAGTCGTCCGAGCTGTAGCGATAGAGCACACGTTTGCCGACCAGGGAGGAGGACTGGCGAATAGGTGCGTCGCCGGGCTTTCCGTCGACAGTCGCGGTCTGATAGGCGGTGGTGGTGCGTTTCTCGCCGTTCCGATCGACGAAGCCCGAGACGGCGGCGAACAGGTTGCCGCTTTCGAGCTTCCAGACGAGGGTCACGCTTTCGTCGAAGCCGTCCTTGAAGAACTCGACGAATACCACGCCCGGGCGGATTTCCATGGCTTCGTACGTGTGCGTCCCGCTCGCACCCGCGCCTTCTCCTTCCAGCAGCTTCCACGAGAGCGTGTTTTCGTCAACGAAGTGGTGCTCGATGAGCCAACCGTTGTCGAAGCGGAACACTTCGCGTACGCCTGCCAGGACCGAGGTGCGCGGATACTTGTGCTCCGCGAAGCCGTCAGCCATTTGCTCGAGCGTTGGCCATTCGTCGACGGGAACGAACTGGTGGTTCTCGATCGCTTGGGTAATGCTGTAATCCATGGGGCCTCCTTGAAGCAGGAATCGCTGCATCTGCCTGTTCGATTGCACAATCGATCCCGCTACGGGAAACGGATATTGGGCAACGCGCGACCAGGGAAGGAGCGACGAGTGCTTCGAATCATGTTGTCGAATAGGATCGAGCCGATTCTAGGTAGTCGCGGAAATTGATTGAATCAACCAAAAGGATGATTTTTTGACAAGAGGTGGGAAGAGGCGTTGAACCGGGACTGACGGGGCGAGTGGCCCGCGGCCTCGGGTATGTCGCCAAGGCTTGCAACCGGCGATGCAGGGAATTCGGGTTCGATGTCGATGGGGAGCCGGAGCGGACCGTCGAACGATGAATGCAAGCGGGGCGCTGCGTAATACGGCGCCCCGTTCAGTTTACGGCGGCGCGTTCCGGTAGTTACATGTTCGGATAATTCGGCCCGCCGCCACCTTCCGGCGTGACCCACACGATGTTCTGCGTCGGGTCCTTGATGTCGCAGGTCTTGCAGTGCACGCAGTTCTGCGCGTTGATCACCAGGCGGTCGCTGCCGTCGTCGTTCTTCACGAACTCATACACCGCCGCCGGGCAGAAGCGCCCCTCCGGCCCCGCGTACGTGCGCAGGTTCACGTTCACCGGCACGTTCGCGTCCTTCAGCGTCAGGTGCGCCGGCTGGTTCTCCTCGTGGTTCGTGTTCGAGATGAATACCGACGAGAGGCGATCGAACGTCAGCTTGCCGTCCGGCTTCGGATACTCGATCGGCTGGCATTGCGACGCCGGCTTCAGCATCTCGTGGTCCGCATGCTTGTGGTGCAGCGTCCACGGCACGTTGCCGCCCATCACCTTCTGCTCGAGCCCGACCATCAGCGTGCCGAGGTACAGCCCCTTGGCCATCCACTGCTTGAAGTTGCGCGCGCGGTACAGCTCCGTGTACAGCCACGACTGCTTGAACGCGTCCGGGTACGCGTTGAGCTCATCCGACTGGCGGCCGGCCTGCACCGCGTCGAATGCGGCGTCGGCCGCCAGCATGCCGGTCTTGATCGCCGCGTGGCTGCCCTTGATCCGCGACGCGTTCAGGAAGCCCGCGTCGTCGCCGATCAGCGCGCCGCCCGGGAACACCGTCTTCGGCAGCGACAGCAGGCCGCCCGCCGTAATCGCGCGCGCGCCGTACGACACGCGCTTGCCGCCTTCCAGGAACGCGCGGATCGACGGGTGCGTCTTGTAGCGCTGGAATTCCTCGAACGGCGACAGGTACGGGTTCGTGTAGCCGAGGCCCACCACGAAGCCGACCACGACCTGGTTGTTGTCCATGTGATACAGGAACGAGCCGCCGTACGTATCCGACTTCAGCGGCCAGCCGGCCGTGTGGATCACGAGGCCCGGCTTGTGCTTGGCCGGGTCGATCTCCCACAGTTCCTTGATGCCGATCCCGTAGGCCTGCGGTTCCGCATTCGCGTCGAGCTTGAACTTCGAGATCAGCTGGCGGCCGAGGTGGCCGCGGCAGCCTTCGGCGAACAGCGTGTACTTCGCGTGCAGCTCCATGCCGAGCTGGAAGTTCTCGGTCGGCTCGCCGTCCTTGCCCACGCCCATGTTGCCGGTCGCGACACCCTTCACGGAGCCGTCGTCGTTGTAGAGAATCTCGGCAGCCGGGAATCCGGGGAAGATCTCGACGCCCAGCGCCTCGGCCTGCTGTCCAAGCCAGCGCGTGACGTTGCCCAGTGAAATCACGTAGTTGCCGTGGTTCTGGAAGTTGGCGGGCAGCGCCCAGTTGGGCGTGGTGACTGCGCTCTTCTCGGACAGGAACAGGAAGCGGTCTTCCGTCACCTCGACGTCGAGCGGTGCACCGCGTTCCTTCCAGTCGGGGAACAGTTCGTTGATCGCGCGCGGGTCCATCACCGCGCCCGACACAGCCCGGCGGGGCCGCCGCCGACGATCACGACGTCGTATTCCATCGATTCGCGCGGGCCGTATTGCTCGATGAGGCTTGCGGGGGTCATTGGCGTTCCTCTAACCGTTAGAATGCTTTTATTCGGGAGCGTATTGTCTGCGAAACGAAACGCTTGCCGCAACAGCATGCGGCTAGATTAGCACGATCGTTCTATTTTCGTGCTAGGGTAATGCCGCTCGGGCCGTGCTGCCCGTGGCGGCGAAACGACATCGAAAGGGGAAGTGCAAATGGGTCGGTCGATCAATCTGGAAGGCAAGGTTGCGCTGGTCACGGGCGCGTCGAGCGGCCTCGGGCAGCGCTTTGCGCAGGTGCTGTCGCAGGCCGGTGCGAAGGTCGTGCTCGCGAGCCGTCGCGTCGAGCGCCTGAAGGAGCTGCGTGCCGAGATCGAGGCGGCGGGCGGCGCCGCGCACGTCGTGTCGCTCGACGTCACCGACGTCCAGAGCATCAAGGCGGCGGTCGCGCACGCGGAGACGGAAGCCGGCACGATCGATATCCTCGTGAACAATTCGGGCGTGTCGACGATGCAGAAGCTCGTCGACGTGACGCCGGCGGATTTCGAGTTCGTATTCGACACCAATACGCGCGGCGCATTTTTCGTCGCGCAGGAAGTCGCGAAGCGGATGATCATGCGCGCGAACGGAAGCGGCAACGGCAAGCCGCCGTGCCGGATCATCAACATTGCGTCGGTGGCCGGCCTGCGCGTGTTTCCGCAGATCGGGCTGTACGCGATGAGCAAGGCCGCGGTCGTGCAGATGACGCGCGCGATGGCGCTCGAATGGGGGCGCCACGGGATCAACGTCAACGCGATCTGTCCGGGCTATATCGATACCGAAATCAATCATTACCTGTGGGAAACCGAGCAGGGCCAGAAGCTGCAGTCGATGCTGCCGCGCCGGCGCGTCGGCAAGCCGCAGGATCTCGACGGGCTGTTGTTGCTGCTCGCGGCCGACGAGTCGCAGTTCATCAATGGCTCGATTATCTCCGCCGACGACGGCTTTGGCCTCGCCTGAGCGGATGACATTCAGCAACAAAGAAGACTGCAATGAGCGATTATTCACCCGTTTTTGAGATGTCGATGCCGATCCGCTGGGGCGACATGGACGCGTTCGGCCATGTGAACAACACGGTCTATTTCCGCTACATGGAGCAGGCGCGGATCTCGTGGTTCGAGGAACTCGGCATCGCCGGCGGCAACGGCGAGGGGCAGGGGCCCGTCATCGTCACCGCGTCGATGGAGTTTCTCAAGCAGCTGCACTATCCGGGTGACGTGATCGCGAGGATGTCTGTTGCAAAACCTGGCCGCAGCAGCTTCGACACCGGTTTCGAGCTGACGCGCGCCGACGATCCGCAGCACCTCTATGCGCGCGGCAAAGCGCGCTGCGTGTGGGTCGACTACGCGCTCGGCAAGTCGGTGCCGCTGCCCCAGTTGCTGCGCGACACGATCGAGCGCGCGCTCGCGGCGAAGATCGGCTGAGCGCCGATACGGCGAGGCCGGCACCGGCTCGCCGGGGTACGCCATGCCCGTCGTTTCCCGAATCGGCCGCCGTCAGTCACTGCCCGAGCAGGCGCTGCAGCAGTTCCGGCGTATTGTTGGTCCCGTACTTGCGCATCAGCCGTGCGCGGTAGATGTCGACCGTGCGCGAGCTGATGTCGAGCACCCGCCCGATCTGCTTGCTGGTCTTGCCGGTCGCGAGCTGCGCGGCGATCTCGCGCTCGCGTGGGGTCAGTTCCACGGCGACCCGGCGCGTCGCACTCAAATCCTCGAAGGTCCACACGCCCGCCGCCAGCGGCGCGGTGCGGTCGAGTGCGCGGCCGGTGACGTGGCACCAGAACAGCTCGCCGTCCGCCCGCTTCATGATTCTGTCATCCGAGTAGATGCCGTTCGCAGCCATCACGCGCGCGATCCGTTCGCCGATGCGCTGGAATTCGTCCGTCGACGGGTACAGCACCTCGTACGATTTCCCGATCAGGTCGGCCCGCGCGCAGCGGAAGATCGACGCGAGCGCGTCGTTGCAGTCCTCGATCACGCGGTCGCGCGACAGGACGAGGCCGAGCGGCGCGAGGTGGAAGGCAGTCTGGTAATCGAGAGCGGGCATGGCGCGGGCAAGCGGAGGCAAACGCTTATGTATTTTTGCGTATTGTGCCGCATCCGCGCCGCATCGTACCCTTTCAGGCATCTCGTGGCGGTTGGCCGCGACATAAAAACAGCGCGCCTCGACGCAGGCATCGCCGTGCATGCATAGAATGATGCGGCGGGCTTGCGGGCCACGTGGGCGCGTGAACCGGTTTCGCTGGTTTCCATAGAGGAAGGGACAACTGATGAACAAAGTCTATCCAAGCGCGGCTGCCGCGCTGGAAGGGATCGTCCGCGACGGACAGACCTTCGCGGTGGGCGGCTTCGGCCTGTGCGGGATTCCGGAGGCACTGATCGCGGCGTTGCGCGATTCGGCCGTCAAGGGCATCACCTGCATCAGCAACAACGCGGGCGTCGACGGTTTCGGCCTCGGCCTGCTGCTGGAAACGCGCCAGATCAAGAAGATGATCTCGTCGTACGTCGGCGAGAACAAGGAGTTCGAGCGCCAGTACCTGGCCGGCGAACTCGAGCTCGAATTCACGCCGCAGGGCACGCTCGCCGAAAAGCTACGTGCGGGCGGCGCGGGCATCCCGGCGTTCTTCACGAATACCGGCTATGGCACCGTGATCGCGGAAGGCAAGGAAACGCGCCAGTTCGGCGATCGCCACTACGTGCTCGAGCCGTCGCTGACGGCCGACGTCGCGCTCGTGAAGGCCTGGAAGGCCGACAAGTCCGGCAACCTGGTCTTTCGCCGCACCGCGCGCAACTTCAACCCGATGTGCGCGATGGCCGGCAAGATCACCGTCGCCGAAGTCGAGGAGATCGTCGAGAACGGCGAACTCGATCCGGACCACATCCACACGCCGGGGATTTTCGTGCAGCGCATCGTGCTGAACGCGACGCCCGAAAAACGCATCGAACAACGCGTCGTACGCGCGAAAGGAGACTGACATGGCCTGGAATCGTGACCAGATGGCCGCGCGCGCGGCGAAGGAACTGCAGGACGGCTTCTACGTGAACCTCGGCATCGGCCTGCCGACGCTCGTAGCGAACCACGTGCCGGAAGGCGTCGAGGTGTGGCTGCAGTCGGAGAACGGCCTGCTCGGCATCGGCCCGTCGCCGACCGAAGACGAAGTCGACGCCGATCTCATCAACGCCGGCAAGCAGACCGTCACGACGCTGCCGGGCTCGTCGATCTTCTCGTCGGCCGATTCGTTCGCGATGATCCGCGGCGGCCACATCAACCTCGCGATCCTCGGCGCGATGCAGGTCAGCAAGCAGGGCGACCTCGCGAACTGGATGATCCCCGGCAAGATGATCAAGGGGATGGGCGGCGCAATGGATCTCGTCGCCGGCGTGAAGCGCGTGGTCGTGTTGATGGAGCATGTCGCGAAGGGCGACCAGCACAAGATCCTCGAGGAGTGCAACCTGCCGTTGACGGGTGTCGGCGTGGTCGACCTGATCATCACCGATCTCGGCGTGATCGAGGTGACGCCGAACGGCCTGAAGGTCCTCGAACTCGCCGATGGCGTGAGCGTCGACGAAATCAAGGCGAAGACGGGCGCACCGCTCGACGTGAGCGCGGTGGGCTGAGTCTTTCGGCTCGAAGCGATTCGCCCCGCATGCCGGCAGGCATGCGGGGCGTTTTCGTTTCCGGGCTGCAGCAGCAGTTCTCCGGAGGTTGCGGCGGACGCGTCAGACGGTAGCCTGCAACGACGCGACGCTGCGCCCGGTTGCCGGCGTGTCGTCATCAGCGTCGGGCGAATCGAGTTGCAACGCATGAAACAGGAAGCGTTGCAGCGTTGCGGCCGCGGACGTGCGGTCGCCGGCATCCGCATGGCTGAACAGGCCGAAGTCCGCGGCAGGCGGCGTGGGTAGCCCGGCGGCCTGAGGGTCGAGCACACGCATCGTGTCGCCGCGCACGTTCCGGTCGAGCAGCACCGCGACGCCGAGGCCGGCTTCGACCGCCGACTGGATGGCCGACAGGCTCGTGCTCGTGCAGACGACGCGCCACGCGAGCCCGGCTTCACGCAGCGCCGTGAACAGCTTCTCCTGCCACGGGCACGCGCCGCCGAATGCGACGATCGGCAACGGTTCGTCGCGCGGCAGTGCGTCCTGAGCACGCGCGGCGGCCCAGCGAAGTGGATGCCGCCAGGTGGCGAGCGGTTCGGCCCGGATCAGTGCGGGGTCGCCGATGACGAAGTCGAGCGTGTGGGTTGCGAGCCGCTGCGACAGCGCGGGGCTCGTATCGACGACGATCTCGAGCGCGACGCGCGGAAACGAGGCTGCGAACTGCCGTAACGCATGCGGCAGATGGCCCACGGCGATGTCCTCGAGGATGCCGAGCCGGACGGTGCCCGAGATGTCGCCGGCGTTGAGCGCGGCACGCGCGGCGAGCCCGACGTCGAGCAACCGGTGCGCATAGGGCAGCAGTACGCTGCCGGCAGCCGTCGGCTTTACGCCGCGCGGCGAGCGTTCGAGCAGGCGCTGTCCGACTTCGTCCTCGAGTCGGCGCAGCGCCATGCTGACGGCCGCCTGCGTGCGATGGAGTGCTGTTGCCGCATCGCTGACGCTGCCTGTTTCGACCACTGTCACGAACGTGCGCAGCAGCGTGGTGTCGAGATCGCGAGTCATCAATTTTCCTGATGCGGGCATAAAAATTAGCAGCTTATATCAAGCGCGCGAGCGCGGTTAGCATCGTCGTGTCATCGATCTGGAGCCCTCGAATGAGCGACGAAATGAGTACTGCACGACCGAAAGGCGCCGAGCGCGCGGCCCCGTCGTTTGCGCATGCGCTCGCGCCGTTGCTTGCCGTTGCGTCGATGTGCAGCGTGCAACTCGGCGCCGCGCTGTCGCGCCCGGCGACGATCGAGTACGGCACGCTCAGCACGACCTGGTTGCGGCTTTGCTTCGCCGCACTCGTGCTGGCGATCGTCGTGCGGCCGCCGCTCCATACGTATTCCCGGCAGCGCTGGATCGCGGCGATCGCGCTCGGCGGTGCGATGGCCGCGATGACGCTGTGCTTTTTCGCGGCGGTCAGGCGTGTGCCGCTCGGGCTGGCCGTTGCGATCAACTTCCTCGGGCCGCTGGCGGTCGCCACGTTCGGCGTGCGCAAGCCGGCGATGCTGGCATGGCCGGTGCTCGCGCTGACGGGCGTGCTGCTGTTGGCGCGCCAGGACGGCATGTGGGTGGCGACGCCGGCCGCGCTGATCTTTCCGGTCGGCTCAGCGCTCGGCTGGGCCGCGTACATCCTGTTGATGAAACGCGTCGGCACGCTGTTCGACGGGTTGCAGGGGCTCGCGACATCGCTGATCGTGGCCGCGCTCGTGACCACGCCGTTCGGGTTCGCGCAAAGCGGCGGCCATCTGCCGGCCCTGCAACTGATCGATGCCGCGTATCTGGCGGTGCTGGTCCCGCTGTTTCCCTACGTGCTCGAACTGATTGCGCTGCGGCGGATGAGCGCGTCGGCATTCGGTATCCTGATGAGCGCCGAGCCCGCGATCGCGGCGGCGATCGGCTTCGTCGTGCTGGCCCAGCCGATGGGGGCGCTGCAGATTGCCGGCACGCTGTGCGTGGTGGGCGCGAGCATCGGCGCGGTCGTGCAGAAGTGAAGATGAAGTCGCCAGGACGTTCTGGCCATGACAAACCAGCGCAAGGAAGTTGTGTTTGCGACGTCGTGCCGGCAGCCGCGCCATCTTTTTCCTGTCACTTGTTCGATCCGAACGACGAGGTGGCGCGCTTCAGCGCGTGAGAGCGTGTGCGTCGCGTCGGCATCGCCCCGGCGCGGTGGCGTCCTGGTGCTGCCCGAGCCGGCCGACAACCGGTTTGTCGGGGCCCGCGTCGTACGACACCGTCGTGCCGAAGCGCGATCGGATCTTCGACGCGGCTCTCGCAAGGTTCCGTTGTTGCGGGGCGTCGGGGAACGAGATCGCGCGGGCGATCGCTGCGACGCTGCGCGGCTGCCGTTACACGCTGGCCGACGCTGCGGTGCCGAGTCGTCGGGGTCGGACGCGCGGCCTTTGGGCGGCAGCGCCGCTCGCGACGGCGTGGGCGAGGCAGGCGAGCGGTGAGAGGCGCAGTCTGTTGCCGTCCGCCGGTTTCTGTCTCCCCGGTCGCGCCCGCGGGCTCCCGACTCACCGGTGCCGCGCGCGAATCGGGCGCCTGCGGGCGCGACGAACCGACTCGTGATCCGGAACGGGTTTACAATCGATTGCGTCCCCGCCCACCGTTCGGGCCGGGCCGGCGCACGTCATCGCGTCGCACCGCACCGTTCGACAGGATGCCTCCGATGCCCACTTCTTCCGTGAATTCCCCGATTCCCCGCGCGCGGCGCGTGCAGTGCGCCAGCGCGGCCGGCCTTCACCACGTCGCCTATACCGAATGGGGGAATCCCGCGAATTCGCGCGTGCTGGTCTGCGTGCACGGGCTGACCCGCTCAGGGCGCGATTTCGACCGGCTTGCCGCCGCGCTGTCCGACACGTATCGCGTGGTCTGTCCCGATGTCGCCGGGCGTGGCCGGTCCGACCGGCTGGCCGATCCGCGGCTCTATGCGATTCCGCAGTACGTGGCCGACATGGTGACGCTGATTGCACGGCTCGACGTCGAATCGGTCGACTGGTTCGGCACGTCGATGGGCGGCCTGATCGGCATGGCGCTTGCCGGGCTGCCCGGTTCGCCGCTGCGCCGGATGATCGTCAACGACGTCGGCCCGCGCATCGAGCCCGATTCGCTGACGCGCATCGGCGAATACCTCGGCGTGCAGCCGCGCTTTGCGACCGAACAGGAGGGGATCGACTATCTGACGTCGCTGTCGCTGCCGTTCGGTGCACTGAGCGCCGACGAGTGGCGCGAGATCAACGGGCCGTTGCTGCACGAACTGCCCGAAGGTGGCTGGACGATGCGCTACGACCCGCGTATCGCCGAGCCGTTCAAGGCGACGACGCCCGAACTGGCCGCGCTCGGCGAGGCCGCGCTGTGGCGAGCGATCGAGACGACGGACGCATCGGTGCTCGTCGTACGCGGCGAGACATCCGACTTGCTGTCGCGCGAGACGGCGGCCGAAATGGTCCGCCGCGGCCGGCATGTGACGCAGGTCGAGATTCCGGGCGCGGGCCACGCGCCGGCGTTCGTCAGCGCCGACCAGATCGCGCTCGCGCGGCGGTTTTTCGTCGAAGGCGACGCATAAACGCGTCATAATATGTGGTTCGGCGGCACGCGGGCCGTGCCGCCGCCCGAATCTCCCTCTACTCACGACCGGAACATTCCATGGCAGTCATTCGTCATCACGTCGGGGCCCGTCTCTCCGAAACCGCGATCCATAACGGTACCGTGTATCTGGCCGGCCAGATCGCCGAAGACACCACGCAGGACATCCGCGGCCAGACGCGCGAAGTGCTCGGCCACATCGATCGCCTGCTGGCCGAAGCGAACAGCGACAAGGCGCATCTGCTGTCGGTGCAGATCTACATCTCGGATCTCGCGAACTTCGAAGGCATGAATGCGGAGTGGGACGCATGGGTCGCGCAGGGCAACACGCCGCCGCGTGCCACCGTCGAGGCGAAGCTCGCGGATCCGGCGCTGCTCGTCGAGATCGTGGTCGTCGCTGCGCAGCGGAGCTGAACGTAACCCGACGATGATCGCATTCCGGCAGGCCGTGCAATGACCGAACCCGTTTCCGCTTCTCCCGTCGCGGGGCCGTCGTTCGACGACGTGCTCGCGTTCGTGCGCGAGCGGGCTGGCGACGTGCGCCTGTCGTCGGGCGAACTGCTCGCCGATCACTCGGCGGGCACGGCGTCGATCATGCGCACGCTGAACGTCGATCCGTCCGCGATGCAGGCGGCCGCGCTGTTCGTGCTGACGCCGCACCTGAGCGACCCCGAGCGCGAGCTCACCGAGCGTTTCGGCGACGAAGTGGCGCGGCTCGTGTCCGACGTGCGCAAGCTGTTGCGGCTCGGCACCGTCAGCCTGCGTGCCGCGCAGAACGCGGGGGCCGATGCCGGGCGCGATGCGGCCGAAGAGCGGCGCACGCAGATCGAGGCGCTGCGCAAGATGCTGCTTGCGTTCGCGCAAGACATCCGCGTGGTGCTGATCCGGCTCGCGTCGCGCTTGCAGTCGCTGCGCTACTACGCGGCCGCGAAGATCGACCCGCCGCCCGACGTCGCGCGCGAGACGCTCGAGATCTATGCGCCGCTCGCGAACCGGTTGGGTATTTGGCAACTGAAGTGGGAACTCGAGGATCTCGCGTTCCGCTTCGAAGACCCCGTCACCTACAAGCGGATCGCGAAGCTGCTCGACGAGAAACGCATCGAGCGCGAAGCGTACGTCACGCAGGCGATCGACCGGTTGCAGCAGGAGCTGGCGGACGCGCACATCCAGGCCGACGTGAGCGGCCGGCCGAAGCATATCTACAGCATCTGGCGCAAGATGCGCGGCAAGGAACTCGACTTCTCCGAGCTGTACGACGTGCGCGCGTTTCGCGTGATCGTGCCGGACATCAAGGATTGCTACGCGGTGCTCGGCATCGTGCATCACCTGTGGCAGCCGGTGCCGAAGGAATTCGACGACTACATCTCGCGGCCGAAGCCGAACGGCTACAAGTCGCTGCACACGGTCGTGATCGGCGACGACGGCCGCGCGTTCGAAGTGCAGATCCGCACGCAGGAGATGCACCGTTTCGCCGAGTACGGCGTCGCCGCCCACTGGCGCTACAAGGAAGCCGGCGCGCGCGGCTACGGCGGCCAGTTCTCGGCAAGCGACAAGTACGACGAGAAGATTGCATGGCTGCGCCAGTTGCTCGCGTGGAAGGACGACGTCGAGGACGGCGCGGAAAAGTCGGGCGACAAGGCGTGGGCGCAATTGCGCGAGACGTCGCTCGACGACGATCACATCTACGTGCTGACGCCGCAGGCGCGCGTGATCGCGTTGCCGCAGGGCGCGACGCCGGTCGATTTCGCGTACCACCTGCACAGCGAGCTTGGGCATCGCTGCCGTGGCGCACGCGTCGACGGCGCGATGGTGCCGCTCAATACGCCGCTCGCAAACGGCCAGACGGTCGAGATCGTCGCGGTGAAGGAGGGCGGGCCGTCGCGCGACTGGTTGAACCTGCAGCTCGGCTATATGAAGAGCCCGCGCGCCCGTCAGAAGGTGCGGGCGTGGTTCAACTCGATCGAGCAGGAAGAAAACGTCGCGCATGGCCGCGCGCTCGTCGAAAAGACGCTGCAACGCGAAGGCAAGACGTCGGTCAGCCTGGACAATCTCGCTGCGAAGCTCGGCTTCAAGTCGCCGGAGGAGCTGTTCTCGGTCGTCGGCAAGGAAGAGTTCAGCCTGCGCAATGTCGAGCACGCGCTGTCCGATGCGCCGCCGCCCGAACCGGTGCCCGAGGCGCCTGCCGATTTCGAGAAGCGCAGCAGTGGCGCGAGCGTGGCGCATGGCGCGTCGACCGGTGTGCTGGTCGTGGGTGTCGACGCGCTGCTGACCCAGCTCGCACGCTGCTGCCGTCCGGCGCCGCCCGATCCGATCAGTGGATTCGTCACGCGCGGCAAGGGGATGTCGATCCACCGCACCGATTGCCCGACGTTCCGCCGGATGGTCGAGCGTGCGCCGGAGCGCGTGCTGCAGACGACCTGGTCGGCCGACGTGCTCGGTGGGCGCGGTGCGTCCGTCTATCCGGTCGACCTGATGATCGAAGCGAGCGACCGGCAAGGATTGCTGCGTGACATCTCCGAAGTGTTCGCGCGCGAGAAGATGAACGTGGTCGGCGTGAAGACGCAGAGCCGCCGCAATGCGGCATTCATGCAGTTCACGGTCGAGGTGTCGAACTCGGCGCAGGTGCAGCGCGCGTGCACGTTGCTTGGTGAGGTGCAGGGCGTCGTGCGGGCGGGGCGGAAGGCGTGATGTGGGGTTCGAACACCGTTATTTTGCTGCGACCGCATAAAAATCCTTGCCAAGCGGGTAACGTCTCCATATAATCTTAGCTTCACTAGGCTCGTAGCTCAGCTGGTTAGAGCACCACCTTGACATGGTGGGGGTCGTTGGTTCGAGTCCAATCGAGCCTACCAACGAATTGAGAATGCCCGGCCTCCGGGTGTTCGATGCAGCAAATAACTCAACGCGAACAAGGCGAATACGGTTATGACACCGCGAACGTTGACCGAAACTTTTTCGGAGCGACGCTAGTCGAGGAACCCTTTCGCCCTTTCAGTTTGAGTGAAGTATCGAATGCGGCCCCTCGAAAGCGGGGCCGCATTTTTTTTGTCGCGAAATTTTCCCGCGTGATTTTTACGTCGCGCACCTGGTCTGCCGCCCACTGTCGGCATCACGGAGATTGCTATGGTTTCGATACGCTTGCCTGACGGCTCAGTTCGACAATACGAGCATCCGGTGACAGTTGCCGAGGTTGCTGCCTCGATCGGTCCCGGCCTTGCGAAGGCTGCGCTTGGTGGCAAGCTCGATGGCGAGCTCGTCGATACGTCGACCGTGATCGACCGCGATGCGTCGCTCGCGATCGTGACCGACAAGGATGCCGATGGCCTCGACATCATCCGTCACTCGACGGCGCACTTGCTCGCGTACGCGGTGAAGGAACTGTACCCGGACGCGCAGGTGACGATCGGCCCGGTGATCGACAACGGTTTCTATTACGACTTCTCGTACAACCGGCCGTTTACGCCCGAAGATCTGGAGAAGATCGAAAAGCGCATGCAGGAGCTCGTGAAGAAGGATGAGCCCGTGACGCGCCGTGTCGTGTCGCGTGACGAAGCGGCGGGCTACTTCCGCAGCATCGGCGAGAAGTACAAGGCCGAGATCATCGAATCGATTCCGCAAAGCGACGAAATCAAGCTGTATTCGCACGGCGGCTTTACCGATCTGTGCCGCGGCCCGCACGTGCCGTCCACCGGCAAGCTGAAGGTTTTCAAGCTGATGAAGGTCGCGGGCGCATACTGGCGCGGCGATTCGAAGAACGAGCAGCTGCAGCGCATCTACGGCACGGCCTGGACGAAGAAGGAAGACCAGGACCAGTACCTGCACATGCTCGAGGAAGCGGAAAAGCGCGACCACCGCAAGCTCGGCAAGCAGCTCGACCTGTTCCACATGCAGGAAGAGTCGCCGGGCATGGTGTTCTGGCATCCGAAGGGCTGGGCGCTGTGGCAGCAGGTCGAGCAGTACATGCGCCGCCGCGTGAACGAAGCCGGCTACCTCGAGATCAAGACGCCGATGATCATGGACCGCTCGCTGTGGGAAGCGTCGGGTCACTGGCAGAACTACCGCGAGAACATGTTCACGACGGAGTCGGAGAAGCGCGACTACGCGATCAAGCCGATGAACTGCCCGGGCCACGTCCAGGTGTTCAAGCACGGCCTGCGCTCGTATCGCGACCTGCCGCTGCGTTACGCGGAATTCGGTTCGTGCCACCGCAACGAGGCGTCGGGCGCGCTGCACGGCCTGATGCGTGTGCGCGGCTTCGTGCAGGACGATGCGCACATCTTCTGTACGGAAGACCAGTTCATCTCGGAATCGATCGCGTTCAACACGCTGGCGATGAGCGTGTACAAGGACTTCGGTTTCGATCACATCGACATCAAGCTGTCGCTGCGCCCCGACCAGCGTGCGGGTACGGACGAGACGTGGGATCGCGCCGAGCAGGGCCTGCGCGACGCGCTGACGGCCTGCGGCCTCACGTGGGAAGAGCTGCCGGGTGAAGGTGCGTTCTACGGTCCGAAGATCGAGTACCACATCAAGGATGCGCTCGGCCGTTCGTGGCAGTGCGGCACGCTGCAGCTGGATATGGTCCTGCCGGAGCGCCTCGGCGCCGAGTACGTCGCGGATGACAGCAGCCGTCGCCGTCCGGTGATGCTGCACCGGGCGATCGTCGGTTCGATGGAGCGTTTCCTCGGCATTTTGATCGAGCACCATGCTGGTGCGATGCCGGCCTGGCTCGCGCCGTTCCAGGCAGTTGTGCTCAATATCGCCGAAAGTCAGGCCGAATATGCGCAATCGCTGGCCCAATCGTTGCAAAAACAAGGGGTTAGGGTGGTGGCAGATTTGCGCAATGAGAAGATTAGCTATAAAATACGCGAGCACACGCTGGAAAAGGTGCCTTATCTCCTCGTCGTGGGGGACAAGGAGCGTGATGCGCAAACGGTAGCCGTGCGTGCCCGTGGCGGCGTCGATCTTGGCGTGATGCCGGTCGAAGCCTTCGTTGAGCGTCTGCAGGAAGACCTGCGCTCGTTCAAGTAACCGCCCTGGCAGCGCGGCTCGTTTTTTTAATTTTTAGAGGAAACGTAACATCGCTACTGATAAGTCGTCGCACCGCATCAACGGTGAAATCACTGCGCCGGAAGTGCGTCTGGTCGGGATCGAGAACGAACCGCTCGGTATCGTAAAACTCGCTGATGCTTTCCGTAAATCGGAAGAACTGGATGTTGACCTGGTGGAAATCGCGCCGCAAGCGGTTCCCCCGGTTTGCCGTCTGATGGATTACGGCAAGTTCAAGTACCAGGAATCGAAGAAGCAGCACGAAGCGAAGCTGAAGCAGAAGGTCATCCAGGTCAAGGAAGTCAAGTTCCGGCCGGGTACCGATGACGGGGATTACAACGTCAAGCTCCGCAATCTCGTGCGCTTCCTCGAAGAAGGCGACAAGACGAAGATCACGTTGCGTTTCCGCGGCCGTGAAATGGCTCACCAGGAAATCGGTATGCGGATGCTTGAGCGTCTGCGCACGGATCTCGAGGAAGTCGGCCAGGTCGAGCAGATGCCGAAGATGGAAGGGCGCCAGATGATCATGGTGCTCTCGCCGAAGAAAAAGAAGTAACGAGCCCGCGCGCGTCGCGCGCAGGTTCGCAGTGGTTCGGCGCGTTGCCCGGTCAGGGCGGCGTGCCAACAATGACGGCGGCTGCGCAAGCGGTCCGCCGTACACAAGTGGACTGGGTTTCGAAGGGCGGGTCAAGGGCGCAAGCCAACCGCACACCCATCGCCATCTAATAAACTGGAGTTGTTCGTCATGCCTAAGATGAAGACCAAGAAGAGTGCTGCAAAGCGCTTCGTGGTGCGTCCGGGCGGTACCGTCAAGCGCGGTCAAGCCTTCAAGCGTCACATCCTGACCAAGAAAACCACGAAGAACAAGCGTCACCTGCGCGGCGCAACGGCAGTTCATGATTCCGATCTGAACTCCGTCCGCGCGATGCTGCCGTTCGCGTAACCCCTAACTGATACTCTAAGGAGAGAAACATGCCTCGAGTCAAACGTGGGGTAACCGAACGGGCCCGCCACAAGAAGATCATCAACCTGGCCAAGGGTTATCGCGGCCGTCGCAATAACGTCTACCGCATCGCCAAGCAGGCGGTGATGCGCGCTGGTCAGTACGCGTACCGCGATCGCCGCAACAAGAAGCGTGTGTTCCGCGCACTGTGGATCACGCGTATCAACGCGGCAGTTCGCCAGCACGATATGACCTACAGCGTGTTCATCAACGGCCTGAAGAAGGCGTCGATCGAACTCGACCGTAAGGTGCTGGCCGACATGGCGGTGTTCGACAAGGCTGCTTTTGCTGCGATCGTCAAGCAGGTGAAAGCCGCCGTTGCAGCCTAATTGCGAAATTAGCACTGCGTGGTTAGTTGCAGCGAGGTTCCGGTAGTCTCGGCCGCTGCAGCGAAAACGGGGCTCTTCCGAGCCCCTTTTTTGTTTGGTGGGCGATTTCGCTCGCCAAGACCGAATGACGTTGGAAATGATGGGATCTATGGATCTGGACCAGATTGTCGCCGACGCGCAGCAGTCCTTCGAACAGGCTGCCGACATCACCACGCTCGAAAACGAGAAAGCACGATTTCTCGGCAAGTCGGGTGCGCTGACCGAGTTGCTGAAGGGCCTCGGCAAGCTCGATCCCGAAGCACGCAAGACCGAAGGCGCACGCATCAACGTCGCGAAGCAGCAGGTTGAAGCCGCGCTGACCGCCCGTCGCCAGGCACTGGCCGACGCGCTGCTGAATCAGCGACTCACTGCCGAAGCGATCGACGTGACGTTGCCGGGCCGCGGCGCCGGTGCAGGCAGCCTGCACCCCGTGATGCGCACGTGGGAGCGTGTCGAACAGATTTTCGGCTCGATCGGCTTCGATGTGGCCGACGGCCCCGAAATCGAGACCGACTGGTACAACTTCACGTCGCTGAACAGCCCTGAGAACCACCCGGCGCGTTCGATGCAGGACACCTTCTACGTCGAAGGCAAGGATGCCGACGGCCGCCAGCTGCTGCTGCGCACGCACACGAGCCCGATGCAGGTGCGTTACGCGCGCATGAACCGTCCGCCGATCAAGGTGATCGCGCCGGGCCGCACGTATCGCGTCGACAGCGATGCGACCCACTCGCCGATGTTCAATCAGGTCGAGGGGCTGTGGATCGACGAAAACATCAGCTTCGCCGACCTCAAGGGCGTCTATACCGACTTCCTGAAAAAATTCTTCGAGCGCGACGACATCCTCGTGCGCTTCCGTCCGTCGTATTTCCCGTTCACGGAACCGTCGGCCGAGATCGACATGATGTTCGAGCAAGGCAAGAACGCCGGCAAGTGGCTCGAGATCTCCGGTTCGGGGCAGGTGCATCCGACCGTGATTCGCAACATGGGCCTCGATCCCGAGCGCTACATCGGCTTTGCGTTCGGCAGCGGCCTCGAGCGCCTGACGATGCTGCGCTACGGCGTCCAGGATCTCCGGCTGTTCTTCGAGAACGACCTGCGTTTCCTGCGCCAGTTCGCGTAACGCCGCGCGCCGCGCCGACCTGTGCCCGTGCACGCCCCGACGGACGTTTCCGAGGGGCCCGGG
Source organism: Arapaima gigas (assembly GCA_900497675.1). Lineage (NCBI taxonomy): Eukaryota > Metazoa > Chordata > Actinopteri > Osteoglossiformes > Osteoglossidae > Arapaima > Arapaima gigas. The sequence goes on from UFQX01000938.1 coordinate 137,703, forward strand.
CGTCGATCTAACCTGTTTCGAACGTAGACATCCATGCAATTCCCTGAATCCTGGTTGAGAACCTTTGTCGACCCGCAGCTGACGACCGACGAACTGTCGCACGCGCTGACGATGGCGGGGCTCGAAGTCGAATCGCTGAGCAAGGCTGCGCCGCCGACGTCGAAGATCGTCGTCGGTCGCGTGCTCGAAGTCGTCAAGCATCCGGATGCGGACAAGCTCAATGTCTGCCAGGTCGACGCCGGCACCGGCGCGACGCTGAATATCGTCTGCGGCGCACCGAACGTCGCGCCCGGCATCAAGGTACCGGTCGCGCTGGTCGGCGCGGAACTGCCGCCGGCGGAAGAGGGCGGCAAGCCGTTCGCGATCAAGCTGTCGAAGCTGCGCGGCGTGGAGAGCCAGGGGATGCTGTGCTCGGCGCGCGAGCTGAAGCTGTCCGAGGATCACAGCGGCCTGCTGGTGCTGCCGGAAGACACGCCGGTCGGCCAGGACATCCGCGAGACGCTGAACCTCGACGACACGATCTTCGAAATCAAGCTGACGCCGAACAAGGCCGACTGCCTGTCCGTGTTCGGCATCGCCCGCGAGACGGCTGCGATCACCGGCGCACCGCTGACGCCGGTCGACATCCGCCCGGTGCGCGTCGAGCTCGACGAAACGCTGCCGGTGCGCATTGCCGCGCCCGATCTGTGCGGCCGCTTCTCGGGGCGTGTGATCCGCGGTGTGAACGCGCGTGCGAAGACCCCGCAGTGGATGGTCGAGCGCCTCGAGCGTTCCGGCCAGCGCAGCGTATCGGCGCTCGTCGACATCTCGAACTACGTGATGTTCGAGCTTGGCCGCCCGTCGCACGTGTTCGATCTCGACAAGATCCACGGCGGCATCGAAGTGCGCTGGGGCAAGCGCGGCGAATCGCTGAAGCTGCTCAACGGCAGCACGGTCGAACTCGACGAAACGGTCGGCGTGATTTCGGACGACCGGCAGGTCGAAAGCCTGGCCGGCATCATGGGCGGTGACAGCACGGCCGTCACGCTCGATACGACCAATATCTACCTGGAAGCCGCGTTCTGGTGGCCGGACAGCATCCGCGGCCGCGCGCGCAAGTACAACTTCTCGACCGATGCGGCCCATCGCTTCGAGCGCGGCGTCGACTACGCGACGACCGTCGAGCACGTCGAGCGCATCACGCAACTGATTCTCGAGATCTGCGGCGGCAAGGCCGGCCCGGTCGACGATCAGGCGGTGAACCTGCCGCAGCGCGCGCCGGTGAAGATGCGCGTATCGCGCGCGAACCGCATCATCGGCGTGCAGATCGGTGCCGACGAGATCGCCAGCATCTTCACGCGCCTCGGCCTGCCGTTCGAACGTGAAGACGACGCGTTCCTCGTCACGCCGCCGTCGCATCGCTTCGACATCGAGATCGAGGAAGACCTGATCGAGGAAGTGGCGCGCATCTACGGCTTTGAAAAGATCCCGGCGCGTCCGCCGGTCGCGACGAGCGAAATGCGCGCGACCAACGAGACGCGTCGCTCGATCCACGACATTCGTCACGCGCTGGCCGCGCGCGACTACGCGGAAACCGTCAACTTCAGCTTCGTCGATGCGGAGTGGGAGCAGGATTTCGCGGGCAACGACCACCCGATCCGCCTGCTGAACCCGATCGCGAGCCAGCTGTCGGTGATGCGCACGACGCTGTTCGGCAGCCTGATTTCCGTGCTGCGCCACAACCTGAACCGCCGCGCGGATCGCGTGCGCGTGTTCGAGGCTGGCCGCGTGTTCCTCACCGATACGGCGGCGAAGGCCGGCGAGCTGACGGTCGAGGGCTACGTGCAGCCGAAGCGCGTCGGTGCGCTTGCCTACGGTCCGGCCCTCGACGAGCAATGGGGCACGGCGACCCGCGCGGTCGATTTCTTCGACGTGAAGGGTGATCTCGAGGCACTGCTCGCACCCGCGACCGCACGCTTCGTGAAGGCAGAGCATCCGGCCCTTCATCCGGGCCGCAGCGCGCGCATTGAAGTCGATGGCCGTGCGGTCGGCTGGATCGGCGAACTGCACCCGCGCCTGATGCAGAAGTACGAACTGCCGCACGCGCCGGTGATGTTCGAGGTCGACGCGGACGCGCTGATTGCACGTGCGTTGCCCACGCCGACCGACGTATCGAAATTCCCGCCGGTTCGTCGCGATATCGCCGTTGTCGTCGATCAGGCGGTCGAGGTTCAGGCACTTTTCGACGAAATGAAGAAGGCGCTTGCCGAAGAGGCCTGCCGATTCGTTCAGAAGGTTGTACTCTTCGACGAATTTCGTGCAAAATCAAATACTTCCGGTGGTCTTGCCGCGTACGAGAAGAGCCTTGCCTTCCGCGTGACGCTGCAGGACGCGGCTGGCACGCTACAGGACGAGGTCGTCGATCAGGCTATCCAGACGCTGGTCGAGCGGATGGCTCGTACCGGTGCGCGCCTGCGCGGCTAAGGAAGAGGTCCGCCCGCTCGCGGGCGGCCTGTTCCGATCGTAAGTTTTGATTTAACGCGCTGTATGGCAGATATGAACGACATGACCTCGAGTGAATTCGAAGCCCTCCTGACGGCGCAACGCAGCGCCATGAACCGCGACGCTTCGGCGCCGGCGTCCACCGAGACGCCCACGCTGACGAAGGCGGAGCTGGCGGAGCTGCTGTTCGACAGCGTCGGGCTGAACAAGCGTGAAGCGAAGGACATGGTCGAGGCGTTTTTCGAGGTGATCCGTGACGCGCTCGAAAACGGCGAGAGCGTCAAGCTGTCGGGGTTCGGCAATTTCCAGTTGCGCGACAAGCCGCAGCGTCCGGGCCGCAATCCGAAGACGGGCGAGGCGATTCCGATCGCGGCCCGCCGGGTGGTAACCTTCCACGCGAGCCAGAAGCTGAAGGCGCTGGTCGAAAACGGCGCGGAGTAAGCCCCCCGCTGACGCACCCGCGCGGCCGCCGCGCACCCTTTACCGACGGTTAACCGACGATGACCACTACGGTTGAGAAAGTCGTCTTGCCTCCGATTCCCGCGAAGCGCTACTTCACGATCGGTGAAGTCAGCGAACTTTGCGGGGTCAAGCCGCATGTGCTGCGTTATTGGGAACAGGAATTTACTCAACTGCGGCCGGTGAAGCGGCGTGGCAATCGCCGGTATTACCAGCACCACGAAGTGCTGCTGATCCGGCGGATTCGCGAGTTGCTGTACGAGCAGGGATTCACGATCAACGGCGCGCGCAACCGGCTCGATTCGCCGGCCGGCGAGCGGGCCGCGGCGGCACCCGTCGAGCCGGAGATGCAGGCCACCGATGCGCGCGTGCCAGGCAGGGCGGGCTCGACCGTCGACGTCATTGCATTGCGACAGGCGCTGCTCGACGTGATCGACGGACTGAAGCACGACTGAGCGCGAAGCGCGAAGGATGAAATGAAAAGCCCGGTTGGCGGCGTGCCACCGGGCTTTTTTCATGCGTGTCGCGCGCGTTTCAGCGCGACGCGAGCGGATTCTTCTGCCCCATGTCGACGACCAGCGTGCCGTCCGGCAGCATCCGCACCGAGCCTTGCGCGACCTGGTTGCGGTAGTCGTACAGGTCGAAACGCATCGGGCCGGCCTCGGCCGAATTCCGGATCAGCGCGCGCACGTTCAGTTCGAGCACGTTGAACATCTTCATGTCGCCGCCTTCCATCCACATGTAGCTCGGTGCATCGATCTGCGGCCGCTGCGGCGCGGGCGCGCCTGCCACGCGCCTGAACGTGAGGCGCAGCCCGTCGCGCTCGACCGTTGCCTGTCCGAGCTTGCCGTTCAGCACGGGTGGCGGGAACACGGTGTACTGGTCGAGCACGAGCGTGTCGCCACGCAGTTCCGCGCCGCGGCGCTGCAACGGTGTCAGCGAAGCGAGCTCGATGCCGAGCGAACGCAGCAGTTTCGCCTGCGGGATGCCGAGCACCGACACCTGCGACGGTTTGAACGCGAGATGCCGGTCGTCGAGCACGGACAGCGTGCCCTTCATGTCGGTCGGCAGCCAGACGCCCGGCACGTGGTTCCACAGCTTGATGCCGCCCTGGACGCGCAGGTTCGTGCCGTCCGCGCTCAGTTGCAGGTCGTTGAGCGAGCGGGGTGAGTAGTCGAGCAGATAGTCGTTGAAGAGCGCGGACATCGCCTTCCACGACTCGACGACGGTGCCACCGAGAATGCGGATGTCGTACTGGTTCGGATCGTCGAGATCGACGGGTTCGCCGGGCCGCTTCGATACGAGTTCCACGTCGAGGTCCTCGACGTGAAAGCCGATATCCCCGGACAGGTTGAAGTCGACGTTGCGCAGATGGATCGTCGGGTTGCGGTTCGACACGTGCCGTTCGTTGAACGGCGTGGTCGACGTGCGCCGCATCGCGACCTTCTGCATGCCGGGGTGGGCGGGGTTCGCCGCGAGTGCGTAGGCTTCCCAGTGCTGGCGGATGTCGCGCAGCGCATTCTGTTGCGCGGCGAGGAAGCTGTCGTTCAGGCGCGCGGCCGCGTTGCCGAGCAACGCGCCGCTGGCCGGGCCCGCATACGAAGGCATCCGGATCGCCATCGCGCCGCTTTCGTCGAAATTGAAGTAGCCGGCCGACACCTGGTCGCGATAGTGATACAGGTCGAACACGAAAGTCTGGTCACGCTTCGTGGAATCGACCGGGCCGATCAGGATGTCCGCATTCATCGGCATCGAGCGCATGAACTTCACGTCGCCGCCGCGAATGTACATCGCTTGTTGCGGTGCGTTCGCGGGCATTGCGAAGCCGGCATGCGTGCCGTCGTCGAGCTTCAGGTCGAGGCCGGCGGGCGTCACGCGCAGCGCGGTGATCGTGAGCTTCAGGCGCGGCGGCGGCATCAGCTTGTCGACCGACATCACGAGATCGTCGCCGGCGAGCTGCGCGATCGGCGTCTGGACTTTCAGCAGGTCGGCCATCTTCACGTTGGCCGCGCGCATCACCGGCTGCGCGTTGATGCCCGATACGCGCACGCCCGTCGGATGGAACACGAGCTGGCTGCCGTCACGGATCGCGAGCGTACCGGTCAGCGAGAACGGCACCCAGCCGTCACGTTGCATCTCGCCTTGCAGGTGAATCACGCCGTCGCCGGCCGAAACGGCGAGCCTGCGCAGCGGCGCGTTGCGGTAGCCGAAGATGTACGTGTTGAAGAGGGCGGTGAGCTTCGCGTCGTCGAGCGTGACCGTACCTTCGTGCACGTCGATCTGGAAACTGGTCGGATCGTCGAACACGATCGGCGCGCCGGCTTGCGTCGGTACCAGCGTGGCCGACAACTGATGGATGAAGAAGCCGAGGTTGTTGACGATGCGGAAATCGACGTCACGCAAGAACGTCATCGCGCCGTTCTGGCCCGAGTCGCGCAGCGTGAACGGGCGCGGTTGCGTGAGGTTGATCGATGCGAGCGACGGCACGGTGCGTGCGATCTGCTGCTCGCGGGCGAGACGTTCGGCCTTGGTGCGTTCGATCTTCGTCGACGCGACCGACGTGTTGCCGTCACGCTGCGCGGATGATTCCGCGCAACCGGCGCACAGCAGCGCGAGCGCCAGCACGCCGCAGCCGAACACGCGGGACCTCGTGGGCGAGATGGGGCGGCCCGCGCGTGGCGGGCCGGAAATCCAGTCGAAAATTGCCAAAGGCGAGCGATGGCCGCGCCGGACCGCATTCCGCATCGTCTGTCTCCATGTCTTGTCGTGATCGACGGCGGCGCGCACCACTGCACGGCGCGAGCGTCGATGCCGTGCAGTGTGGCATAGCGCCCTAGAGCGGCGTTACCAAACAACGGGCGCCGGGGTGCGGCGGTCCGGCGGGCTTCGGGACAATGGATTCGGGGTGGTTGGGCGGCTGAATCAAACGGTCGTTTGGTTTGCGCGGCCCGTCGTCGGCGAATGTTTCAGCAAGCGGGAAAATCCGCTGCAGCGTTGGCCGATGCGGGTTTCGCCGGATGCGACGGGTAGCGGCCGCGGCGGTCGAGGCGATGGGGCGAACAGGCCCCGTCGCAGCAGCCCTTGATCAAACCAGCATGTGCTGCCGGATTGCGTCCAGCGTCGCCTGGTCGAGCTGCAACCCGTTCGAGATATACGACGCCATCGAGCCGTATGAGGCGGTGACCTGGTCGAACGCTGCCTGCAGATAGTCGGTGTGCGCGCCTTGAAGCACGGCCATCATGTCTGCCGCATTTTGCCCGCCGGCTTTTTTGGCCTGGACGACCGACGCTGCGATTTCCGATGCACTATAGACGTTCGTCAGCAGATAGTCTGCGAGTATCGTCTGTTCGGACGCGCCCAGGATCGTGTGCAGGATCGCGGTTGCCCAGCCCGTGCGATCCTTGCCTGCCGTGCAGTGGAACACCAGGTTTTCGCCTGAGCCAGCGAAGCCGGTGAAGAGCGCGTGGTAGCTGGCATGCGCGGTGTCCGACGTGACGAACGCGCGGTACATGCTCGACATGAATGCCGTCGCGGTGGCGCCGGTGGTCGGGATCGGATCGATGCCGGCAGCCCCGAGCACGTTGAGGTTTTGCCAGGCGGCGCCGGCCAGCGGCACATCCGGTTGCGTCTTGATCTCGGCGGGCGTGCGCAGGTCGCGGACCTGCCTGATGCCGAGCGTGCCGACGATGGCGATGTCCGCGGCCGACAGCGCGAGCGCGGATGAACGATAGATCACGCCTTTTTTCATCTTCGCGCCGCTCGTTGTCACGTAGCCGGTTCCGTCCGGCCCGGCCGTGTCGCGAAAATTCGATGCGGAACGCAACCGTGGTGTCGTGACCGGCGCGACCGAAATCGAGTCGCCTCCGCATGCCGACAGAAGCGATGCGCTTCCCAGCGCCATGCCTATCGTACCGGTGCCCAGCCGGAGAAAATGTCGACGGGTAATTTCGTTTTTCTGATGCATTCAATGCCCTGTGTCGGAGACGGTTACAAGAGGTCGCGACTGCGGTGGTCTCCGAAGCCGCCCCCCGTATTACGCGATGCCGCAGAGCCCGGGGCAGCCGGATCGATCGACATGCAGTCGGACGGTCCGCCCGTGCGCATCGATCTCGCACCGGGTAACCGCACGGTAGCGATTTACGGCGAACCGGCCATCGTCCTTTTCGATTAGGTCGCAATGTGGAGCAGCGGTGTCGAATGTGCGTTGTCGACAGGTGGGATCGGCGGCAACAGCGAGGTAAGATCGGCATCAGTGGCTGTATCGACCAAAGCACAGTAGCCATCACGGGGAAACGTCATGGATCTCAAGGAAGTCGACGTATTGGGTGCGGGCGTGGGCGATCACTGGTACTACGCGTCGAAGGCGAGTGCGATCCGTCGGTTCCTGGGGGCGCCGGGCGCGAACCGGATACTCGATGTCGGTGCCGGCTCAGGCTTCTTCTCGAAGCATTTGCTGGAGCGTACGCAGGCGACGGAGGCGTGGTGTGTCGATACGAGCTACGCCGACGATACCGACGGCGAGGCGTCCGGCAAGCCCATCCACTTTCGGCGATCCGTTGACCGATTCGATGCCGATCTCGTGTTGCTGATGGACGTGCTCGAGCATGTCGACGACGATGTCGGTCTGCTCACGCAGTACGTAAAGGGCGCGCCTTCGGGCAGCCGCTTTCTGATCACGGTTCCCGCGTTCCAGTTTCTCTGGAGCGGTCATGACGATTTTCTCGAGCACAAGCGCCGATATACGCTCGGCAGTCTCGAGGACGTGGTGCGTCGCTCGGGGCTCGAGGTCGAACACGGCGCCTATTATTTCGGTCTCACGTTTCCGCTTGCGGCAGCGCTGCGGCTCGGCGAGCGGGTGCGCCGGCAGCCGAGCGAGCCGGCGTCGCAATTGCGTCGTCACCATCCGCTCGTTAACGGCCTGCTCAAGTCTATCTGCCGGATCGAGTTACCGATATTCCGTTTCAACCGCGTCGCCGGGCTGACGGTCATCTGTGTTGCGCGCAAGCGGTGAATGCGAGGTGCGGGCGTGTAATCGGTGCGCAAATCGCCCCGTCGTTGCTCGCCTCGGCGTCCTCACGCCAAAAAATTTCACAAGAATGTTCCCAAAATGCATGCGACCCGTTCTAAATCGGAAAACTGTCTGTTATAATTTTTTTCTTTCGGGGCGTAGCGCAGCCTGGTAGCGTACCTGCATGGGGTGCAGGTGGTCGGAGGTTCAAATCCTCTCGCCCCGACCAGACAAAGAACCCGCGTCAGTTCAAGCTGACGCGGGTTTTTTCTTGCCGGTCGCTTTTTTGCACATCGCGGCGCGGCCCCGGTAAAATGCAAGGTTGATCCACGGAAAGCGCCGTGATTTAGCGGAAGAGGATTCCCCGAACATGACTGATCTTCGTCTTACCATGCGGTTCGCTGCAGTGCTCGCAACCGGCGCGCTCGTCGCCGGTTGCGGTACGTCGTCGCCCACGAAAGTGGACTACAAGAGCGATTCGAAATCGAAGGAAGCGTCGCTCGCAGTGCCGCCCAACATGCTCGACGAGACGGCCGATCAGCGCTCGCTGCCGCCCCAGGGCGGCGCGACTTCCCTGTCCGCGCTTCAGCAGGTCCAGCAGGCAGCGCCTGCGCTGGACACCGTTGCTCCGGCTGTCGCCGGCATGCATATCCAGCGCGACGGCACCGAGAGCTGGCTCGTGATCGACGGCAAGCAGCCCGCCGACGTCTGGCCGCAGGTTCGCCGCTTCTGGCAGGAACAGGGCTTCCTGCTCGTCGTCGACCAGCGCGACAAGGGCGTGATGGAAACCGACTGGAACGAAACCCATCCGCAGATCAACGACGGCCTGATCCGTAGCGTGATCTCGAAGGCGATGGGCAACTCGTACGTGACGGCCGAGCGCAACAAGTACCGTACGCGTCTCGATTCGGCGCCGAATGGCGGCACTTACGTGTTCATCAGCCAGAAGGGGATGCGCGAAGCGATCACGGGCTCGAACAACGATTCGAGCAAGTGGGAAGCGAAGCCGAACGATCCGGCGCTCGAGACCGAATACCTGAAGCGATTGATGGCCGTGCTCGCACAGAACGAGCAGCGCGCGAAGAACGGCGAGCCGCCGATCGCGAACATCAAGGACAACACGGTGCCGGCGGCCAAGGACAAGAAGGCCGACGACGCATCGTCGAAGGCTGCTGCAGCGATTGCCGCGCAAAACGTCTCCCGCACGTCGGCGCAAGGCAACGATGCGGCCGATGCTGCCGTCCCGTCGGAAGTCACGCTCGGCGAGCCGTACGACCGGTCATGGCTGCACGTCGGTCTCGCGCTAGATCGTGCGAACTTCACGGTGGACGATCGTGATCGCTCGAAGGGCCTGTATTTCGTGCGTTATGTCGATCCGAAGGATCTGACTTCGGCCGAGCAGGGCTTCTGGAGCCAGTTGTTCCATGGCAAGAAGGAAAAGCAGGCGAAGCAGTACCGTGTCAACGTGAAGGCACTCACGGCCGACCAGACGCGCGTGGCGGTAGTCGACGATTCGGGTGCGATCGACACGTCGTCGCCGGCTCGCCAGATCATGGGGTTGCTCGTGAATCAGCTCCGCTGATTTCGACGTTTCTCCGCATCGATGAAAAGCCCGCCACATGGCGGGCTTAATAGGATGGTCAGCCCGATCCTCACTCAGTGGACTACGCTGAGTGAGGATTTTGTCCTTCTGGAGGGCCATCATGGACACGGTATCGCTGATCGGAATCGATCTCGGCAAGCACTGCTTCCACCTGCATGGACAGGATGCGTCAGGCAGGATGGTGTTCCGTAAAAAGCTCACGCGTAGCCAGAGGTTCACGCTGCTGGNAGTGAGGATTTTGTCCTTCTGGAGGGCCATCATGGACACGGTATCGCTGATCGGAATCGATCTCGGCAAGCACTGCTTCCACCTGCATGGACAGGATGCGTCAGGCAGGATGGTGTTCCGTAAAAAGCTCACGCGTAGCCAGATGTTCACGCTGCTGGGCAATTTTCCGCGTTGCATTGTGGTCATGGAGGCCTGCGCCGGTGCTCACTGGATCGCACGTCGACTTCAAGCGCTGGGCCATGAGGCCAAGCTGATTTCTCCGCAATTCGTCAAACCGTTCCGGCAAGGCAACAAGAACGATTTCGCGGACGCCCAGGCGATCTGCGAAGCAGCCGCTCGTTCGAGCATTCGTTTCGTGAGCCCGCACAACGNAAGGCAACAAGAACGATTTCGCGGACGCCCAGGCGATCTGCGAAGCAGCCGCTCGTTCGAGCATGCGTTTCGTGGGCCCGCACAACGAAGCCCAGCAAATCGTTTCAGCCTTGCACCGTGTGCGCGAGCGGCTGGTGC
>UFQX01000939.1:0-13931 GCA_900497675.1 Arapaima gigas
TCTCTCTCTCTCTCTCTGTCTCTCTGTCTCTCTCTCTCTCTTTTAATAATTGTTTGCTCTAATGAAAATGTTTCTATTCTGTCTATTGCGACGGCGGCGTGGCCTCCTGCCGCCCCAAACAGCGTGAGCTCTTTGTTGTGGGCGCCGACACTGCCAGTTGGCACTGCGTCGCGGTTGCTTGCCACAGAGGCGCTGGAGTGGCTGCCGTCCAGCACCTTCTTTATGTCCCGTGGCGTAAATGCCCAGTGAAGCGGTTTGCTAGGAATATCTCAAAGGAGCCTTTACTTTTATGTTTTCCCGTGCTGGCGACGGAACCCGATCAGCCGCCGTGTGGTGGCCCAAAACTGCAGAGGGAAGCATTAAAATTTGCCGCCGCATTGTGTGCACGTAAAGAGCGCTTGGCATATTGGGGGGGGGGGTATCTAAACCCCGTATGATGCTTTCTTCGTGCTGAGAAGCACACCGCTCTGCTTCCGTCTCCCTGAGAGGATGTGGGAGGAGGGACGGGATCCGTCCATTACCTGAACCCGTCCTGCTAGTGATGTTGCCGCGACTCTCAAACTGTCCGTCGGTCCCCATCTTATCCATTATACATACCTTCCTCAGAAAGACTGCTAAAGCGCAAGGGTAGCAGCCGTACCAGTCGCTCGATCCCCTCCTGGGACTAAAACAGAATACAAACTGCTGAGCAGCTGTTTGAAGCAACTCGTCGTGATTTTTACCTTGTTTCCCATATCCGTATGCTGGTTATAAAAGTACCCGCAAAAGACACTGAATGTCTTGGTGGCTGTTTGGAACCAGCGGCGGCCCGCGGAGCGGAAGGCGTGTTTGCTACAGCTCACTCCTCAGGCCAGCTGCGAGGTGGTGATGCTGCACGACCTCTGACAGCCTCGGCGGCGGAGGTGGCTCGAGATGTGGGAGGGAAAGGATTTCGTGACCCGGTGGAGGCAGCAGCGTAGCGTGTGCTGGGTGTAGGAGTAGCTCACATCTCCGTGCGTTTCGCCGACCCTAAGCGAGCCTTTGTGTTTAGGTCTGAGGTTGCGGGGTCCGTGTGCTCACCCCCGTCTCTCCAGCGGGTCATTATCCAGTGTCAATGGTGCGTACAGCCTTTTTCTGCCCCTGTAAATTCAAAGAGGTCTTTTTGGGCAGGTGCCGTTTGAATACAATTACACTGTAAATCCTAAGGATGATGTATTGATCTGTGTCGGCGGGTTGGCAGGGACAGGAGAATAACTGGTATATTGCCGGGTTAACGACGCCGCTCCTCTGCCCTTCCAACCAGCCCGCCCTCCTCCTTCTCTCCCTTCGTATCTCCGCAGAAGACGGTAATTTGGTCCAAGTGATGAGTTCTGTCTCTGAAGCCGTCCTCTCCACCCGATTGCCTGATAACCTGTCTGATTTGTTTTCACAGGGACAGTCTCATCTATAAAACACACACACAGCGAGAGATGTAATCACACACACACATTTCCCAGAAAGTCCACCTTGCATACTGTCGTGGCTTTTTATACATTTTTTTTTTATTAATTGAGATTGGTGATTTCCCTTTTATGGAACCATCCGTCCATTATCACGAACCACTTTGTCCTGGTCAGGGTGGCAGTGGTCCAGACTGGTTCAAAATACAACCCAGGATGGGATGCCAACCCGTAGCAGGCTGGCCGCACGAGCTCAGTCGCACACTGCAGGCAGTTTAGTGTGGAAAACAAACTGGAAGGACTGTGGGAGGAGATCAGAGCATCCAGAGGAAGCCTACATAGCCACGGTGGAGAACGTGCAAACTCCACACCCAAACACCCCAGGGTCTACTCACTGAGCCACAGTGTCGCCTTCAGCGATGTGGAACCGATCTCATCCATGAAACACCCTTTGAGACACACATACTGTAAGGCTTGAGCAACATACATACACACACGGGAAGTTTACCTCCCACACACTCGCCAGAACGCCAATGCAGAGCGCAGGGTGATATCTGTGGGAGTTCCCCTGTGGGGAACGGATGGTGTGGTGAGGTGATGGGGTGACCGCGGTTGGAAATAGTCAGGAAGATGAACCCGCAGCCAGACCTGCTCTGCTTCCCATAGCTAACAGGCTGCTGACTTACTTCCAATTCAGGGCCAAAAGCATCTCAAGTTATGGGCGCAGATATTGACTTTTGATTGAATTAAAATGCGTGGCTCCTTCTTCCGCCATTACTTTTCCCTCTCTTTCCTAATTCAAATAAAGACGGCCCGTTTGTGTTTTCATTATCTACCTCGGCGGTTCTTTCATAGCCAGAGGAGTCGGAGTAAGGCGCATGATAGGAGCCACAAAGGCAATAGGCGAGCGCGTCGTCTTCGCCTCTGAGCTGGAAGCGGGAGACATCTGCAGCAGCCAGGAAGGCGCCGGAGAAGACGGCACCTGCGAGCAAAGTTGAAGGGTCCTTTTGAAAGAGACAACAGAGAGGCCGGTGGCTCGACGCGGGCGCTCGGGGGGGGGCATCTCCCAACGTTCGCGACACACTCGCGCGGGCCGCTTGCGCGTCGCAGCCCGAGGCTCGTACGCGGCTGAAGGACGAGGCCGTCCGAGCGTCTCGACGCGCACCCGCTGTGCCGCATTCCCGCCTCCGCACACAGGACAAACCCGCTTTTCCCCGTGCGGAAAATAGGCCGCGATGACTCCCCGGCTATGGCGTAAGTAACAGGAGGCACCGAGCGACGAACTGCGCGGAGGCCGCGTTTTTCCCACAGCCAGGTTTCACGCGGTGCCCGGAGCGGGAAGTGTTTACTCAACTTAAGAGCAAAATTACTTGGCTCCGCAGAGGCTTTCTGTACTTAAACCTCCCCACCCTACCCTGCTGCAGAATAACACGAGTGCTGTGTCATTGCGCTGTCAGCCATTTTGACAGATCACCACACGCGAGATATATTGCTTTTCCCTAATGTGTGACAGTGTTGTACGATGACACCGCCAGCGCACGTTGTCCCCCACGCCGATGCTTGGGCAATTATGAGGCAATTCCGTTTAAGGGGCCACCGGTAAAAGGATCCTTCAAACATGCGCGTGCACGTCTTGCGCGGTTTGAAGGGCGAGCCTTCGCCGAGATCATTGGGAGCCCGCAGGGCCGTGAAGGTTTACTGTACAGACGCACCCTGAGATTTCAGCACTCAGGGCATTAAATTCCTTTTCATGGCACCACGGTTGAGAGGCTGAGCTATTTTAAACCACTGCAGGGCGAGCTGTAGGGCGGAAGAGACTAGTCAGCCTGACAGCACACCCCCCACCCCAGCGTCGTCCTCCATATTAAGCCAGTCTGGAGAGCCAGCGGTGGGCAGAAAGGTCAGCTGCCACGGCGGCCTCCCTGTCTGCAAAGCTAGGAGGTTGATGCTCTCTCTCGAGCAGAGGACCAGGGACAAGCAGCTTGGGATTTGTCCTGGCTCTTCCGCTCTGGGGTGATTCTGCAAGGTTTTCCGCCACTGGTGGGACGCCGCTGGTTTTGCAGATGCGGCAGATTTAGGCCGGGCAGGGCAGCGGTAGCTGGAGAGACGCTGTGCAGAACAGGTGGGGCCGCGGTATCGGCATCTCCTCGACCCAGCGGGCAGGACTCCCGCATTTCGCCTGCCGTCGGGGACAGCTGTTGGGCCGCAGATCTCTGTCCAGGCCTTACGCGTTTGCAGTTTTGTTACAGCTCATCCTTTTCGCAGTAGCAGCAGAAATACCCTTTTTTCTGCATTTTTCTCACCGGTTTGGCACTTACGCGCGGTTTATGCTTAGATGTACCTCGCGCGTTGTTTTTTCCCTTCTCTGCGCACCGTCCACCCGTTTCCGCTCACGGCACAAGCCGGACATGTTCCGGAGAGGCGTGTTGTGCTTGACCCTGGCCTGAACCGAGGGCGTGACGAGATGATGCGCGACGTGCAAAGGACCGCGTGGTGGGAAGGTTTATGACAGGGACCGTTTTAGGGACGGAGCATCAGTTGTGGGGGGACGTTGGCTGTTTCCGGAAACGCAGAGGGAAGGCACCCTGGTGAACAGCGCCACTCGGCGATTGGAATGACAGTCTCCCGTTTTTCCGGACAATCTGGCAAGACAGCCCAGAGTGCTTTAGGCGAAGCTGGGATGATGTGGGCGGCAGCAGAAAGTGCGAGTCGCACAGAGGAAGCAGCAGAGAAATCAGTGATGCGAAGCTGCCTGTGGAGGGATAAATATGGTAAAAAGAACTTAGGTACGAATTGGAGTCATAATTTAATGAGGAGGTAAGACTACAGGATGGTGCTGACATTGTTTACAGTATATATGGGTGTAAAGCAATATAAAATGCAGTTGATAATATAAAGGGATGGAATAACAGGAGGTCGCAGGTGTTTATGTGTCTGTTTCCGAGTAGTTAGGGACAGTGTGTGTGTGTGTGTGTGTGTGTGTGTGTGTTTGAGCGCTTTTGCTCTGTGTGAACAAGGTTGTGTTCAATCCGGCGCACACGTCTCCAGTCGCAGTCTGACGCACACGCGAGCGTGCTTTTGCATCCCAAGTTCGGATGCAGTCACGTGAGCGTTCACTGCAGCACCGACGCCCTAACAACAGAGAGAGAGCCTCCGCGAAGGATTCCTCGCCTTCCGCCCACATCTGCGCTGCCGACGCAGTCCACTCGCCGCCCTGAGACCACCCGGCGACCGACGGCGAACGGTGGCGACGTCCCCGACACGCGGGCAAACTTTACAGTAACGTCATCCGGGCTCCGCGTGACTAAACACCCGCGAAGGGGCAGGTGGCGTTAGAAGCTGTCAGATCAGTGCAGAGAGGAGATAGAAGTGGAACCGAAGAAATGAAATGAATGAATAAAGGCTGGTGGAATAAGCATATTAATCATCACGCATAGCTTTTCCCACTTTGTAGAGTATTTTCCACACATTAGACAAAAAAGATTATTAGATAAAAAGATTAATGGCCTTGTAGTTTCATTCGGACAACATCCAATCAGACTACGTCTGCCGACGTGCCGCAGAGAATAATGGAATCCTGCTAGAAACGCCTAAAGCGCTCGCTGAACGTGGAACACATTTTACGTTTTGAGCTTTATCAATTTCCTATACGCTGCTTTTATTTAAGATAAACAGGCCGCACATCGGAACATCGCGCAGCGTTCGCCGCGTCGAGATTGCGCCAAATAATCGCTTTGGACACGGTGCAGTGCGTCAGTGTTAGGAGGACTTTGGTACCTCGCGTGAGGAGAAGGTCGCGGAAAATTAGAGCAACAGCCAGCAGACCTTCACTGGGGATCTGCGCTGCCCCTTTCGCACCTGTAGCGGGCCAGAAAAAGCACCTTTAGCGGGCAGGAGATCAGTCCGCAATTATGATTTGAGTCGTGGGATAACAGTGAGACGGAGAGCAGGCCCTCGGCGCGCCGCGCTGTGATCCCCCTCGAAGTCTCTAAGCTCTGACCTCAAGCACCAATGGATGCAGGGAGAGCATTGGGCTACAGGACCGCCCGTGCAGCCACCTTTTTCGCTCAGCTGAGGTGGAGGTGTTCCGAGTCCATTCTGTCCTGGTCGCAGACTGAATCCGCAGCCTGCGAGTGAAGCTTCTTCTCATTCCGGGCGGGTAAACTCAACGGTGATGTGTTTAGTCAAGCGTGCTTTCAACCGTCTTCCCGCGTCTTTAGCGCGCACCCCCAACATCTCCTCCTCACAGTTTCTTCCGGCCTTCAGCCCCACGCTGCTGCCCAAAGCGACTAGCCAGTTCTTCACACCAAGAACTAAACGGGCCTTCATCTGCACCCAAATCCGGCTGTCGAAAGTCAGCCGCGCTGCATAATGCATCGGTGTTCTGCAGCACGGCGCTTTTACAGAGCAGGTGTATATTTACCCAACTTGACTTTTTTACACTTACACCTCAAATTCCTGCCTTGCATGAAATGGAAGTGCGGGTGAAGTGCTGTGCAAAAAAGGATTTAAAAAGCTGCATCTTGCTTGTACTTTGAACCCGTTCTCCACATTTTGTGAGTGGAGTGCCTCACTCACTTCTGCACGCCGATGCTCTACTCCTCACATTGGCAGCAGAGACGGTCGCCAGTTTGACTGACCCCCGATGAGTGCTCATTTGCCGCGTGGTTTTATTCTTCAGTACCGCGTCTCTCACGTAAGGCCAGGTTTTGGCCGCAGGAGGTAACCCGGCAGGCGGCTAAAAGGTGTTAAAGTTCTCCTCGGCTTCAAAAACGGACAACTGCCGATACCAGAGCTCACCGTGGTCGACCAATCTTGGAGGTACAGAAGAAGGGATCTAGACGCCATGCCCCACGGCGTGGGAACCGATGCGAGAGCAAACATGCAACTACACATCTACCCAGCATGTAGAAACATCAGCGCTGTATAATGACCCATCATCTCGAATAATACTAATGAGCCAACGGTTGTGCCACGGACCGTCCGTGTTTGTCGGGCTGTTGGAGACTCCAGCAGGCCGCCATATTTGTTTGCGCACGATGGTGTCAGGAAAGTGTGAAAACAGAACTTGCTCGATCTCAGTAACACACAGACAGCGCTCCCAGATTGTTTGCAGTGGCAATTGGTAGGCGACGTATTCATATTCTTGGCCAATACTGCGAATTAATCGGATTTCTGTTCTGCAGGCACAGGTACTGCCGAAGAGATCACAGGGTGCAGCGTAATTGAATTGTTTTAAGCTGCGGACAACTCTTCAAGGTGACTTGAGGAGATCGTGCAAAGTGCAGAAGTATAAAATCATTTCTCCGAGCAGAAGTGCCTCCGACAAGCGCTCTCCAAGTCACGTGGAAATCCTCCTGACTTCCACTACTCTTCAAGTGTTAGCCGTAGGCTCCTCGCTGCGGAGTGCCAAAGACTGGCATTAGGAACCACAGGGACTGCATGACACACAAAGTCCAGGGTGTTATAGGAAGTTTCCAAATTGTGCTGTTTTCCTTTGTTTGTTTTTCACTTTCTGGGTTATTTTTTATTTATTTGAATCATTCTTTTCCGCCCCGAACGTCACTCCGTCGTTCTAAAAACGCAATTCTGACACGGCATCCTAGGTGCCACCGATACCACTCTGTCGTAAAAATATAACCAGACGTTAAAAATTAAGGTGAAAGCATTTATAAAACTCAGTCCCTAAAACCCATCGCACATATTATCCCCCCCTAGGAGTTCCGCAAAGATTTTTTTGGTGAGAAATAAATGCGGTGTCAAATAAACAAATGCGTTATGCGTCCATGGGAAATGCACAAACAAACCGACGCTATCTTTTAACAGCCAACGTGAGGGGAAGGCATTATGTGCTCGTATGTCAGCATGAAAAGGATATAGGATTTATAGCTTCTCCCTATAGACAGCGTGTCATAAAAATATAACAAATCACCGCTGTCCTCCTCCACCCCTTCCCCAGCCTCCTCCAGTCACTGCCGGATAAGCTTGTTAAAGTCTTGCCAGTAAAGGTGCTTCCTGACAATTATTATTTTTTAAAAGGTAAAGCACATAGACAGCACGGTCCATTGGGCAAGCAATGGAGCATGGAGAGCGGAGAGTGGCCGGTAAATATTATCGCTGCCCTTCCACCCGATCTGATGAAGAGAGAACAGTTGAGACCAAAGTGCGGCAAGACAGGCTTTTACACGGGGAGGAAGATCGACGCCCAGGGGGTGGCGTGGTCAGCCTGACCGCGGTGGTCCGGGTGTCTTCGCCTGCTTCATCCGCGGTCACCGAAGACGAGACGTCAAGGAAGTGGCGGGGTGTCTATTCCGTCTGAGGCAGCTGCTTGCTGAAACATCCTCAAAAGAGCTGGAGGCTCGTTCCCAAAATCTTGGCAGAGCTCAAACTGTGCCGATATTTACTGTTCTCGCACAAAGTGACAGAGCTTTAGCGCAGAGCGGAGGAGAAGTCTGAAACTCACATTTAGGAAAACATTTTCCTGTGTTTACACCTCACTAAGTTATTGTCCTTTCAGAGGCACTGTCTGCCCTGATTTAGTCTTCAGTGGTCCGCTGTCAACAGGGTGCTGTTAGTCTTCCCAGGACTGGACTAATGACAGGCGCACCGGGGAGAGGTGGTTGGGCAGCCAGCCGGACAGCACTATTGACGGAACCGTCCAACCTCCCAGTTGCATTTCAGGATGTCGAGAACGAGCCTTCCAAACGCATTTTTACTTTCTCCACTCTGGAATTTGCCCACGCCAAGGAGATAGAGAAGATTGAATACCATTAGAACAAGCATGAGGTATCGGCAAGGGTAGCGAGGGTCTCCGTGGACATCAGAACCTCAGGTCAGGTTCTGAACTCTCGACGGTTCTTATCGCACCTTCCTAGATGCTGTTCGGTAACTTCTTTCGCGTCATTATTTCAGTGCAAAGTGGCATCGGTCTCGCGTCTTCTTTACGCACGCTAATGCATCGTCGCTTCCAAGACGCGACTCCCAAGAAGGTAAACTGCAGGGCAAGAACGAGACCAAGGCCCCAGGCTGCAATATTTGAAATGAATGGCACCGGAGCCCAGACATTTCGGTTTATTTATTGCTCTATTAGGAGTTTTGAGCATCCTGTTTTGATCTTTGTGGTCTAAAGCCCTTTTATTGGATGGCATTGTTTCTGCCTGCAGTGCCCACCCCTCTCCCGATCACCGCATAGAGATAAAGGCCTCCTTTTCTCAGGGAGATTCAGCCCAAGGGTATAGCCATTAAAATGTCATTACTACAGCATAGGAATCATCTTTAAAAAGCACAGATCCCGAAGGCTCCTTTGTTTAATGGGGTCAATACATTTCCTCTGCACGGAGAAAGAGCCCTAATGTTGTGGAACACTAATGCTAATCTTTCTGTAAATATCTCCAAATTGCCTGTGCGTATTACCGTAATGGCGTGTATATTTATGTTACAAAGAAAATGATTGCGATGGAAAATTAAATGAAGTTTCGAGGGGGAATAAAATGCTTGCTTTGTGGAAGGAATCTTGTGCAGCAGAATCATCAGCAGGTTCACAGGTCACTGAGGGGAAGGGAAGGCCATCGCCGGCACTGCGCTAAGTCCATCTGCAAGTTTTGTTCGTCCGTCAAAAACACCGAACTGAGGGCTTTATTTTAGAATTGCCTTGCGTCGCATTAGTGCTCAGCAGAAACTTTCGTCCGAGGCAGCTTTATGTTGCTCACAGGTTTACGGTTTGGCCGTTTCTGCAGCGGGACTTTTTATCGAAGCAGTTCGACTCTAGTGCCTTGTGTCCCTGCAGTTGTAAGTCGGCTTCCTTGACCGCTATTCTACCTGCGGATTTTAATTCTGACCTGTTTGTGTCACGAAGTAACAGAGCAAAGGTCCTTGCTTGATGACGCCTGGATTTTAGGGCCTTAGACTTAAAGTGCGGTCCTGCAGGCACGTTCACCGTCTGGGTGGAACAGCGAGGGGCTGAAGTTGGCAGAGGATAGATCCGCGGCCCGGGACACCGCTGGGGGCCGCCAGATTAGCGCTCCGCGCGACCCTGCCAGTCAGATGTTCCCGACAACAGAGGGCCGGGACCCCTTCGCCCCACACCCCGCTCGCTCTCCCCCGCATTTCCGCACATTTCCACCAAGAGGCAGCCTCTGCAAATGGCTTCGACCTTTCCAGAGGATAAGGACACGGGAGAGGACGGGGGGGGGGGTATGTAATAAACCAGAGCCAGCAGGATTCTGTCAACACTAATTCAAGTTATAGCCTGGTGGGGGGGTTGAGGAAGCAGGGCGGCGAATGCAAAATGGGGTAAAGTGCTCCATTTACAGCCTTATTTGTAGTGGGACATGGGTGCTGCTTTTTGGCCTCTAATTGAACACACTACTGCTATTGCATACTGATGCCCGTTCTACCCACGGCTGGCATCATTGCCCTGTCTCCCTCTATCTCATTTTGCCTCCTTTGCTGTCCATCTGTTTCACCCCCCCCGGTTCTCTGTGCCCCTCTCTGCACCGCAGGAGCGGGGGAAGATCGGCGTGATTTTCAACGTAGGGACAGACGACATTACCATCGACGAGCACGCTGTCACGGTGAGCGATGGCAAGTACCACGTGGTGCGCTTCACACGAAGCGGTGGCAACGCCACCCTCCAGGTGGACAACCAGCCGGTCATCGAACGATACCCATCAGGTAGGAGCAGAAGGGCTCCCGCAGGGAGACGGGGGTGAAAGATGTTGGGGAGGGGGGTGGAAGGGGGGGGTGATGATACACTATCAGTTCCCAGACTGTACGTGTGGACGGAGTGTGAGAGTAAACAGCTCTGGATCCCCCATCAGCAGTCAAAAGAGGGAACACGACTGAAACACGAGGAGACCGACGTCCGAGAGAATCCAGCTGGTTTACGAATCGTCACAGAACCACGGACTTGAGTCCAGTTTTGGGATCCGTATTGGCATGCGTGTCAGCCCAGAGTCGGCCGCTCGCTGCATCCCACGTGGAAAATTGATTTACATTTCCGTGCGGCCGGTCCCATGTTTACTTCCAAAGCATTCGAGCATTTTGAGAGTTTGCACATGGAGGACCCTGATAAACTTTGCATAAACAATCTAATATCTTAAATTGACACATTTCCCCCAGCCACGTCGCAGAATAAATCTCGCAGTAGATGGATTTGAATTTCTCCACTAATCGGAGCAGGCGGCTTGTCTGGAGGCAGGATGGGTGGCGGGGGGTGGTTGGTGGGGTGGGAGGGGTGCTTTACGGAGCTCAGAATGAGATCTTCCCAGAATCGCGCAGCCGTGTAGGAGACTGCAGACCAGACGAGGCTCACGTTCGCTTCCTGCTCACCAGTTAAAAAATAGCTCTCGCTGCTTGCTAGGCCCCGCGACTCAACGTTTACGAGAGGAGAACGGGCCTGGCGTCCAGCGGAGCGTAGGAAGCGTGCGGTTGCGGCTAGCAGGGGGGTACGTCGTAAGGCGTCGGGACTCGGAGATACCGCCTACTTCAGGATGTAGTTGCAGCATCCCACCCCCCACAAACACGCATACTTCCTCACAAAAAGAAACATAAACCTCAGCACGCACCTCACCTCTGCGGGGGTTTGCGGACATACCTGGCGCTCATCTCTCACCTAGGCAGGTCTCACTCTTACCTTGCCGTTAAGCCCCTGACCTCCCGTATGTCTGATTTAATCCTCAACTGATGGAACCCTTCTTCCCATTTACGACTCGGATCAAAGGCGCTTCGTGAATAATGTCGTTTTGCAACTCAAATTTCCTGCAAATTCCCTGACTGAAAAAAAAACATTCTAAATTAGACCGAAAAGATGTCGGGTTCACCTCCGATTTGCTCACTTCGCCGCAACACCTTTCTGTGCTATTTTTACACCGCTGGCTTCTCCGTTAACGGTCCTCGACTTTGCAACCTCAAGTTTTGCTGATGAAATCAGAGAAAACTCTCATTCTCCACCACGTACCTGGGGACTGAATGTACTCCCACCTTTGCTGCTCAGAGGAAGACATTCTCTGTGTTTCTAATGCCTACACCGCAACCTTTTATTTCTGCCTATTTCCCTCTCTGTTTTATCACACCAAACCTGTTTGGCTTAATTTTTATTAGTAGTATTTGATAATCGCTTGTTTTCGGGACTGATCCAGGTTGGCTGTTGAAAAGTCGGTTTTGGAAGCGATGGCCAGGAGGAAACGAGAAGGACCCCCCGTTGTGGGTGTTTAGCATCCTGTTCTGTTGGCCCACTCGCCCGTCCACGAGCGTGTGCCGCTATTGTCGACGTGGCGAGGATTCGGGCTCAAAATGGCAGCTTACGCGCACCGTGGCGCAAATCCTCCCGCTGGACGTCACCGTGCGTCCGCCGGCCCCCCACCCCTGTCCTTCCCACACTGAGTATCATAAGTATGACGCAGCCGCGTAACTCATTACTAGTACCCGGATATATTTGCTATCTGTTGCAGGACTTGTCACAGTCATCGCCGCAGCTCCTCTTAATGCTATTTGTCAAGCTGTGCCACCCACACCTTCATCTCTTTGTTGCATTATGGAAACATCCCTGTGTGTGGCACCAATTTAGGAAGGGTCTGGCTGGGAAGTGTTTGTCATGGGAATAGAAATGGAGGTCCAACGTAGTGCTTAATGTGTGGTCAGGAGCCGCCGATGACTCCATCCACAAGTCTAATCAGCCTCTAATACGGCAGCAGAGATTTTTTTTGTCGGTGCTACTGTGCGGCCGATAATGTGGTTGGTGCCGTAAAAATTTTTGGACGGAATTATTCATCTGCATGTGTGGCGCTTAGCTGATATTTCTTGTAGGTTCCTTTTAGAGGTGCCTTTGTCTCACATGATGACAGAAGCGCTCTAATGGGATCTCGGCGGTGGGCGTTTGGCAATGATCTCTGTTTGCACAGGGTATGGGGGGTGCATTTTAAGGGAAACGAAGGCGAAGGAAAAGAGAGCAGAGAACACTTGGGCAATACTCCAGGTGGAAGAAAGCTTTCCCCTCAGTGGCTTGTCATGAAAGGGACTCCGGTTTAGCAGCTCATATCAATGTGACAACCTGAAAAACAAGGCAGGAGTTGCAGTTGTGAAACTTGCAGTTGCGGAACCTGGGGGACAGCAGCCAGAGTCCCTCCGCATCCGCATTTCCGGTGCACACAACCCCACCGCATCCACCAAGGAGCTGCTCGGCAGCCTGTGATGGAGAGCAGGTGCAAAGCCACGCCGCTGGCCTCAGGCTCAATGCCCTCCCTGAAAATTGAAAATATTTGCTCTCGGGTAGGATGAGGTAAAGCTTGCCGCACTCCCGGTTGGGTTGGGGTGAGGGGGAATCGCTCCAGCCGGTGATCGATATCGAGCGCCTCGGAGCGAGGCTCCCAGAGCAGACTAATGGAGCCCCTTATTGACATCCGGCAAGAGATGCAAAGGGTGGGCGACAGAACCGGAGACAGAGAGAAGAGGCCCAGATGAGACAGTAAGGCAGGCAGGGGGTCACTTCCGTGTTCTGCCCCGCTGACGGATCCGAACACCGACGTTCCTCTGAGGCTGGGACCCGACTAGTTCCTCGCGAGTCGGCGGCGCAGGTGCCCCGTCAAAGGGCTGCCAAGAGCGCCCTGAAGGGGCAACGCCGCTGTTACCTCGAGAAAGTTCTTCAACATTCACGACGTCACAAAATTATTCACTTTCGTGTATGGACTACGCTTGGCAAATTCGTAAGGGAAAAGTCGCGTTGCTTCCGGGCACAAAAAAAGCAGTGGAAAAATGAGCAGAAAGAGCAAAATTTAAAGTTAAATGCGAGCGTCTTTAAGAGGTCAGGTCTCACTCCAAGGCCTCTGTCTGTGTCAGCAGGATCCGATGGCTGAGGTGGTACAGATTTGGGACACAGGACAGTTTGGAACGGGACCAGCAGACAGATTAAAATTTTCATAGAAACAGTACAGCACCGGCGAGAGATTTCACATCTCAGATGGGGGGATTACTATCTGGGAGTTTATTTTTGTCGCGCCGAAGACCTCTAAGCTCCATCGCGCTGACAAAAAAAGGAAATTAAGCATCTGAATGGAGCCACATTGAGCACTTCATGGTGTCGGAGCTTTGCCTGGGGAACCAGGTTTGGTCCTTTACGGCTCCTCTTAACAGAAACACGGCACTTGTCTGTGCGTTCAGCCGCTTTAAATTCGGGGAAATATGGGATACGCATCCATATGGGAAGGAACTGCAGGCTGTCCTCGAAGCGCAAAATAAGCAAGTAGCCTGTCTGCGCTAACTGTAAACCTCAACAAGGCTTTCTTGTGTTGTGGCTATAACTTCATTAATTAGGAAGATGGGTTTTTTTCCCGCTCAGAGACCTTTAAGAAAAATATCAGATGTTAGACGCGGAAAAAAAAAACAGCCAGACGGCATCGCATTCCCACTGCTGTACTCCACAGGCTCCGGAAGCAAACAATCCTTCTTTCTGCTTATCTTTCTCTTTTCCCCTACAGTGGATTCCACTGCCCCCCCCCCCCCCCCCCCCCCCCCCCC
>UFQX01000939.1:13987-107527 GCA_900497675.1 Arapaima gigas
GGGGTCCCCCCCCCCCCCCCCCCCCCCACACACACACACACACACATACACACACAGAGATAGTCTCATTGGTATTCCTTTCTTTCTACAGCGCAGGAACACAAACGCCTAAGGTTCCCGTCCGCCAGGCGCTGAAAACCTTTGCGGTTCGCAGGGAGCTGGGCGGAATTTCGACAGCTCTCACTATGCGCCGCTTTCACATTTGTAAAGTCATCACTCATTCGTTGTCTCTGGAACATTTGTGACCGTCCCATTTCTGGCTGTTGTAGGTGTACAGAAACGCGCCCCCCTTCCCCGCTGTCTCCGGACTCCCCTCCTCTTCTGCGGCTTCCTTGTGGGGAGGGGGCGTATTATAGGGCCCCATCTAAACAGAGCCTGTCATCATCCATTACAGAACGTGCACAGTTTGCACACGTGGCAGCGTCTGCGCCGCTCAGGACCACGGAGAGCTCCACGCGCCATCATTTCTGGTTAAGTTCAGCTCTCTCGACTTTATTCCCACACCCACAGCGGGGCCCGCAGCACCCCCACCATTTCATGCGTTTCTATTCCCAGACATTAGACTTCCCGGTGTCCTTCGCTTGTACGCCGAGAAAAGAACGTTTCCGCAGAAATAGAATCGATTCTCGCAGCTCTGCGGATCCGAGGCGCTTTGAGGCGGCTACTGCGGTTCTTCGACGTTTTTTTGTTCCAATTAGTTCGGTCTATTTCTGCATGGCGGCCATAAAAAACAAGTTGCCGTAAAGTGCTGAGCAGAGAGTAAAGAAAAATGGGCTCATGTAGTAAGAGGAACATCAACAGTGGCACGTAGGTAAATACACGACAGCATTATCACGGCATGTTCATACATGTTCCGGGGGGGGGGGGGGGGTTACATGGGGAAGGAACGAGCACCGGCTTTGGCCCCCAGCATCACTAGTGCAGNGGGGGGGGGGGGGGGGGGGGGGGGTTACATGGTGAAGGAACGAGCACCGGCTTTGGCCCCCAGCATCACTAGTGCAGCGATGCTAATTTTCCACGCCGTCGTCGGGTCTCTGTTTGTCAGAGAACCGGCAGGGAAAAGGGACGAGCACAGGACCGGGGAGAGAGGAGAAGTCAGAAAGGAGATGGTGGGGGGGGGGGGAAGAGAGCGCCCAACGCTCTGGGAAATCCAGCTTCCGCACATGCGGTGGTGTCCCCTGCAAATCTCTTTAGCCGCGGTGAACGGGCCTGCTTGTTTGGGCCAAGTTGGGTTCCACTGCGAACATCTGTTTGTCTCCTGCAATGGGTCACGGGGGAAAATGCCCGGCACAGGGAGCCAGCTGCAAATTAATCATGGCATTATTTTCCCCCCACCAGCTCCCTTCAGCACCGGTCCCTGCGCCCCAGTACCATCAGCCCCACACACACACACACACACACACACACACACACACACACACACACACACACACACAAAACAGTCAGCGCTCAACCTGGTTTGCATAGGTGAGCTGCTCTCCGGACGCAGCCCCTTCGGGAGGAGTGTGTCTGGTGTGTGTCGCCGTCCCGGTCAGGAGAAAGACTCCCGGGCCGCATTTGTGAAGTTGCTCCGAATGAAAACCAGCAAGACAGGGAAATTTTCTCCCTGTGTATTACGTCCATTTGCTTGGGCCTGTTTTTTGCCATTATTCTCCTTTCCGAGAGCTTTCCGGAAACTGCGCCGAGCGGCAGGGAAGTCGCAGTTCAGTTGCGGATGGTGTTTGGAAAAGTCTGGACTGATTAAAAATACAAGGGGCGTTAACCGGGTTTCCGAACACAGATTCTTTATGTTTCCACTCAAACAGAATATACTAGAATGTATAGAATGTTCACTTACCGTTCGATTGTTCAACTGTATTGGGCACGTTTTCCTAGTTTTTCGGGGGTTGTCAGGGCTCTAACCGGTGCCCACGCTACACTTCCCTGTCTTTCCGAGCAGGTTTTGGACGGATCCGTTTGAAATCTTGTAATGAGCTGCCAGCAGTAATTTTTTGAGAAATCGCTCGCGCCGTTACGATTTTAGATTTTTCCGGCACACCTGATTATTGTCGCCGAAAGCGTCTCTCTTTCGGTGAGGGGTCTGTCCTTCACTTCGCTCTCTCTGGATTACACGACTCGCTCGGAACATCTGCTTTTCGCATCCAAATAAGTGCCTTAACAGGGATTTTTTAGTGGGGGGGGGGGGTCGTGAGGGAAGGAATCTCACAAAGCAGGCTTTCTGAAGAGCAAATAGGGTATCAGGGAGTGTTTCTCACTGCAGAAACCAGAGTGGGGGATCCACTGCAGTGCAGGAGTTGAGGAACAACCTAGAAAATGATTTTTCCTAAGCCTGTGGAGCAGGCGGCGGAGCGGGGGGGTCTAAGCCACTGCCCTCCTCCTTTTCCCAGCCTCCGTCCACCTGCTACAGTTATTCTTGAGTAATTCTCGTAATAAGCCTGTCGGACTGACACCTCTGGTCAGCAGGATCAGAGAGTAAGCGGCTGCACACCGGTTCTTCGTGCCTTCGGGTTTCTCTGTGATTTAAGAATCGGACACAATGAACCCCCCTGTCCAGACCCTGTTCGGCGTTGGGCCTTCGAATCGACTCAGATGGGCACCCGGGTCCTGCTGTCAACGTTAGCACGCAGATGCTGCCTGTCGAAAAAGAGGTGCAGGACGGACTGGCTGCGGGTTCCCTCGCGGATAGACGGCCCGGCGGCTTCAGTGAGTCACCGTTATTAGTTCCGCAAAGCGACGTTTTTGATTTTTTTTTTTGCTGCATTAATAAGCTTTGAACCTAGAGGTCCGCCGGTGTTTTTCGGTTACAACGCCGCCCCATCTGTGCCGGCGCCGAGAGTCTGTCTCGGCACCGTGTCGCCGGACACGTCCGCAGCGCTCTTCCGAGGAGGTGGAACACCTGTGGGCCCCCTGGGGAAATGAGGCACAAATTTATGCACGATCATCACTTTCCCGGCGCCAAGGAAGGAAAATTAAGGAATAATTAAGTGCGGTGATAGATTTAATGCTATAAATATGATTCGGTTAAAGTGTTTACTCCACAGTATGCTACCTTCTGTTGCCGTGTTTTAGAAGCCTCCTTCGGCACCTGGAGAGCAGATCTTGACATTCAAACCTGTACCAACAGCAGAAATATTTGGTGGTAGAAAATTCCTGGTGATTTTTGAAATACAAGTTTTATTTATTTTTTTCCAAATTAGTACATGAATTGTTTTTTTGCTCTGTGTCGTGTCCTGGCAGATCCAGGAGAGCTGTTGCCTGGGCAAGAGGGGGTTTAACGTAGAGCCCCTCGCTTTTCGGTGGCAGGTCCGGTCCTGGGGGACAGGGGATTGGGGTCAGTAAAAGTGGGACCGCAGGCTCCTTCCTCCTCGGTGCGGCATGACAGCGGCGACATCGACCGCCCTCGATCGCTCAAATTACTCGTCTTCACCCTGTCCTCTGCTAAATCGGGATTAGGACACGTCAAACTCGAGGGTGTCGGTCCATCTGTCACCGCAAACCTCAGCTCAGCTCAGTTCCACTCAGCTTTTTCGATGCCAAAGCACAACGCATTTTTTTCTTGCAATTTCTATCGTTCCCTTTCTCTCATAAGTGCACCCCACACACACACACACACACACACACACACACACACACACACACACGGTAGTTTATCCATCATTTTTGTTGAGGACCATCTCCATCATTCCAGCAAGAATCAGCTCTTGCTGGTGGTGGAGGTGGTACTTGCCATCTTGATGTTATGATGTTGGAGTGTTGCTGTTACGGTGGATGCCAAGCACACACACACACACACACACACACGCACAGACTCGCACACACACACACGCGCGCACACACGCAATGCGCTTTCCCTCCCCACCAACCACTTGCATCCACAGGGACTGTGCGTGTTTGTCGTAGTGACCCGTTGTACCCACAGCTCCCCCCCACCGTCTGGGCCGTGCTGGAGCATCGCAGACATGCCCTGCACCCCGAGGGATTTATGTTACAGCATAAACCTGGATACGTTGAGCGGTGTGCGGCGTAGTGGCCGGAATGACAATGAGCGGGCAGCGTGCGCCGTGGGCCTCGCGGAGTTTTTATTTACCCTCCGTGCAGTAAATAGAGGAGCACAGCAATGGCTCGTGTCACAGGCCGCCCTCACGGTCCCCGTTGGCCTCGTGTGGAAACTGTTACCTCTGTGTTTAACGTTGGCGTGCAACAGTGGACTCTGCGTAGGACATCTCCTCTTGTCGTCTGGCCTTTTGTTCCTCTTGTGTGGGTAAACAAACGTGGCAGGTTTGGTGTGGAGAAACAGAACAACTTTGTCTGCTGTTCTTTAAGGTCACTGGCATTTCCCTTCAAACGTGATCTTTTCGCGGCTTAAAACAAGAAAATGTCTTCCTGAGTCTTTCACTGTGAAAACATGTGTTCTGTGCATCAGTTACGCATTTGCCTTCTCAGTTTTAGCCTTTTTTCAAATGAAAGCAATGCTTTTTTCCTACTATACTATTTACTAATAATACTGTGTATTGGTTTTTATGACGAATGTTTTCTTTGGATTTTAATGCTATGTATTTGATTACTGTTACTGTTTTGCCAGCTGCTCAGAAACAATTTTTAATTAAAACAAACCATCGTTTTATAGTAAACATGCCATTTTTAAATTATTCTAAACATTTTAACTCGCCTTATAAAAACATCTAAATAATATGGTAACTAGTCTGCTGTTAACTTTCTAACCATTAAATCCATTTCAGCATAAAGGCAATAAATGAAAAAAAAAAAATAGAATTCTCTTTTAAACTAAAGCTGAGTTAAAGTTCCTAACCTGCTAAACTTTGACATGTTGCAGCTTCTTTAACCTTGTAACCTTTGAACTTCCAGATATTAACCTCTTGAATCTGTTTTTCCAAATTCTTTAAAGGGAGCTTTGATAATGAACGCCTGGCTATTGCTAGACAAAGAATCCCATACAGACTTGGTCGGGTAGTTGACGAGTGGCTACTCGACAAAGGTAACTAAAACCAATTAATTAATTAATCAGTTATTTAACCAGTTAATTAAGTTACCAAGTCTCTGTAAGAGGTGCAGTGCCCTGCAGGAAAACAATAAGCCAGCCTCTTGGCCCTTGGCTGCTCCCATCAGTCCACCTGCCTGGCCGAACTGTCCGTGTGTTTGTTAAATTTGTCCAACCCAGGTCTCCGCTATTACAGCCAAGCCTGACTGAGGAGTTCTGCCAAAAGCTCAAGGTTACGTACCTTGGCGAAGGAACCCTGACGCACGGCTGCCGTAACCTGTTCCCACTTAGCCGGGCGAGGGCACGGCGAGAGAGCAAACACGTGTGCGGAAACGCTAAATCCGCACGGGTCGCACTGAACGTAAACACCGTCTCCCCGCTGACCGGATTTCAGCTCCGAAAACACAGACGCCTCACACGGCAGCCCTCGAAGCAGGCAGGCCCGTTATTTATACACGCCTTGCAAGATGGCGCCAAAGCCAACCTGCTGCGTAGCTCTTCCCAGCACAGTGAGGGCACCTGAGTGCCATACGCAACACCGTGGGACAGTTAGCCGTTCCCGGCTTGCGCGACAGTGACATCAGGACGTGGGATAGTAGATAGTAGATGGCACACGTGCTGCACACGAGAAGCAGAGCAGTGAATTGGCCACGGGAAACGCAAGCAGATGGCGGCGTCCCATCGCATTAGCAGCCCCCCAGCAGCCCTGCCAACCCCAGCGGCTCCAGCGGCCCCACCAGCTGCGTCCCTTTCCTAACAGCCCACTTCAGGGAACACATACAGACTAGGTCTGGTCTTGGGGAAGTGCCTCTACTCAGGAGGCCTCACCGTATGGCAGGAAAATGGGAGCCAGGCTTTGACATCCCTAATACAGGCGCTGCGCCTCTTCAGAGCTTAAATCTCAAATAACCCAAACATAACCCCCGTGTAACCTGTTAACCACCTCCATCTGAACAACTGTACCAGACTGATTGGGTTCATCCTGCTTTCCTCACTGTGTCCTTTGTACTTTCCTCTTGTGGATCCCTATAAATATACTTAATTTATTACAAAAATAATAATAAAATGGCTGATCCAGTGACTACTATGACAGCAAAATAATTATGACCCATGAAAAACCTTTAAAAGTTAAAGGGACTGATCCTCTTGTGTTTGAGGACATAGGCTTATCCAGTGACATTGGTGCCGTCAGTCAAGGTCATTTAAAACATGAATAAGACTTATAACAATTCATTTTCTTTAACCCTTTGAGTATTAAACACACTTGTGTTTGTGTTTGGGCTGCTGAAGGTGGTTGATTCTCAATTTAGTCGGATTCTCATGTTTCACTCAAATTCCTCCCTTCCTCCCGTTTCTCCTTCTCCTCAGCTTTGCTCTACTCTGGAAGAAGAAAAAAAAAATCTTAGAAATGTCAACCAAATTTCCCTTTATAGTAAACGGTTTGAAATTCAAACGTAAGCCCTAAGAGGGGGGGGGGGAAACCCTTCAAGGCAACACTTTTCAATAAAAGAAGGTTGTTTTTAACTAGTCAGAATGTATTTAGGAAAACTGGATAAATGCATAAAACACGACAGTACATACATACAGCGCTGAAGCTCATTTCGTTTTCTGCACTCAAACACAAAGGCGTCTCTGCAGGCCATTTATTTCTTTGAGAGGTGCACAGAAATGATGCACATCTGCTTTAGACCCTCATTTCCGCGGCGGGGAGAGGTCCCTCGCCTAAAGCATACATTTAAATATATATTCCGGATATAATGGATGGACACATATATAAAATGTCCATGAGCGGCCCAGTCAAAGCAGCACATTTCAGTTTTTCATTTTTTTTTTAAATACCTGCAGACAAATAACTTATTTATTTATAAATCTGACAATTTATTATTAGGCCACAGGAGTTTCACAGTAAAGATGTGTGCGATTTGTAATCCCGGTAACGCTGATCGTTTTTCGGGGGGGTTCGAATACTTTCGCAAGGGGCTATATATTTACCGCGCACCGTGTCTTCTGGCGCCAGCGAAAGCCTCGAGCAAAGCACGTCTGCCCGCAGAGACACGGCTGACAGAAGCGAGAGGGACTCGCGACGCAGCGCCGGTCATAGATATTGCTGCCACGGGAGAGAAAGGCAGATTCCGGCCAAAAAATAAATAAACAAATGAAATCTGACGGTTTACGGTTATACTGCGAGGCGGCGGTGGAGCATAATCAATCACAGCGTTCAAACCGGAGCTCTTGTGAGTGACGCGCTATTCAAACGGCCCGTCGCCTTTCGGAAGCGATGCCCACATTGCACGCGGGCGAAGCGAAGTGAGCCACTTCGAAAAAGTGAAGCAGAAAGGAGGCAGAACATGGCGGAACTGGAGTGGACTTTTTCTACTCAAAGGGTTAAAGTCAAACATGTTTAAACAGGGAGAAATCGGCGAGTAAAGCATCAGAATTTAACCACCTAACAGCAAAACCAAACTTGAACCCTGAGGCCTTGGAGAGGCCTTGGAGAACCTAAAGCCATTCATGCAACGGCAAAGGTGTAGAGACAGGGGGGCGGAGCTGAGGTTCTTAGGTAAAAGGGCCTTTTTTGTTACGGAAAGGAGTCGTCACTGACAACATCCAGCCCAGTGCCTTAACCACATAGGTGCCAGTGTTGGCTTTCACACCCTTGTCCTGCAGTTAGGAGCCATCCCGGACCCCCGGCACACGTGTGGCCGTTCTTGGAATGGTGCAGCAGCGGTCAGCTGAGCTGACCCATTTACACCTGGACCGCCAATCCCTGAAATCGGGCCTGGATGCACACATAGCGATTCTGGGAAGCCTCACAGTAGCACCTTCTGTGAGTCACTCGTGTTCCCCAGCAGACCTAATACCCGAGCTTCGGTCACAGGCTCATCTTGACCCTGTAAAAGAGAGTCGGTGTTTGCCAGAGTGGTTAGAGCTGCTGCTGACCCCTTGAAGGGTGCAGGTTCACATCCCATCTCCTGCTGTTGTTCCTGTTGAGTGAGGAATTTGCCCTGAATTGATAGAATAAAAATGGCCCTGCCCTGTAAATGGGCAAATCACTGCAACTTAACCCCTCGCAATGGGTTTGAGGAAAAATATCCAGTGGAAACAAAGTTCTAGTCCCAGGCGTTAGGGGGCATATTTGGAATCATGACAGAAATAAAAAAAAAATGTAATAAAGTGCGGTACCATAAAGCCCGAACAAAACAAACCGCTGGTTTGAACCAAATCAGGGGTGACACAACAATTTTGAGCTGCCAGTCCAACAGAAAAAGTTGTTTTATGTTACAGTGGTGTACAGATATTTGAATTTTATGGCCCTCTGTATTTCTCCAGTATTAAGTTCTCAGTAGATCAGTCTTACTTGCTGAAACCCTGCTTTCTGTTGTACAGCAGCCTCCTTCTTTGGATTTGAATCAGTAACCATTGCAGGTTAGGCCAGTTCAGGCTCGGTTGTTCCAGGCTATTGGTTCCACGAAGCACCTGAATCCCCCACAAGTTCTCTTGCCGCGCTGCAGTTTTTTTGCCAAATTCTGGCACATTCCCAGGAAGAACCTCAGCTTCTGCCCTCGGTCAGCTCAGAGAAAGGAGCCCTCTAACCTGACACCCATTTTAAAATATCCTCAACAGGCAAAAAGCCAATTGGGATAAAACTCCAAATGCTGCCCACTCTGCGAAGGTCGGACGATAACTAGGGCGAATAAACACATCGATAAATAGTTAGCTATAAATGAATGTTATCCTTTTTTGAAAAAGTCAGAGTCAGGAGATCCTCCTCCCACCCCCCAACCCACCCCACCCCCCCACCAGTTCACCAAACAAATGTAAAAACTCAGAGGGTTAAAAAGTTTTCTTGACTGAAAAAAAAACAACAAGCCACACACTGATTTTAAATACAATTATCAAATCTAAATTGTACCTTAATATGGTCCCTCCTCATTCGACCTGTTGTTTCCATGTAAACATGCAAATTGGGAAGAAAATAAATTAAGAGCACAAGGTCCCTTTAACATTTACTGTTTCAAAAGTGGTTTTATCTGCTGATTGGTTCGTTTTTCAGCTTTAAATGACATTGTAACTCTGTGTGTGTGTGTGTGTGTGTGTGTGTGTGTGTGTGTGTGTGTGTGTGTGTGCGCGCGCGCGCGCGCGTGTGTGTGTGTGTGCGTGTGAACGAGCGTACGCGGGTGGCTTGTTTTGCACTTTCGTGGGTCCTTCCCCCTAAACGCGGACCGCCCCGTCGGGGGTCACGATGACTAATTGGGAAAATGGCGCCGAGCCGACTTGCCTCACAGAGAAATACTGTTTTGGCTGTTGGCAGAACATGACGGCGGCCGAATAAAACGGCGAAACAAAGGCTTCGCAGCCTCAGTCACTGCCGTCAGCGAAGCTGCTTCTGAAGCCACTTCGCGGGCTTCTTTCGGAGCGTCGTCCGCCCCGCGCCGATAAATAAGACTTAGCGAGATGCGTGTTTAAAAATTTAGAAAACTCCGTAACGAATTCAGACCAGAAGCCAACAAAAAGTCTCGCGGAGCTTGTCATCAGTCCACACACACGCCTCTGCGCTCCTCTTCCCGCTCCTCTGTCGCCGGCTTCTGTCACACGCAGCCTCCCCCCCAGCACTCCCCGCCGCCAAACCTGTCTAAAGTTCCCATCCCTTTGTTCTCCTAACATCCCCACCAACTACCTTTTTCATCTTTTTTAAGAAGAAGCAGACAATAAAATCTTAGTCTCCACATTTCTTCTGAAGCAACACTTGGCTGATTGCAAATATGCAGCTAAAATTGATTTTCTCCGTTTGAGTTTCTGTCTCCTCTACACCAGCCTTTTTAATGGTACTTGTTTACTTCTGAGATGCTGACATTTATCTGCCGCATTCCCTCGTACGTTATAGCGTCTCTGAAGAATAAGCCGCGTAGTAAAGCAGAAGGAATTTGCATCAGCGCACGGCATGAAGCAGGACACGCCGTGGCCCTGGTGAAGATGGGAGGACTGGGTCTCGCTCGGGCATCAGAGGTGGGAATGGAGAACTGCTGCAACTTCTAACTGGTGGCGTTTTAATGGCCCGGGCTGCACCGTTTCCCCCCCAGTCGCGGGCGCTAAAGTCTTCCCGCTTTGTAGCACGGATTCTGCTCGCTTGCCCCTTACTGCTTTGGCCGAGCTCCGCCAGGTCGCTCCCGTGTGTCAAACTCCATTGTGTCCTTGTCAACGGCCCGGCGTCGCCTGGCTTCCAAACTTCATCTCCTCGAGTTAAACCGCGCCGCGTTTGTCTGATCGCTTCCATCTCGTCGAAGCAAATATACATTTCTGCTCTGTGAAAGAAGATAAGTCCAAGAAGAAAGTGGGATCGAGAGAGAGAGGGAGAGACCATCGCGAGCGAAGCCGTTCCTAAATTTGAAGAAAAGGAGGGGAAAAAAAACGCAAAGGAACGGAAGACCTACTTCTCAGCAAAGGAGAACACTTACATAATTACCAAAAAGTACTTTGCGCAACGGAGATAACAGCGAACCACTTGGCTAATCATTTTTGCCAGTGTATTTGTTCGCTGGGACAAAAATAGGGGCTGAAATCCAGCCGCCGCCGCCTTTGGCAGACGAGGAGCGCCCGAGTTCACTTGCTTCCCGGCACCGGCTGAGGAGGAGTAGCGGCTTTGTGTGTTTTCTCCCTCCGAACACGTGTCGTTTTCGGAAAGACAGTAGGATCCATCGTGAGAGCGATTGTTTTTCTGCGCGAGAAGCCCTTTCTTAGGCGGCGACAAACACGCCGATTCGTACGCTTGTTTTTTGCCCCGGCGTTGTCTTCTCGCTACAGGCAGAAGACCCCCGGTTTGTCCTGTCCGGCCGCGGGCGCGCTGTTCGAGAAGGGAGCTCGAGAACCCTTCGAAATGAAGCATCTCCTCCAATCACAGCAGAATTTCGACATCGGCCCTCGACTTTAAGCCGCCGCTAACACATCGCCGTTGGTTCTCGAGGGGCAGCGTCTCGGCTCACGATGAGTCCAGCGCGTCCTTTTCGGCGTCAGAACGCCGACCTTATCCTGTCCACTTGATCTCCGGCACTTTATGCCTGTTATTTATTTTATCTGCCTCTCTTTATCCCTGCCTTGCTATTAGGATCTAAATGTGTTACATTACTGCCAACAAACACTTTTAAATACCGGTGTAATTGAACACCATTAATGATACAAGTGGTAGAAAACAACAAAACTGTGTGGCGTTTAAGTGGGAGTTGACTAATAAAACCAGGACGCGTTGTAATGAACAAAACAAATGTTAACTGATCGTGTTGGGGGGGGTGGTCTTTGTGCCAGGGGCTATGCGAATCTACACTGCTTTATCAGCATAAACAGTGTGTGTTCACAGAATAATCTTAACAAAGCCTGACAGTTCAGAAATTGCTCAGCAGACAACAGGTACAACGTAGCTGGTACAACGGCCGCAGCAAAAGCGGTGTTTAAAAACAATAACGCGTCTAATAGGCCGGAAAAACGGCGTGTTGACGTTCCGACGTGTAACGGCAGCCCCTGCAATTAAAACTAAACAAATAAATTTTGAGAATGAATACAGCAGATCCGTTTTTAATGCCTGCCTTGGTCACCGCTTGCGGCACCGGCTCCGTGCAGTAAAACCACGTTTTCGCCGCGCCGCGCGTTCCCCGAGGACTCTCTACACACACTCCTCTCTCCTTGACCCACCCCCCCTTGTTTCTTTTTCTCGATTCCCACCTGCCATCTCCCGCGATGCCCTGCGTCGCTCCCGTCCCCCCCCCCCCCCCCCCCCCCCCCCCCCCCCCCCCCCCCCCCCCCCCCCCCCCCCCCCCCCCCCCCCCCCCCNTCTCCCGCGATGCCCTGCGTCGCTCCCGTCCCCCCCCCCCCACCCTGCCTCCGCTGTGCCCCTGCCCCCCTCCCGTCTCTAGCGTGCCTGTCCGCCACGGCGGGTGAGGTTCCGGAGACACGCGTCCAAACGCAATCTCAGAGCCGCCTTGGAGATCAAAGCTGTTCATCTGCCAAGGAGCCCTTTGCTTCCCGAGGACGTGCTGCCTCTCAGAACCGCTCCTCGCAGGCGTGTGCCGCTGTATTAACGCCGCGAAGAGCAGAGGGTGGCGCTAACGCTAACTGAGCTGTGTGTTTTGATCCGTCTTCGCGTCACCGGGAGGGAGGTGTCAGCGCTGCACTTTTCAACCTGCTTGGCCTTCAGAGCCGCGCGGCACAGACAGGCGCCGCAGGTCTTCTCCCCAAAGGCATCGATCACCCGCCTGGAAAAGCGGGACATTAACGCCGAAACACAGTCCTCTTTGCCCTGTTACTGTACCAGAGACAAACACTTTAACCCTCAGGCCAGGCCAACATGTTCCTTATATTTCTTTGTCTCCTTTCTTGCTTTTGGCTGGAGCGATAATGAAGTGTGGAGCCACACAGTTGTTTGGTGCACCTCATGCGCACAGGAATCCCTCAGCACCGCCCCGGTGTCCCGGAGGCCCTCCACACCCCATCCCAACGTCCCGGGAGGACGTCCTTCTTTCACGCCCAGATCTTCGTCCATCCAGGGCGTTGGAGGAGTCGCTCTCAGGTCACAAAAGAGGCGCCACTCGCTGCTGTTGGGTCACCAGACTTTGGGAGCAGCGGCGTCCCTCCGCAACATCCCTCCGCAACGTCCTCCTGTCCGCCGGCAGTCCTAGCCCTCCGTGCCTCCCTGCGTCCCTCTCGCCCCTCCCTCACGCGTTCGCTCGCTCACTCGCATTTACTACGTCTCCGCCGATCCCGTCCCCATCCTGTTGTAATTCCTTTTGTCATCGGTCTTCTTGGCAGTTCCTTACACCCAAGTGTCATGCTTTTCCGGAGCTTAGAGGAGGAGATTTTAGGACTTACATTACGGTGCCACTGACTGCGCTATTTTATTGAAGCGAGTGCGCACCGGGGGGAGAGGGAACGCGCTCCGAAAGATAATTCCTTTCAGATGAAGTTCATTACTGACACAAACATTCATAGAACTTTTCCGCTCGCTGCTTTGGCCATCTCGACCCCCCCGCCGGGCAGCCAAAGCCGTCCCAACGGAGATTTCGCGACGTTCGTCCGTTGTACCTGCCCGGGGTCTGTCGTCTGAACAGAACGTCTACGGTAAGAAGACGGAGGGAGAAGTCAGGTCCGCTGCGAACGAGTCTGAGCACTGTCTGCTCTCGAGGGACACTGGTGAGAAAATGTGGGCTCTCTGCAGTCGGTGACAGTTCAGACAGCTGCTCACGGTAATGCCGGGTTAGATTAAATATGGGGGAGAGCCGCGGGCAATTGGACTGCCACTTTTGATGGAACGCGCGACCACATGAGCAAAGATTGACAGTCACTGCGTACTGTGAGCGCGTGGGTGTGTGTGTGCCCCGTGTGTGTGGGTGTATCTGTGTTCGTGTGTGGTGGCAACGTGAAGACCCAAGAAAGGGACACGTCTGATGAGTTTCACCTCCCGGCTGATGTCCGCCCCGTCCCCCAGCCCGGTCCCACAGCGCCCCTCTCTGGACCCCGAGGTCGTTGCGGTTCCTCCGTGGTCAGAGTAGGATTTGAGAACCGCTGCAGGTCTTGTGCCAGGGACGCTGGAGCGCCAGGAACCCCCCCAAGGTCCCCCTCCACGTACAGTACAGAGCTGTGAATGTTTTCCAGTCCTCCTTCCAGCTGGGTTTGTAATTATATCCTCTCAACCCGAAATGAAAGAAATGATTTGCATAACTAGGCACTCTTAGTCCACCTATGCATTTTTCCAATATAGTAACCTTGAGATCTTGGGGAAACATACACTGCCTGATTAAGAAAATAACAGGTCCAAATAAGTGATTTCTTAGATTAGGAGAGAAAAAAACGGAGGACTGAAATTTATCCAGTTGAGCATTTCATGGTAAAAGAGATGATGGGGGAGGTCAAAAAGCGACGGGCAGTGTGGTTTAGGACACCTGTCCAATATCCTCCGATAGCATCTTCCTACATTCACCGAAAATTCCCCCGAGGTCTCGCGAAACCAACGCCGCCCCACCCACGTGAAATCGAGGGCCGTATCGAGCAGAGCTTCGGCGGCGGCTCTCGGGCTCCCTGTGAAAGGCTGCGAGTCGGAGCCGCGAGGAGCGTTTCGGTCCGAGTCCCTGGCACAAGACCTGAGGGCTACCGGAGAGGGTCGCGGCAGGGTCGCCATGGAGGACGGCTGGCATCAGTGGACGGAGAGTCTTACAGATCCTGGTATCACGTCGGTGTTGCGTGGGCCTGTCAAAGGCCCTCGAGAAGAGGAGCTGCTCATTTCCCAAGAGCGTGTTCCCTGCGCGTGACAGCAGTTTAGATTTATTGTTTCAGCTTGGTTTATCACTTCTGCAGCCATAGTCTCAGCCCTTCTAACTGGGCGCTCGTGATCTGCTTTGTCATCTAGAAAGTTAGATGCGTCTGGCCACCCGGAAAATTTGAAATCGTCCAAATCGGCACAAGACTTCGGATTGTTAAAGCAGTGAGAGAACTTTTGTAACGGCTGCCTCTGTATTATTGGATGCCGACTACTTGGGTGTTACCAGGAACTGTAAATAAACAAAAAAGTGCCTGTTTTGTTATCTGTTGAGCACCATCTAAAAAAAATAAAAAATAAAAAAATCACGTTTAACGTCACCCTCTCTATCTCTCACTTTCTCTCTCTCCCCATCTCTGTTTTCCTCATCCTGTATTTTTCTCCCTTCCCTTTATTCCATCACAGGGCGACAGTTGACCATCTTCAACAGCCAGGCATCGATAAAGATTGGGGGCAAAGACAGAGGTCGGCCTTTCCAAGGCCAGATCTCGGGGCTCTACTATAACGGCCTGCAAGTGCTGAAGCTTGCGGCCGAGGGGGACCCCAATGTGCAGTCAGAGGGGAACCTGCGGTTGGTGGGGGATGCCCCGTCCGTCCTGACCACCGAAACCACCTCCGCCACCCCTCTGGCAGATATGTCCACCACCATCATGGAGACCACCACTACCATGGCCACGACCACCACCCGCAAACAGCGCTCACCCACCACGAGGGACACTGTTACACAGGTGAGAGGGGACGCGCTGGGAAACAACGGGAGTCGCTCGCGTTCGGTGTCCTGCGGCCGTGAAGGACCGACGGGTCGATCGACCGGCACGGGAAGAAAAGCTGGCGACGGAGGGAGAGATTAATAAGAGGGGGCTAGCTGGAGAACATGATGACGCGGGGGGGCTGATTTCGGGACCGACCGTGTTAGATTATTGCACGGCCGCCGGGCTCGCCGGCTCCGGTAGGGACCCGGAGGCTTTACGCGCAAACGGGGCCGGATGGGACCTGACGGCGGAAGGGCTTTGACCGGAAAACGGGTGCGAGCTAAGCCGCAGCTTTCCTTCCGACGGGGACGCTCGGTGAGCTTTGTTACGGCCACGGGTCCTGCCGCCGTCGGCTGTGCCGAGCGCTGAGGGAACTTGATTTATTGGCCAGCCCTGGATACCACTTTGTCGCACGCGGTCCTGGAAGGAATGCAATTAGAACAATGAATGAGTGAGCGGAACGGATTGTCATACTCAACAGCTGTTCAGAATCAAAGCTGCTGATGTCACGTAATTCCATTCAGGTTCATAATAGCTACTAATGAAACACTTTGGGTTCTCTGTGAAAACAGCCTATTAGGAAATATCGCCAGGTATGCCTTCCTTCGCTCTCCCTGGACGCGTTCGTTTTATCCCGTGCCTCTGTGCTTTCGCCCGCGGCGCAATTACGTTTCGAGTGGCGGCGTTTAAGCGAAAACGGAAATATTTGGAGTCAAACATCGGAGAGCGGCGCGGCGTTCGGCGAGGGCGGGGGTCGCGAGTCGCGAAGCGCGAGTCCGAGTCCGAGCGACGCCGCCCCAGGAGCTGAAGCGGGGAAAAAACAGGGGGTCCGAAGTCGGTTCTGCCTCTGGAAGCAGGAGGGCCACTCAGTCCGACGCAAGTAACAGCCCTCGAGCTAAAGAGCCTCCTGACAGAAGCTTTCTCACTCCCTTCTTCCGTTTTAAAACGCACGGCTATGCCGCGTCTTTCAGTCAATAACAAGAGCTAATTACTCTTTTAAAGTAAATACTTCGCAATAGGAACACACAGATAAAGAGCTGGGGCAACTCAGCTGTGAACGGTCTCTAAATACAAATTAAACCCGACTAATGAAATGTCTGCGCTCGGTTGTTTACGCCGCGCCGAGACCACAACGCGAGAATCTCGAGGCGACTCGAGGAGCGACAGGGTCCTCTGGCCGTCGGAGCCGCGCCTTATCTGGCCGCCACGGTGTGACAAGGCCGTCGCCCAGGCGTCTTCAGTGGTCAGGGTCCCCGTGACAGCCGGCGTGCGCGTCTACACGCCCGATACGCAGAGCCTGCGCCGCACTTATCTGGACAGGCTCTGTCTGCGTGGCGCCGAGTCGCTCTGGAAGCAGTAGGAAAGATAAGGACGCCGGGAAGACGGTATTACACCCATAAAAAAGGAGGGAAAAAAATGAAAGGATCCCACCGTTTGCCGATACGGCATCTCAGGAAATTGAATTCTATGAAGGAAGCATCCGTCCCCGAGTGTGTCCCCACCGCGTGGGATCATCAGGGTGCCGTCAGCTCCGCCCACGGGGACACGGGGAAGGATGGGGAAAATGGGCGAAGGCCGCAATCCGGCACGGCACGCGCCGGTGCGGAGGGACAGGCGGCGGTGACCCGCGGGGGTCGGGAAGGGCTCGTTTTTCGTCCCGCAAACCAGGACGTCTGTCAGCGTGCCGACATCAGCGGCGGCAGACGCTGTCAGGGGATGACTTTGGACGCGGGAAGATGGACGAGCGTGACAGGTGTGCTCCCGGGTCGCTTCCCTTCTTGCCCCCGCGTGCCAGACTCTTTAAATTAGCTCAACACAGGTAATTGTTATTATTCTAAATATGAACTCCTTTTTTGTCTAATTAAATTCATTGGTAATTCATACCAAATATAACTGTGCTGACTATGTGGGAGACTGAGAATGAAAATCATTAAGGATGCAATTACACGTGCATTTCCAAGCTAATGGGAGTCCGGACCCAAAACCCACCTGACGTGCCCAACGGAATCCAGCCTCCGCACGACCGGACCTGCCCGGCAGAGCCACCCTCCCTCGGTGCTCCCCACCCGCTCGGAAACGTCTGCGTTTGCAGGGCCCTCGAGCTCAGTGTTTGTCCTCCATCTTCTTCAGAGTGACTGAGTACGATTTTCACGGCTGGCTGAGCCCCCCTGCATTACACTGATGGAGTGTTTGCGCACATTTGATCCAAACTCGGAGTCATGATCAGAGCCGGGGGTCAGAGACAGGACAGCGGCGGCACAGGGATGGGCTTTGGGGTTCAGGAGCCATAACTCACAGACAAATCACACTTGACATCCAGGTAACGTAACACACACACACACACACACACACACACACACACACACACACTGCAGAACTGCCCTGGCAGGAAGCCTACATTTGGGCCCTCTGCATCACTCCAAAACTCCAGGATAAATTTGTAAAAAAAAATTGAAAGAACCGATTTCCTAGAAAATGTCGTATTTTGTTTTCTTCTTATCTTTCAGTTTAAGCCATTAAAATTGCATTCAATAAAACCTTTAATCATACGGTAAAAAGGCAGTTTGGACGTCTAGGAATTTGATGCTTTGTAAAGCCGGGGACTTGATGTTAAAAAGAAATGAGTGAAGGAAGAATTTGAAGGACAAGGGAAAAATATCTGAGCGTTTTTTGACGTGTTTTTGCCCAGGCTTACATGTTTCCAGAATTTTGTAATTTGAACTCTTTTGCTTTAAACTTGAGAACAAGTCGCACGGGAGCAGAAGATCGGCGTTGGAGGTGGGGGATCTGATCCTCGTGACACGGCGTTATTCTGTTTTTTGTTTTCTTTCTTTTTTTTGTTTTTGAACCGATGCGGGGTTTCATTAGTCTTCCAGAAACGCCGAGAACAAAACACTCACCGTGGCCTTTTGCTGCACTCGGATGCGCGTCGGAACCCGCCGCTGTCTTGTGGCGCCACAAACACCGCACCTGTACCGTGGTAGACGTCACGCGGTGGTACTTGATCGACGGCGAACCCTCCACGGAGCCCGGGATATTGATAGCATTTTTTATGTAAGATGGCAGCGTTCTGGGTAGCTTTCATGAAAGGCCTTATTTGTATCTGACAACCCTTCACATTATGCATGCATTAGTCACGGTGTATTTAAAATGTACTTTAAATATACTTCCCGAGTTGAGTTAAGCAACGCAAACCATTATTCCCGGGACGTTAACCAGCTGCATGCGAAAAATTATGAGCGAACGGCGTGTTTGTCTTCCAGAAGCAGTAGATGCCGCAGTACGGTGGTGCCGTGCATCTCGGTGTGATGAATCGTGTCGAAACCACGAAGGTATTAGACGCAGGTCGTGGATGAAAACGTATTTTTAGTCGACCCGTCCTGGAGACGGAGATGGCGGTCGGTAGTCGAGTAGCTCATTGAGGACGTGTTCCTTATAGCTCAGTCTTTTATTCTGGTTATGATCAGTTTTGCGTAGTCAAACTACCGCAATTCCACAAAAGTGGTCAGCGATTCTTCCCCCACAAGCCATTTGGTCCCCGCGAGGACAATAAGCAGCGTTACGTTTCACGGAGGCTTCCTCGTGAGCGTTTGTCTCCGAAAAGTCCGAAAGTGGGTTTCTATGACGATCCGCGTGAAGAAGTTTTCGTCGACGACACAAACCGCCCGCGGTTTTACGGCACGTAAAGCAGATGCGTCTTCATCTCGGCAAAGCCGTCCTAGGCAAGCTTATAAATGGGCTGACCTTACCGTATTGGCATTTCCCTCACATTTCCCTCACGTTTCTCTGCACCCCTGCGAGTTGTTTTCTGAGGAAGCGGTGGACAGCCGTCGCCGGGCCGGGATTACTGGCCATTAATCACATTCTTCCCGAGAAGGACGTCCGCGTTTCGGCACTTTAGTGCCCTTTACCGCGTTGTTTTCTACCTGGCTGTAAACCTTTGCGGAGGGCGTGCTTTTTCCGATAAACCCCTCACGCTCGCAGCAAACATCACAGCCGAGGCCTCGAGGATTTAGGCGTTCTTCTCCTGATCTCGCTCGGGATTTTTCGCTCGGCTTGCAAAATCAGCGCCGAACTTGATACGTTTGACCTTAATAGAAACAAGTTGCGATTTGTCTTCTGCGGTTCCGCCACAATATCCACTCACTATCTGTATCATTTACGCCCAGTTGCTATCACCGGGCAGCGGGTGGCATAGCGGTTAGCGCAAGACTGAGAGCCACCTCTTGCCGTCACACAGGGTACATACTCTTCAACCCCAAACTGCTCCAGCGGAATAAAACAGGCAAGTTAATGTAAGAATTATAGCTAAGCTGTCTGTGTCAAAAGGGTAAAAAAGTGGAATTATTATCAGCAAGCTGTTGTACGATTAAAGTGGTTGTATTTCGTACATAAATAGTGTTAGTGCAGACAAGCAAACGCCAGAGAGAGTGATGCCCCAGATGTAGTCGAGCGAAAATGGAGAGAAAAAAACAAAATATATATCGCTAAAGCGCGTGAGTGTGTCGGGTGAGAAAATCCATCGGTGTCACCAGAGACAGAATTTTTGACTTTCTAAATGGTAAGCAGCCTTTCTGGAGTTGAATGAACTTGGCTGCACGAAACCCTCACTTAGGGTGGGCCCAATTTCAAGTCTGGGGCTCGAAACACAAAGCCGTGCATAAAGAACAACAAACGTATAGGACGAACGTCGCAGAGGCAAGCAGCTTGATATCGGGAAGAAAGTTCCCGCCAAATGAGAGTCATTTTCCACAGCTTTCTCGCGTAAGAGGGAAGTTGCGCTGCTAAGTATTCGGTTGGGTTTTTCAATCTGTGCGGCACAGGGAAGTATTTTACGGTGCTTTTCAATAAGTAAGTAAATCCTTCTTTGCTTTCGGTGAAATTAATGCAATTTGAAAGAGCATATGTAGACGCGGAGCGCCAACCGATGCACTCAAATCAATTGGCTGTCATGATCAAGCTGCATTTTCTATGAGTCGGAGGCCTTATGAGTCGGGAATATTAACTGGAGGCCAGGGAGCAGAGTTCAGCCGAAATCAGCAGAACGGGGCTTAATGGAGCGCATGCAGATGAAGTGGAGCCCTTTTATCAACTCAAACTTTTATGGAACAAACGGACTGAGATTCTCTCTACAAGTGTGAAATTTCTACAAAGCGAAGAAGTGGAACCGAATCGCGATGCTTTTTTTTTCCCCCCTCTCCGTTCTTGTCTCTCTCCGCTCGTAAAATGGTGACAACCAGCACAATTGGACCTGAATGTGGA
Source organism: Arapaima gigas (assembly GCA_900497675.1). NCBI lineage: Eukaryota > Metazoa > Chordata > Actinopteri > Osteoglossiformes > Osteoglossidae > Arapaima > Arapaima gigas. Next base: position 34,302 of record UFQX01000939.1, read on the forward strand.
GAAGGAGAAAAAGGGCCGTAAATTACTGCTACCAGCAGGGTGTTTGTTTGCCGGTTTTAATGGCTGTTAATCAGATTAAAATGAAATTGCAGTTTGATTCGCCTGACAGCTATTTGCATGAGACCATTTCTGTGACGTCACGGGGGGCCCGTCTTGCTCCCGCCTTACTTTGCCGGATACTCGCTTTTGTCGCTGATTTGTCACCATGCCTCCCTCGCTCACCGCGTCCCACGTTCCCTTGCAGAACACAGACGACATTCTGGTGGCATCGGCAGAATGCCCCAGCGACGACGAGGACCTAGAGGAGTGTGAGCCTGGAACTGGTGAGTCCATTCTGGCGGTTCTGTGCAACATCTCCACACCAAAAACAAAACAAGAAAGACCCCCCCCCCACCACCACCACCACCACAACTCCCCGGTACGACCCGTCCCACATGCCGCTGTGATTGGTGACCATACACACACCGAACGGTCCACGTGTTGCGAATCCAACAGGGCGGTGGTTCCACATCTGACACAAGTGGCCTTGTTGGACGGCAATTCGTATCCCCACGGTCCGAGCTGCAAATCTTATATTCCTCTTCTGCTGAAGAACTGCCAAGAATCCGCACAAAAGGAGCCGAGGAATTAAAAAAAGAATCGAAACAATATTAAAGAGAAAAAACGTGGCGCATGTAGTATGCATAATGATGGCGTGAATCCAATGAGGACCACAAGTTTTGAAGCAAAACATGCGTATAAAGTTCTAACTCGGCAATTAGTCTTTAATAATTGATGGAAAACCCAAACAGCGCGGCGTCGCAATAACGCAAAGGTCTCGTGTGGGATCGGTTCCCGCGTCTTTTGAAAACGGTGCGAATGGGGTGAAATCAAAAGCAGCGCCACCCAGAAGGAGAAAGGAGAGTAATTGTGTTTTGTGCCGCTTTCGCTCCGATGACGTCTAATGAAAGCAAGCGGCGCACGTTTTGGAAAGCGCGCCGTCTGACGGAACCGGCTAAGCGCCTCCGTCGGGAGGCGAACGCCGTTCCCTGCTGGGGCTCCAAACTAGCATCCTCCTGCTCCCGGTTCCGTGTTTATGTCACCGAGTCAGCTGTCGCCGGACGGTCAAACAGATGTGTCATCGTGCGCTGGCTTCAAACCTCTATTCATCTGCGGGGGTTGGGGGGGGGGGTTCAGCCCTGCAGCACATCTATCATCGCAGCATCTGACTTGCAAATAAGATTATAGTGCAGACAATGATTCATGAAGCTCGATGGTCCCAAACAAGAGCAGCGCAGCCCCTAAGTCTCATCATCTGGCAGTGGATACCCTGCCATCCTGGGTGAATCTGCAGAATTTCGGAGGTCCCTGTAAAACGTCTCATGAATATGGAGCCTCTCTTTCTCCAATACCTGGAGGTTAATTAATCTTTGACCCTGGCAGGTTCCCCCCTCAGCGGGGGGTTTTAATGCGCCGCCTTCAGCCCGGATGCCAAGGATACAATGGAGCCTTATGTCAGTAACCTGGGTCCGACGTCACTTGTGCTCCAGGGCCGAATCGCACTTAACACCATTTTCCCCAAATCAATGCGCATTTGCCCCGTAGACTCAAATCCCCAAGTCTGTGCTGAAGCCCACTGGGGAAACACAAACTGCCCCTCATATTGCAGGGTCACACGTCGGCTCGAAACCGTACTCAACCGCGCTTCAGTAAATAAAGATTCTCATAAAAAAACAGAACGGTGAAAATGTAAAGTTTTTTTTAATACTCGCTATATATGTGCGCGGACCGACGACCTTTGAAGCCCTTTATTCTCAGTAAACAGTTTTTCCCGCCAAAAAATGTGATACATCAACACTGGACTCACACTGAGCGGGAAAACTGGACTCATGACAGGATGGTTGTTGTCTCAAGTCCCAGTTGGATCCCGAGTCGGAGCCGTGCGACGTTCTGCTTTTAAAGGCCTCGCACCATATGAGTGCGTTGACAGTCGAAAGTAAGCAGCGATGAAGCAGTTCGGTAAAATCCACGAGGTGCCAGACTGGCACGGGGGAGAGGGGGGGGGGGGTCTTCTTCCATCTTCCGAAAAAGCGCAAATTCCAGATCGACGCATCGTCCCGCGGCGGCCTGTTGTTATTGTTAAAAAATCCTCCGCGACGTGGAATAATATCTTCTTATATCGGCTGTAATTTGATCAGATGAGTAAAGGGAAATGAAGTGGACCCTATCAGGAAGGCGAAGCGCCGACATACAGTACAGCCTTTTAGATTAAAACAGAAAACCTTTTGAGCAGAACAAAGCTATCGCCACTTGCAAAAGATTTCATCATATGAGCGTATGAAAAGCGCCCTTTGCGCGCTGATTGTTTTGGCCACCGAAATGAGTTTCCTGCGAGAGCTGTGATACCAACTATTATATATCTGTTTGAATGCACACCGGCGGACAGAGTTATGGGCAGCAAAATGCTGCGTTCCTTTTTTTCGGCGCTCAAATCAATTACAAATTAAATACATGCTCCTATTTTGTCGGCCTCGAATGGGGCGTTGTTTGGCGCGGGGGGTAAAATTGTGGTCAAGAAAAGAGAGGGATATATATTTCAGCTGTTGTTTACATGCTGTCAGCCAGGCAGGAATATGTTTGCGAGGCGGCGGGAGGGTGAAAAACGTATTGTTTGCGAGCGCGGTGCACGGTGTCGGCTGACAAGTGGCGACGTGGAAAAGCCGTCGCGTCACTTCCCGTCGGATTCGCGAGATGAACGGCGCGTAGCCCGGCTTTTCAGCGCACCTCACCGGATGACTGGAAAACATTTGTTCGCTGCGAAGGCTGAGAACAGAGACGGCGGCACCGGCCTCACGCCTCTCGCCGTCACCGTCCCCGTTTCCCACGGACCTTCCGCTCCCGCCTCGGCGCCGCGGATTAACTAATGTGTTTTGTTTTTGCTTGGGTTTTCGTTTGCCGGCTGTTTTGAGAGCAGATCCTTTCGTTTGTTTTCGGTGAATGGCAATAAAGTTTGTTCGTCGGAAAGATAACCGTTAAAATTTTTCGAGATGGTCGTCTTGGGGGCGTTCTGGGTAGACCGTAGCCACGCCCACCGACACACCTGCCGTCAGCTCCCTGGCTAAACCACACGCTGGCGCTTAAGACGAGCCCTGAGATTGATGTCATTTTTATGCCCCCCCCATTTTGTCATTGTTTTTGTTTGTCTGTTTCCCACGTTTTACGGAACGTTTTCAACTGCAACTGCAGCAGGATGTGAGCGGTTATTTACAGTGTGTTCTAGCAGCTGTTTGGATGCATCAGAGAATTAGCTGAGAACCTCATTTGCAAAGTCACATCGAAAGATTCAGTGGAATCGTATCAAAATTATATACATGTGATGCAAAACCACACAAGCCTGAGGGCAAACACTCAGTGGGATTCTAACCCCTTGCATTTTTAATGCATTGAGAAATATGCTTATTTGCTGAGTAAATACCCATCACATTCATTTGCAGATCTGCAGGAACAAACCATCCTGGAAATTTTAATTACATCTGACCCTTTCTAGCTTTAGACACTGTGTGAAATATTAGTCCAGACCGATTTACATTTGTTCGCCTTCACTAAAGTGACGTGAAAGGGAAAAAAAGGGCATCAGTAACCAGCGAAGAGCTTTAGACGCAGAACATGACTGTGGGAGATGTGGTGAATCCAGCGATCTGGGTTAGTTTGGAGGCAGCTGGTGTGACGCACGTCGGTCACACACCTGAGAGCCATGAGCTTCTGAGCCACAGATACAGGATAGAAAAGTTAATCTGCTTGTTAAAGCTGCCAAACACTTTATGTTCTTCTCTGAAACGGTGCCTGTGTGTGTGTGTGTGTGTGTGTGTGTGTGTGTGTTTATGATTAATCACATACTGGTCCATTTTTTTCCAAAAACAAAATAACAGGGCACCACTAAGTTGTTCGCTCTTAGTTTTCTTGGAGCGTTTCAAAGAAACGTGGTAATTATTTGAAAAAGTAATGCGGCAATCAATTGTTTTCTGAGGAACGTGAAGAAGTTAATAGTATTTTTGTTCTATCGGTGTTTTATTTAGTGTTACCCAGTGCATGAAGTGGGGAAAAAAATACACCAACGCTCTTTCTATGGACCTGCTTGTGTGTGTGTGTGTGTGTGTGTGTGTGTGTGTCGCTTGGTGTCGGCTAGAGATTAAGTATGTTATTCTGATTTCTGCAGCGAAGGAGCGTTACTAAAAAACATTGCTGACCTTCAGAGTAAATAGTTCTTGAAGAAAGAAGAGCGCACGTTTTGAACAAATGGTAGGAAAGGAGCATGAGGGGAACTGCAGTGTAGTAGTGCACCCTGGGTAATGTAGTGCAGCTATGAGGCTCTCGACTGGTGCCCATGTACTACAGCAGTGTTTTACTGGGAGAAGCTGGTCAACAGGGGGGATAAAAAGAGCACCGGGGGATTATGGGAAGCGCTGGTACTCCAAACGGCAAGAGGTACAAGTGGCAGAACTGCATCTGAGTACCAGTGAGTACCGCTCATTTCCAGCACTGGTTGCCACACAAAGATCATGTGTCTCTCAGTCCGCAATTCTTTTGTACTAAATTCCTATCGCGACTATAAAGTTTGTCTTTGCCCTTGTCAGCCTGTCCATATTACCGCAGCGTTCGGTATTCATTTCGAGCTCCTACCTGAGCTGCTTGAGTTTAACTCTCTCAACTGGAACAACAGCAACACCTGGCCCTCTGCGGCAACCATCCAGTCAACATTCCAGGTTCCTGGCGCCAACTCCCTGCACCTAAGCCAGTTTTTTCCCTGCGGAGCCAAAGTGCCAGAGGTGGTAGGTGAAATGCGAGCGATGGCTGCCGTCGCAGGAAGTGGGCTTCTCGGTTTCCTGTTGGGTGGGCGAACCGTGCCGGGCCGGCCGTGGAGGAGCAAATCGATTTCGCCTGAATAACAGTCGTGTACTGTGGAACCCTTCTCCCGCGCGGGCTTCTTGGCAGCTCTTCCCCTGCATCTCCCGTTTGAGAGATGATGTCCAAACCACTCATAAAGCAAGCGTGTCGGTTGAACACTTCTCGCCATGGGGATAAATGAGAGTTGCTATTGAGTCTCGAGTGCTGTTATCAATCACAGCGGCATGAAGGAAAGGTCTGGGATGAAAATTAAAGTCAACCCACAAGGTTTCAAACAAAATGGTTGCTCATTCAAACATGTGTTGTTTTCTTCCACAAAATGCTCCACGAGACGAGAGTCCAGGTTCAGCTGTAGCCCCGGTGACGGGCGTTCGTCCCAAAGTAAAGCAGGTGCAGCCCTGCAGCTACCTGTGTGTTTGTGTGTGAAGGCCGAGTACATCTGGGGGATTTTCTAGCTTTTCTAAGGTCTTCATGTTCTCTTCCCGGCTGTCCACGGACGGTGGCGTAACATCTCAGCACTTGAGTCCATGTCATGTTTCGGCAAGTGCTGCAGCAGCTGTCGGCCCCACTTTCCATCTGTGTTTCTGAGTGTGTGTGTGTGTGTGTGTGTGCGCGTGCGTGTAACAGTGTGTGTGTGCCCCCCGTTGGGAAAGGCCACAACCTGTCACCATGACGTCTGTGCGTGCGCGTGTTTATTTTGTGACAATTTGGTCAGCAGGGAAACGTAAGCGAGCTGGCAGGAGGTCATTTACGAATTCATCACCAGGAATTTATGCACAAGTTCCTCGAGTTGTTTGCAGCCGTCGCCTGTCGCTCAGCCGCTCGATCGGTCATTTATTCATCTGTTTGTTCTGTCATTTGTCTGTTTACGCATTTGCGTGTCCCCTTATTGAAGTATTCATTTATTTAAATGAATGCCTTATTAAAGGATGAAAAGGAAATATGAGCCATAAGAAACAGAAGCTGTTTATAACCCAGCGGTGTGTGACAAGGCGCCATGTGTCTATATCTGTGTATCTCTGTATTTGTTGCTGTTTACTGTACTGTCTGGCCGCACACACACCGCACCTGTCCCCCGAGCCCCGATGCAGGCCGGTGCTCTGCCTTCACACACAAACACTCCTGATGCTCCTTGTGTCCTGATGCCGAGCGCCAAGGGGGCGGGGCCAAGCGCAAACGTTTCTATGACGACACCATTTCGCTGTTTTTTCATTTCCTGTCTCTGACTTCTGCTTTTTTCCTCTGGCTGCATTTTTTTTCTTTTGTAATTAATGCCGTTTCATGATGTTTTTCTTTCGCTTTGTGTCTGGGACTTTTGTTCTTTGACAGAAAATGCAACCTTTTGTGCATATAACCCCCCCCCCCCAAAAAAAAATCCTATGCCCTAAAACTAACACTCATATTCAAGTGTGAAGCAGTGAGAAATGGGGCTGGGAAAGGAGGGAGTGTGTGTGTCAGCCCTCGGACGGTGCCAGCCGACCCCCAAACACCCCCTGCCAGGCCCTTCAACCGCACTGCTGCTCCACTAACCATCTAAATCCCAAACAGCAAAATGTTTCCAGCTGTTCAAATCACCAAATTCATCCAAAGAGGATGAATTTGTCCGTCTCCTTCACGAAAAAAAAAAAAACCAGGAAATGAAGTTTTAATCCTCCATTTCTCCCAGATAAACTGAAATGTCCTCAATGAAACATTGTTCAGAAAAGGCTGAGATTGCTGAAACAATATTAATAATATTTTTTTTTCTTATTGCATAAAGGAATCGACTCATTGCTTAGTTACATATCCAGTCGGGGGTTTTCATGAACTTCAGCTGCCCCGTGTCACCTGAGTTCTAATGTGTGGTGCATTTAGCATAAGGGGCGTCATGTGTGTCGCGTTGCATCCATTACCCCCCCCCCCTCTCTGAGGTGAAACACAGAAATATATTATTGTCTCAGACTTGTTCTCTTTTAATGCATTTGCCTGTAACCCTGCATTTATGATGACATGCATTTAAACAAAATTCTGCTGCATATGTTTCTATGTATTTCAAACAGCAATGCTTATGCCCTTGTGCCACTGTCTACTTAACTCAGCTTTACCTGAGCCATTTTCAGTATTTTAAAATCATTCTCGGGTTAATGTTGACAAGTGAACATTACTAGTATTATTAGTACCATTTGACTGCATAACCAGGTCTAAATCACGGGAGTCTCGCTGTAGAGAGCGCTAGACGTCAATGGGAAGCAAAGCTATCTAAGATGCCTTGCTGTGAACTGTAAGTAAATATTAGGGGGTGGGAGGTGGGGGTGGGCTGGAGTGGGGGGGTGTAGGACTGTAAGGTAAAATTAGCCATAAGAAAACAGCTGTCCTCCTGGTGACCGGCTGCACGGTCACAAAAGACCACCTGGTCTGGTACGAGACACCGTGCGCCTCTCTATAAGTCGCACCTCACAGGAGTCAGTGAAAAGAGTGGAAAAGGGGGAAAAGTTGTGTTTCTACCAGAACAATCTTACACAGCTTTCTTTTTGTAATTTTTTTTTTCATGCTAAAATCATGCGGCCAATTTGTTGATGTAAGTGACCTGAACTCTGTGGTTTGCTATCTTATTTAAACAAAAAACAACAAAGACACCAAAGCATTGAGACAGGGAGCAAGGACAGCGCAGGTATTTTAACTGTTGTTTAGTCTTCTTGTAACATTTTTAGTGTAATACTACTGTGCTTTAGTGATAACTTTAGCCATCATTCAGCTAGATGAGCGCAAGAAAGATGTTGAGAGCAGTTAGCGATACTGATTTCTTTGTACCTTTATTCTATATACATATACGTACTTTTAAAGATGTCTGTGTATTTATGAATTCAGAGTAGCCAGTTTAACTTTTTAAATAGAGGACTAACAACTACATAAAGTCTAACTATATAACTAACCTCTTGCTAAGTCTTAGTGCTGTTCTAATGAAGGTTATTCTTGTGCTGTTGTTGTTGTTTTATTCTGAATGTTGATCATGTTCTCACGGCGCAGCTGGAGCCCTTCAGATCTGTACTGATGCTTTTTCTCCCGCTTCTCTCTTTCTTATCCTAGGAGGAGAATTAGTGTTGCCCATAATTACAGTGGATTCTCTAGACCACCCGTCTATCGCCACCCGTTACCCCGTCATCCCCCCGCCCCCCACCTACCGCCCCTTCCTCACCCTGCTCGATACCACCAAAGAATCCCTGACCCTGGCCAATGCCCGCACCCCCTGCCCCATGGACCAGGAGGACTGTGAGGACCCCATTGAGGTGTCGGCCTACGGCTCGGGGGAGATGACCGAGTCCGATGACGAGGATTATTATAAAAACTCCCCCCTCGTCACCGACAGGACGGTCCTGCCGCCTCCCCCGGCGGTGGAGGGCGGCGTCCAAAACCCCCGCGACCGCCACTTCTCCAGGCCCCCAAACTCAAACCGCCCCCCGCACTCCTCCTCCACCACCCCTACCGCAAACCCCGCCCAGCTGCCCCGCCCCAAACCCGGCGGCAGCGGCAGCCACATACCCGCAGGCAAAATGAACACCCGGGACCAGGTCTTATTACCCCCCGCGCCCCCGTCCTACGAGCCGGACCACGGCGGGCGGCACCGGCAGGGCCCGGGAATAACCCATCCTCCCAATTTCCGCAATGTGCCCACAGCCAACCCCACAGCCTCGGGAGAGAGGGGCCCGCCTGGTGCCGTCGAGGTCATACGGGAGTCCAGCAGCACCACGGGCATGGTGGTGGGCATCGTGGCGGCGGCCGCCCTCTGCATCCTCATCCTGCTCTACGCCATGTACAAGTACCGCAACCGCGACGAGGGCTCCTACCAGGTGGACCAGAGCCGCAACTACATCAGCAACTCGGCCGCGCAGAGCAACGGCGCCGTGGTCAAAGAGAAGCAGCCGGGCGCCGCCAAGACCGCCACCAAGAACAAGAAGAACAAAGACAAGGAGTACTACGTCTGAGAGCGGCCCCAGGGAGAGAGAGACAGAGAGAGGGACAAGGAGAGAGGGAAGGAGGCAGGGAGAGAGGGAGGTGGAGAGGAGAGGAGAGGAGAGGAGGGGAAAGGGGAGAGGAGCACGTACCAGGGTTTTAGGCTGGGTCACGCCCACCACGTCCTCCCTCAGTATTCCACACACACTGTCAGTCTAAACTCTGCGCTTTGGCCAAAAGCTCCTCTTGGCCTTCCTCTTCTCCCCAAGGTTGATATTGCTGGGATAAGAGAGAGAGAGAGGAGTCCACGACGTAAAGTAAACGCTTTCATCTTTCCTTCCATTTCATTCGAGAGAAATCGTTTGATCTGTTTCCACTTCCTTTACTAGGATTTTTTTTTTTTTTTTTTTTTTTGCGTTAAAGTTTTTTTCATTGGCTCGGTAACGTAGCCCGTTATTATTGTAACATAGTGAAGATGGCCGATGGGCCATCCTTGTTTTCTGTAAATACTGTACTGGTCGATCTTTGAAAAGGGACGGCAGCAGGAGCTCGGGGCCGAGCTCACATCGGCCAGAACCGCGAACTGCCGCCGGTCTCGCCCCCGGTGTGCGCAGGGAGGGCAGCGTGACTTTTTTCACTTCTTGGCCACCGGCCGGTAGGAACGGGACACCCCGGAAAGGAGGGGTAAGCGGCTCGGACGGGCAACGGCAGCGAGCTAGTGTTAGCTGGTACGTGGCGTATGCGGCGATGTTCCCGGGACGGTTCGCGGGACACATCCTGCCGCTGCAGTGCTTCGCTGCCCCCCGCGCCCTGCGCCCACCCCGTCGTCCGTCTATGTCGGCACTCGCCTCTCGGAGCCCTCCTCTCTCTGTCTCTCCCCATCCATGGTGCTACGGTGCTATTGCAACATTATTCAGCTGTCTTTCAAGCATGTCGTATTCATTTACTAAAAACAAAAGGCCGTTTCAGTGCTAAGCGAAAAGTGTGATAACTTCATCGTGTCAACAAATTCGAAGAGCTTCATTCAGCCGCCAAACCCTGGGGCCAACACCCTGGAGGATTTCCATTCTGGGCCAATGTGTGTGATGTGTGTTGGGGCTCCACGATATCAACCTGCCACTGAGTCCTGAGGGAGCAGATGTTCAAATCCTGTAACTTCAAAAGTCACGGAACACAAAAAAGACGTACCGTTGCAAAAAAACTTTGCTCTGTATACATATATATCGACATACCAATGAACTTTACTGAGAGCCTACGGAAGGAGAACTGAGGAGTGCTTGAGCACGAGCGGACTGGGAAAGGAGGACGAGGAACGACGTTCTTCTCCCCACACGCAGCAGCTAGAGCCGAGCAGCCGCTCTCTGGTAGCCCGTTGACTGAGATTAAAGCACGGCAACTGAAAACAAAGGATTTTTGTTTTTTTTTTCTTTCCGCAAGGTGAAAGTCATATCTGGAGAATTCGACGTGGGGGGAGGGGGGGGAGGGGCGTCCAACCCGGACGCGAGGAAACCTGGTTCCCTCTTCCTTCTCCAGAGCCGCGAAGCAAAGGAGGGCGACAATAAAGCTGAAAACTTTTGCTGAAGAAAAGAATTGACCATGTTTCTGTTCGGATCAAACAAAACTCTAGTATTCTAAATTTTCTTGATTCCATAAAAAAAAGAAGAAAAAAAAAACTGTTCCATGAGAAGAAAAAAAAAAAAAACCGTGGAAAAAGTTTGTGAAATGTCTAGATATTTGAATCTTACCATTACTGAGAATAATGTGTTTTCCCTGTTATCATTCCTGTTTGAGAAAAAAAAAAAAAAAAAAAAGAAAGTCTGGCAAACTGCGATTTCTATATTCTTTTTCTTAATCAAACAATGTGGTATGGGTTGAAAGCATACTAAATGGTTTTGTCCATGACGGCGTGAACAAGAGAAATTCTCCCTGCGAGACCCGAGCTCCCGCAAACATCTCGATCATGACGTGCCACATTCTTTACAGTACATTTCCGTAGGGGACAATATTGATTGTATGTACAACAGTCACCCCAGCAGGCAGGGACACGTCCTCGTTCTCTTCGTTTTATTTTTGTCTCTTTTTCCCCGTTAAACATGTTTTTATAATTATTTCATTTGTACTCAAAGCAAACATGGCTCTATATCAAGAGGGTAGCTGTAGTCATTCACTTTGTTAAATGATTATCCTTACATTTTATTATTTGATTTATTTTTATATATTTTAACAGACTGTGCAAAGATAGGCTGCTCTCAGTATACCCCCTGTTCTTACTAAATGTTATTGTAAAGTGTTACAGTGCGATTAATCTAATTCTGTGTACATTAACAGAGGGAAAATACAATTGGTTATATACTTCTTACACCTGTGTTGTGTCATTTGTCTATAAGAAGTTGAATCGTGTGCCTTTCCTTGCGCTAATCCTTTATCGCTTCCGGATCTTTCTCGGGCAAACTCACCGAATAGCTGGATCAGATTTAAATTACACTTTTTTTTTACATTAAATCATTTTTGTATATGACACCGGGGCTTGTTTTTGATAGTTTAGATAAAAGGAACGGGTAAAAAGCCTCTATTCTTACACACAGAATGCTAATCTGCTTTGTAGACAAACTGTGATATTATATAAAACAATATTATCATTAATCTCCTTCGGTACATGACTTTATCTATTAATGTACTTATAAATCGTGACTGAAAACCCATAAACAAACACCAGCAAAATAGACGATAAGTCTTATGTTTGTTTATTCTTTCGTGCTTATGTATTTCGCCCGCCGATGCCAGAAAGTTCGTTGACAAGGCGGAGACGAAAATTAAGCGGGAAATAATTTAAATATAACAGGCGCCTGTACCTGGTGTTCGATGAAGAAGCTGGCTGCTTATAAAAACCTGATGATCTATCACACAGAAAACCTAACAAGGGTTTGCGGGGTTTTGTTCCTGCAAATAGTGAGGCTCTAATCTGCACGTCAGTCCAGAGTTCAGTCTTTGTTACTCAGTTTTTGTGTATGTTTTGGATTTTCCTGGGCGCTCGGGGTCCCCCGCAGGTTTGCTGCTGTGCGGAAACCCCAAACGGTCGCCGTTTTTTGCTCACGCCGTCTTGACAGTCAGTTGCCCGACAGCAGCTGGCATACAATGCCTACAGCTCGTGTTATTGGTCCTTGAATCGAGCGAAAAACGTGGAAGAAACAAAAGACGACGTCCGTGTTTTTCCCGGCAGCTCCGGTGGACGGTGGCAAAATGGCCGCCACCGCCTCTCTGTCCCTAAAGCTAGGCGTGTTGTTCGAGGGCGCTGTCCCCCTGCCTCCCGGTCTCATTTGTTTTTTTATTGTTTGTTTATTTTTTTTTCCACTTGACTCCTGCTTTTCCCTCTTGCGCCTCTGTGGGCCGACCTTAGAGGAAAAATAATCTCCGCTGTGTCACAAGCCCTGTCCCCCCAGTGGCGCCATTCTCCCCGCCCTCAGGTGGGACGACGCTCGAGTGGCAGGTTAATGAATACAGCGGAGACTCTTCTCAAACCTTGGACTTTGGGCCCGGGGGTAAAAGAAGGTTTCGGAGCACCAGGGGGGTCCCACCCAGCTGGGCAGGTCTCTTCAAGCAAGCGAGGAAAAAAGCAGCGTGTTTTTTGCCCACTTGCCCCACGAGGGTATTTTTTTGGATCCATCTAATGATGTTCCAGGTGTGTTTTTGTCAGCAAGCGTCGTGTGTGTTTGCCTGGGTGTGTGGCGTGAGGGTGTCTGCGAGTTTGACAGAATAGCACCTTGTCGACCCCTCAGTTTCACTACAAACACACAGTACAGGTCACCTCTTTAGATTTAAGGCCCGACGTCACTTTCTGCAGCTCCTGTGCAATGTCATCGATTAGACAATTTTAGAGCAAATTAAAAACCAGTTGTGTGTTTTGGGACCGATAATAAAGTCTTTAATAACACACAGTCCGCATTAGTGTATCTGCAATCTATAAAAACTGTGTATTAATGTGTTTGGTTCTGGGTACATTTGTTCGGACCTCTAGTGTTCAGATATTATTTGTCATTTATTCATTTAGTCGCTGCTCTTCGCTCTTCTCCAAAGCGGCTTTTAATGTGACGCTTGAACATTTGGCTGCTTACAATTATTTTCCCATTTATGCCCCGGGTCATTTTCCCCGCATCAATTCTGGGAAAGAACCTTGCTCAAGGGTATCACAGCACAAGGGGGATTCGAACCCAGGTGTCTCCGTCGTGAGCTCTAACCACTACGCCCCCTGTCGCCCTCTCGATCTCAGTGGGTTTCATTCACTGCTGTTGATGCCAACCTTTACAACAGGAGTCTGAACATTACGGTTAACTTAGGGAAAGGGTTAACGTAAGGATTAGTGAGTGGATTGGTGGGTTAGGGGCAGGGTTAGTCATTAGAGGCTAGGGTTAAAGGTTTGGGTATGGGATACAGTTAGTGACCTGGGGTAGGATTAGTGAAAGATTAGTGGTTAGGATTACGTGTAGTGTTTAGAATTAGTGGTCAGGATTACCGGTCAGGGTGAGTGATGAATATTAGTGGTTATGGTTAGTGGTGAGGATTAGTGGTCAGGGTTAGTGGTGAATATTAGTGGTCAGGGTTAGTGGTGAATATTAGCGGTTAGGGTTAGTGGTGAGGATTAGTGGTTAGGGTTAGGGTTAGGGTTAGGGTTAGTGATGAAGATTAGTGGTTAGGGTTAGGTGCACAGTGAAAATGTTTGTGCACAGCAGATACATGTGGTGTATATCATCTGTGTGTTTGAGTCANTGATGAATATTAGCGGTTAGGGTTAGTGGTGAGGATTAGTGGTTAGGGTTAGGGTTAGGGTTAGGGTTAGTGCTGAAGATTAGTGGTTAGGGTTAGGTGCACAGTGAAAATGTTTGTGCACAGCAGATACATGTGGTGTATATCATCTGTGTGTTTGAGTCACGTCACCTGCTTTGCTTAAACTGAGGTACTAGTCTTCATTCCCTGGACAGCCCCCCCCCCTCCCTTATTACACCCCGGTTTCATCATCTCTGGTGTGTATACGGTAAAACACCCCCCAACCCTTCGTTTCACTACAGTCAAACATTGACACTTATTGGAAATAAATGTGCATAATAGCTCTGTGTTGCTTGAACCCTGTTTGCCGCTGCCCAACAGAGACCTCTCCCCCCCCAGGTGTTGCCCACTGTGGGGTTCCAGCCCCAAGGTCACCAAGGGGGCTCTCAGCATCACTGTGGAAGTCAAAACATCACCTCCCCTTGCAAACTAGATCACACACAAAGGAACACGAGTTCCCACAATGCACTACTTCGAGGTACATCAAATTGTTGCTGAAAGCAGACGGTTCTCTTGTGTTCGGGCCCAGTGAGAGTCTCCGCTTGCGGTGCTGAGATCCTCCTCGGGACAGATGACGACACCGGTGTTCACGCGGCTGCAGGTGAGACGCGTCACAAGAAAATGGGTTGAAGAATTTATAAGCAGAACAGAACCATCAGGAAAATACAATAAGGTCTCACTTATATCATCCTTTGCCAGTGCAAACACTTCTGTTTAAATCCACGTTTCTGATGGCGATTTAACCACCCCTGATGGAGGTTTTTTTGCTGTTTGGTGGCTCTCAGCTGCTAGGTTCCTGAGCTGCTCTCCAGCAGACACTCTGCTGCTCAAATGGAGGCACAAGTTCAAATTTTCCATATTTATTACCGTTATAACAGCTTCCTGTGAACATCCCTCTTCACAGCGTGTGTGTGTTTTCACTAATGAGGAGATGAGATTTCGACATTTAACAGTTAAAGGACGTATTAATTTCAAACTTTGTCGCTGTGGCCTGTAAGAGCTGTTCTGACCTTAGGGTTAGGGTTAGGGTTACACACACACACAGACACACACACACACACACACATTGTCCCAAGAGATCAAGTCATATGTGAGAATTACACACGGCACAATCACAGCTGAGTGTCACACGTGTGAGAACATGATTAAATCCAGTTGTCGCGAGATTCCTGGCTCAGTTACCACTGTTACACACAACTTGCACCTCCGTCTATCATCGACGCCCCCATTTCATCTCCACCAGGCAGCAATAATTAATTCATGCGGTGATGCTTTTCTCTCCTCTCATCCTGGCGGAAGGGACATACATCTTACCACCTTGTGCGAAAATGTGTTTGAAGTGGCCGACGCTGTGCAGGGTGTAATCAGGTGTGTGTGTGTGTGTGTGTGTGTGTGTGTGTGTGTGTGTGTGTGTGTGTGTGTGTGTGTGTGTGTCTGTGTGGGACAATGCAAGGCTAATTGGACTGTGTGTCTGGCTTCTGCAATGAGACACTGACATCCCTGCTGCTGCAGTGGCAGCATAAATCAAACCAAGGCTGCAAAGCACCCCCCCCACCAGCCTTGGCAACGGGCTGTAGGTGTGTGTGTGTGTGTGTGTGTGTGTGTGTGTGTGTGTGTGTGTGTGTGTGTGTGTGTGCACTTTGGTTGTTGGTATACAGCCCCACCCCCCCACCTCTGAGCAGCACATCCCCCTCCTCACCACATCAGCACACATCTTAATTGGACATACAGATCTGTGTGGCACCTTTGTCACTGTTGCTGTGGCCCATGTGGTGAGGCCACCCCCCCCCCGTGTGTGTGTATGTGTGTGTCTCTCTCTCTCTCTGTCACCACCATCCTTCCTGCTTCCATAATCCTCTGCAGTGTGAACCTAAATATTTGTCAATGACGTCTTCAATTTAAACACCTCGCTTTAACACAGGGTCTGTGGCGCTGCGGTCCATTTCCATGTCGGTGGTTCTGCAGGCGAAATGGGAGACGTGCCGGTGTTTGCGGTGTCGTGCGGCATGAAGGGGTGGGGTGCTGGAAGGGGAAGAGACCCAGTGGAGAAGCGATATCGAGATGAGAAACGGGGGCCAGGGTGGGGGTAGCAGGGGGAGGAGACTCTACAACCCCAGGACAATGTACACCGCTGCACCACATACCGAAATTCCTCCTCCTCCTCCTCCTCCTCCTGTTGTCACGGCAACCGGGTCTCAGCCCGTTTCCCCGCGCTGGAGCCAAACGGACAGTCAGTGGCGCGCGGCGCTGTGCTTCTGTAATGCTGCCCGGCGTCACCTGCACGACAGACAAAACCAGTACAGGTGCAACTACCAAAATATCTTTTTACTAACAAAATTTAAAGAGAACATCATTTCTATTTCATTTAAGTTAGATTTGTCCCTTCCTTAGCGTTTAAGTGCTCCAGGACTATAGCTGATGGCAAACATCGAGCAGCTGAATTTGCTAGCGTTTCGATTCGTTTCAGAGGTGACAATAAAAATCTTTTAGAAAAGGTTTTATTTTTGCCTTGTTTAGATTAATTGTTCCTCTAATAACACTAATTTGGTTTATGACAGAAACATTAGAGAGTTTGAATTATGAGCCACGAGTTGACTTAAAACCCCTCTCGGGGGGAGGCTCACAAGGACCAGGGACAGCAACCGCTATGGCCCCCCCACGATCGCCACGGGTCACCTGGGCCACGCAGAGCAGGAAACGCCTGGAAACTGGCGCCTCTCAAGGCGACGCAAGAAAAATGTCCCCTTTACCCTCATCACGAATTCCAGGAATCTTTTTAAAAAACATTAAATCAGAAATACTGACTGCACGGAATAACCCTTTTTTTTCAGACATATTTTTCATTCCTGTTGCAGCACGAAGTTCGTTTCCATCTGTGTTTTTTAAAATCTGTTTTTACTCTGCATTCATAATAAAATATGACGGCGAGAGAGAGTAAATCTACAGAAAATTGCATCACAGGTTGAGAAAGAACCGGAATATTTTCAGCCAGGATTGCTCTGTGATGCAGATGACTATTTTTACGGGGCCCAAAATATACCATTAAGTGAGCAGTACTATGAGTTTGCACTCTGGCAGCAATATGAATGAGGACAACGTTCCACTGGACTGATACCAGAGTAGAAAAACACTCGAGCGTGTTCACCGGGGGGGGTGGGCAAACAAAACACGGTGCCGGTGATGTGAAAGGCCAGGTTTTCTTGAGACAAATTAATGCTGAGAGCGAAACAGAATGAGATCTATTCATGAAGAGAGGATCTTTATTCATGAATTTCATACACACAGCTTTAGAGCCATTTGCTTTTCCCTTTTTTTTTTTTTTCTGAAATGACAAATCGTTCAAATCCCATTGGGAAAAGAGATAAGAGATGGAGGGGAGAAGAAAGAATACTGTAATTTCTTGATATGCAATCGTGTTGTTAATATATTCAACACATTACATCCAACTGGCACGGCGATGAAAACAGACCGCAGACCAGAACTGCCTCTATATTATTTTTAAGGAAGAATGGAGAACGGTTGAGAGCGGAGGGCTTTAGTCGCAGACGAAACACGTTAGCGACGAAACCCCGAGACTTTGCATCTCCTCCAGCTTTGTTATGTAAAAGCATCCTAACGTTGTTTGCGAGGCACCTTCAGGTGTTTCTGCAAACTCTGACACCAACCAGGCTGGTTTTTGGAACTCCGGGGAGCAGAGAGGGGGATCGGAATGCCGATATTCCGCTTTCCGCTCCGTCTCGGATCAAACCCAGGGGACCCGAGCCGTGGAGGGAACGCGGTAATCAGGTGTGTAAATTGGCCCGTTTCTAACCAGCGAGCTGTTAGCAATATTAACACCCGGCAGCCCACTGCCTCCCTTCATTTAATCGAATCGGCGGCTGAGGGGGGGTTGAAACAGCACACAGAACAGCTCCCATTTTGCACCATTGTGTCTGCACTTTATCTGCAGAGAGACGAGAACTCGATGGAGAAGCGAAAGAATATATCAGACTTAAATCCTTCATCACACTTTTCAATTATCCTCTTATTCACACAAATCAAGACCTCATTTCTCTATCTGTCCAGTGGTGCCCCCTTTATCACTCCTTTTTTCAGTGCCTTCGGTTCCGTCTCGGCACACCGCTATAGGTCCGCGCCTCCTCCCCGTCCACGCGGCTCACGGAGCACCTACAGCAGCCCAGGTGTGTGTCGGTAGAACCAGGTGAGGCAGACGCTGGAGAGCAACGCAGCGGCAGCTCGGAGGAAGCGACGACGCCCGGGAATTTGGCCGACCACCTCGCGACTGAGCCAACCGTGCACGTAAATCTGCATAAACGCGCCCCCCTCCCCGGATTATCTACGAGGGCCACCTGTGCTCCACCAAAGGTCATGCCCAATTCATAGAACCTCCTCCTCCTCTTCCCAGTGCTTTCCTCCTTTCTGCATCCCAGACTGTGGGCGGCATGTAGCCAGAGCCAAGGTGGGAGGTGTCTCCGGGGCCCAGTCGACTGTGTCGGGGTAGCACCTAAACCTCATGGG
This sequence comes from Arapaima gigas, assembly GCA_900497675.1. NCBI lineage: Eukaryota > Metazoa > Chordata > Actinopteri > Osteoglossiformes > Osteoglossidae > Arapaima > Arapaima gigas. The sequence goes on from UFQX01000939.1 coordinate 52,455, forward strand.
GTAGGACCACATACCCGGACCCCGGCCAGCAATTTCTGTGCTGTATCTCGACCATGTGGGGGTGAGGAAGAGGGGAATCGGGTTGTGTGGTTTGCAGAAAATAAAACATTCAAATGAATCCACAGGCGTGAAAAAGGAAAATTCAATGCAGTATATGGGCCCTCTGAAGTCAGACGGTGTCAAAGCGAACATTTCCCAGCTGTCTCTCTGAGCAGCTTCATCTCCCAGCTTCGCCATGACAGACTTAACTCATCCCAGTCCTGGGAAGATCTTAACCCTAAAACAGCAGATGAGGACAAACCCTCCAATGACGCAGGTGGCGTGTTGGCTGGCTTTACACTAGAAGAACCTGAGTTTGACCCTTGAATGAGGTCCTTACACTGAAGGAGCTCCAGTGAAAACTGGTAAAGGTATGTAAGCAGCTTTGGAGAAAATAGTCGAGAAAATGCGTAACTTGCTTTAAAATGATGAAAAAGGTAGCTATGAATGTATTAACATCTTTTTAATAAACAGTTTATCAGACAACATGTTTTGGAGCTGTTTTAATTGCCCACCAGAGCTTGGAGCTGCTGATAGGTTAAGTGCTATAAATCCATCTCCAGGTCGCTATGAAGGCTGGTCACAGAGTCAAAGCACTTAACCAGGAGGACACATCTGCTGATGGACAAGGCGACACAGAATGTCAGACACATGCAGTCCCTCCTCTCGTATCTCCACTTCTGTCCAGATTAAATATTCTGTTTCTGAACGTAGGCTTGAGTCAAGATGTTGCTGTGATTCAAAAAAGCAAAAAAAAAAACCACACAAAACGGATGGATGGAAATAAAACATTTACTTTGCACGAGGTAAAAAAAAGATGTTTAGCAGCTAACGTGTCATTTTTTTAATAGGAAAATGTGTCGACGTAAAAGATGAGGACATTAAATTGAAACATCCACACATTCATCCATTATCATAAACCGTTTGTCCGGTGCTGCGTCAGAGAGGCTCCAAAGTCTGTCCTAGAGGCACAGGGTGGGAGAGGCCAGTCCATCACAGAGCAATTACACACACACACACACACACACACACACACACACACACACACACACACACACACACAGGACCTTAGGTCCACAGTTATTAGTTTACCTGAGACACACATATCAGGACTGTGGAAAGGTAAGCGTGTGAGACATATACATGTCCTGTTTCTCATGTGGAGAAAAAACGGACACTGAACTGACATCAGCTGTGATGTCAAGGTTTAGCAAAAAATAAAAACACAAGCAGAAGCCATGTGCAAGAAAATGGGAATGCTCCATAAATCAGGAGCATGTAGAACCACCTTTAGCAGCAGCAGGTTAACAGTTTTCTATAGGAGCTTTTCAGTTTCTCATATTAGTTTTGGAGGCATTATGGCCACTCGTCTACACACCAGAGCTTCATTTCATTGGTGTTTGAGAGCTCTTTTTATGCGCAGCTCTCTAAAAGTCCCGCCACAGCTTTTGAATGGGGTTACGGTCTGGACTTGGCCATTCCAACACCTCAATAACTGTGCTGCCATGTTCATTTTGGAGGGGAGAGCCTTTCTCCTTGCTGTCCTTTCATAGAAGGCCCACTACAGTCATGAATTTTAACATTTTCAACAAAGGCCTGTGGATCTCGAGATGCAGCTGTTGGGTTCTTTTGTGATTTCCGTGACTGTTAAATGGTCTGATTTTGGTGTGAATTGGTTTGGATGCCCACCGCTCGAACGATTACCAGTTGTCTTGAATGTCCACAATTTGTGACCAATCCTTCTCACTGTAGGATGACGGATTTCAAATAGTGTGGAAATGGCCTTGTAACCCCTCTCAGATTGATGAGCAGCAGCTCCTCTGACTTCTTTTCTCCTCTGCATAGTGTTACCACCCCTTGAAAGCTCCAGACCACCAAGCCGCCCAAACTTCTGCTTCTACAGAGATGCTCACGCTTCCTGATGGTCAACTAACCAAGTGCGTTTGACCAGCTGCCAACTACCTTCGCATCTCCTGTGGAGGTACTTTTTCCCCACATTTTGCCTACTTTTTTGTTGAATAAATCATGACATAGTGGAATCTGTTATGTGTCAGCTGTTATCCCGGGTTAGATTTGTCTAATTATGGAAGTCAGACAGGAGCAGACTATTGTTATTTATGCCCTGATCTGAAAAAAAACGATCAATTGACGTTCTTTTCCGCACGGCTGTATGTGAAAGACAATAAGGACAACAGGCCTGGTGGTCTGCTGAGGGTTTTTGCTCTGAAAAAGTTCCCCAAAGGCAGACCCGAGTAAAGACATAATACGGTTTTCGAAATTATTGTGTCATTTATTTAAGGGACAAAGTTAGACCCATATCAGCCGTGTGAAAAAGCAATTAAACTTAATAACTGCTTGCAAGGTTTTCAGCAGCGATTCCTGCAGCCAAACGCTTCCTATAATCTGATATCAGGCTTTTGCATCACTGTTGAGGAATTTTAGTCTCCCCTCCTTTGCAGAAGTGCTTCGATTCAGACACGCTGGTTGGCAAACAAGCAGGTTCCCTTTGACTAGTATTACATTTTGTTTAAAGATCTCAAACCGTTCAGACAGACAGACCCCCCAGTCGGGGAAATCAGAACGGGGTGGATTACGCACATCAGTGTCGTCGATCGCATCTCCCTATCACATCGCAATAAAACTTTAGCCATTTTTGTCGCGAAACAGGAGAACTATAAATGGAAAAACACACGATAAACCCTGGCATACAAACGCGTCACATGTCTATCATACACCCGCTTGCCACGTCTCACGTGGAATAGCCCTGCAGTGAGCAAGTTAGTCTTTCAAAGTGGATGTTCACCTGGAATTTTTTCACAAAATAATGCCATGAATACTCATTAACCAATAAACCTTCTAAAAAGTGCAGTAGACAAAAAAACCCTCAATCTGATCGATATTTGGTGGGACCACCCTTTGCCTTTAAAACAGCATCAGTTCTCTTATGCAAACTTGCATGCAGTTTAAGGTAGAGGTTGGGAGGTTCTTCCAAACATTTTGAGGAACTGGCCACAGTTCTTCTGCACACTTTGACTGTCTCTGCATGTCCTCCCAGACTGACTGGATCATGTTGAGATCAGGGCTCTGTGGGGACCAGACCATCTGTTGCAGGATTCCTTCTTTTTGCTGAAGATAGTTCTGTATGACTGAGTTTGGGTGTTTGAGATCATTCTCAGGCTGCAGAATGAATTTGGGACCAACCAGAAACCTCCCTGATGGTAGATAAGAATCTACCTGTACTTCTCAACACACATTGAAGTTGCATGTCTAACACTTTTGCACAGTACTGTACATGGGAACATAACAGAGCTGTTATAGTGAAATTCCGGTTAAAAAAACCGCTCTTTAATGTCAATATCCATTTAAAAGATAAACGAGTTACATAAATGCCCAAGAGCCTATTATACATGCCATTACAGTGACGATTATACGCTGGTTGTGAATAGTTATGAATAGTGATGACAAATGCGGCGATGACCTTGCCTTGGCTGTTGAGTTGTATAAATGTAGTAACTTACTGGACAGAAGCGATATATACAGACCACTGTGCTCTGAGCTGATGAAGTTCCATCCATCAGACAGTCACAATTTATTAAAGAGCATTTTTGTCAGCAAGTTGTCCAAAATGTTGTGCGGTCGGGTTGCCGGAGGGGATGAAAAACAGAAACCCACTGGGTTGGGTGGGGGTGGGGGTGGGGGGTGGGGTGAAGAAAATGAGTTCCTCTTAAGATGGATCAGTCGCCTGTTTTTGCCCACCTTCCATTCCGTTGTACGAGTTCTCCAAAAACTCGGCCTCACAGCCGAGCCGCAATATTAACGCCAAAGGAAGCGTCTGGAAAGCGTGTTCCCAAAAGCACGACCTCGTCGCGTTCAGGGAAGGGAGGTGCACGTTTTTGCTCGTCCCCGTTTAATCTCCAAACAAATTAATGTCGTACTTTGAATCGGGAGTCGTACCGCGTTGTATTGCGTCGACTGCGGCTGTTGTTTAGTAAAAGCGGGAGCATCTCGATATTTTGCCAGTGGTTTACATTGCAGCCAAGTATTTGTCATCCATCACTCCACACGTCTCTCTGAAGCAGCCCAGCTGGAGCCCCTGGTCTCTCCAATCGAAGGTCTGCTGGATTCAAAACTAAAGTACTTTTCCAAAAAGTACCTGAGCTTCTCTTGCGAACACAGGCGGTGCGAAACCACTGCCGATAAGTTATAATGCGCTCTATTCTGTGGCCGTGATGCGTTGAGAGAATTCGGTGAGCAGAGTTTGACGGATGTTTAGCAGAAGCCTGACGTGGAACGACGCAGAACGCCCATCGAGTGAGCAGAAGCGAGCAACATGTAGCTTTTGCACAAAAACCCAGAAAATCTCTCAGCATATACAGAATATGTGTGAGATTTTCATTTAAAAAGTCCCCAACTTGGTGATGTCACAAAGGGGTCCAATGTCGGAGACCCCCTCCAGTCTTTAAAGGAACCACCCGACTCTTGATCATCTGCAATAATGTTGAACTAGGTTCATAACAACAGTCTGGTGTTAAAGGAGGTTTTTTTAAAAAAAGTGCAAACAGTATAAAAGACGACGGAAAAAAATGACAGAAGCCTGAGAAATTTGCTGTCTTAAAAGGTATGATCATTATGAATGACTTTGTGTGATTTGGTTTGCTATTCTTTTGTTGAAAATTATATTTTATGAAGAGGCACCGCAAGCAATTACAGCAATTACAATAACTGAATGGTTAGCAGACTTATTTATTTCACATCGCTTATTTACATGTAGCTTCTCTAAACACTTGACAATAAAGAAGATATATGGGTTAGAGTTTCGACATAATTTACAGTAAACAGCAGCATTTAACAAACTGCATCCATAAAAGAGCAACAGAATAAAACAAAATTAATAATTAGGACAACAAAAAAACATCAGAATCCATCCATCTGCAAATACTGTGTGAACACGCAAACTCCACACAGACTAAACTATTACGAAGCAAGAACAACAGAATAGATCAGCAAAAAGACAAAAGTCAGGATACCATGAGAGGGAACAGGGATATAAAAAGGAGCTTGTAAAGGTGCAGCGTAAGAGAAATTCCGAGGCCTTAAGTTTGGATTTAAAGGTCTCCAGAGCAGGTCTGATGTTGTAGATTTAATTCTGAATTAGATTTTATGCTTGTTTAAAAGTTAAGAGCAGAAGTATGTGTGTTTGACGACAGAGGATGAACCTTTTGAAGGAGCACATTACCGATATTTCCACTTGAAATTAATGGTCATTTTTCAACAGTTCTCTCTCTTTGCAAAGCTTCGGGAAAAAATTATTCTCATCGTAGGAAGGAAGCCTGAATGATGTTTTCTCGTGACGTTTTAACAATGGCAAAATTTAACTTTCTGTAAAACACATCAGTGATCCAGTCACCGTGAAATTTTTCATCGGCCCCTCAGTTTCATTAAATCACCCGCATTGTCCGCTTGTTTTATTTTATTACGTGATTCTTTGCTTTTTTCATCGAAACGCTGCGTGAAATGATGTCAACAATGGAACTTTGAGCTCAGAATGACAGTTGCCTGATCAGATACCTGAGCTTTGGATTTGACCACTGAAGATTTTTAGAAGTTTTTAATGTTTTGTAAACATGTAGGCATCCATTATTTATAGTGAAAAACGCAATTTGGAAATAAGTGCGTTTCAGTGTTTTCAGAGCACACGAGTCACACTGGATTTGCCGTGTCCATGACGGCTCGAGTCCACAGCGCTTTGGTTGAACGTGCAAGTGTTCCAGCAACTCCGTAAAGTTAGAATGGAGGAGCAGCTGGGAGCTGGAAGAAAGACGAGGCAGCGTCGCGAGGCTCACGTGTGCATACGGCGAGGAGGTGTTCTTTGCTTAAGAATATGTTCTAAATCCTGTTCTTTTCAGTAAAAACAGGTCGTACTGTTGGTGGGGGAGAAGACAGAAGCCAAGCGGTTGGGGCCCACCGCCAACTCTTCTGGCTCGCGTGTAGAAAAAGGGTAACGCTAGGGGTAGAGACGTTCACGCATTGCGTTCCAGCTAGGAGGACTGCCAGCTCCATCAGGGGTTGCAAATTTCAATTTCAGCAAATGTAGGCCTCACAACACATCGGTGGGAGGCCCAGAAGGATCGCACCAGGAAGGGAGGCTGCAAAGTATTGGCTTCTGCTGAGCTGACGCAGCTCCACATACGGTACATTTCAAAGGTATGAGAGGCTACCATGAAGTCTTAGTGCAAGGAAATTACGTAGAGTTAGTTTTGGCCATCGCCCCTCCAAGAGTAGTTCACTAAAGGCTTCTACCCTGTTCGATCATCTCAAGATGGTTCCATGCCAAGACGCCATGTGATGAAAGCAGCAAGTACATGGAAGTCATGAGGCCAGTTCTAATTTTTTTTCAACAAAGACCCTTAACATCAGCACATGGAACATGAAAAGGCATGAAAGGCAACACAAAAAGCAGCAGAAATGAGAAATTACGACTTGACCCTCTTGGGCGTCAGCGAGAGGAGATTGACTCGAGCCAGACAAAGAAAACTAACAGCGGGAGAATTGCTTTTGTATTGAGGACGCGAGCAGGACGATGTGCCTCACACACAGTCGCGAGGCTCTCGCTATCAAACCAGGCGCAGAATCGCTGATCGGATAGGAAGCACATGGTCCAAGAAGCATCACGGGTTCGTGTGGAACCTGTAAGAAGTACAAGATGGTGGAGGGTGGAACATAAAGAGAAAACCTGTAGAAATGCATCTGAAAGAGAGAAATCTGAAATCACTCAGGAGCGTCGGCACTTCCGTATCTTTGGGAAAACGCAGAGCCGACCACGCCGAAGACCAGTAAAAACGCAACCCAACATGTCGCATCTTGTCCTGGTTGTTCAGAACTATGGAGCCCAGCTTTGTTTGGGTTATGTGCATATAAACACAGTGTACGTGGCAGGTAAATGGCTGTAAACACACAGTGGCCTAGAATTCATAATTAGAGGAAGAAAATGGAATAAAACCCATTTGGGATGGCAGAAAATTGCACGCACACGTAAAGAAACGTCGTCTTTTTTTTCGCCTCTCTACCGCACAGAAAATCCATGAATAATTACGACGAAAGCCGCGGTATTTTTAGCCAGGCTGTTTTATTAGCAGCCGCCACCACCCCGGTTTTCTCCTTCTTCCACATACCTCCTGCTTCAAAGTGGCTGTGGCACAGCCAGTCGCAGCACGGAAACGTTAGGTCCTCTTCTTCACGCCAGGCCTGTGGCCGCCGGCTCCGAGTGACTACAGCGGTTAATAGCAGGGGTTTCTGCGAGAGGTGCTGCTTGTTACCCGGGTTGACAGCGTGGTAACGGCCTGTCATCTCTCATCACCGCGGCTCTAGGCACGGCGGCGATTTTGCCTTAAAAGCACGACGCGGTCAGAGATGCACTTAGACCGCGACGGAGAGAAAATCAAAACATTTCATCTCGCGCGCGAGCTGCAGGAAGACGGCTCAGGTATTAGGAATCCTCGACTAACCTTCAGACTAGTTGGTTCGGAACTAAACTAAGCTGCGGTGGCGCAGGGAGCAGCTGGAGATCGGCTATGACAAATCAAGGTCCCGTAATTATGAAAGAAAACGTTCGCGCCTCCCAATGAGCCGAACAAATTGTGCATGAAGGTTTCTTTTTCTTGATAATTCTCATTGTGACAATCTCAGCTTGGCTCGGAGAAAATGAGTAATATCCACATAATTAGTACAAACAAAGGAAACTGGAAGTTTTTATTTGCTAAATTCTTTTGGCATTTCTCATAAATCACAGGTTAAATACTATGTTTGCGGGTCGAACGTAGTCGACCACCGCAAACACACACCTCCCACCCGCAGGCAAAACAACTCCCCCCCTGCTTTTCATGTCCAGGGTTTGTGGAAATGTCTAGAATCTGCATGTGTTGTTTTCTCTCTTGGCAGTTTAGGACTAAAATGCAAAGTTGTGCAAATGTGCATGAAACAAAGGGACTCTTTAAAACCATTAAGGGCCCATTTTTCAATCCTAAAAGTTGCCCTCAAGTGTCCACGGTGCTCCCGGCCAGGTATGATTTGGTCACGAAATGGGCATCACTCCGCAATGTGGTGTGTTGATGGGGTGGGGGGGGCAGGGTGAGACACCTGTCAGCAGGTAGCTGGTATCCTGCCATGGGAAAGTGGACACATCCATCCAACAGCAGATTCCATGCATGGTGGCATATTGTTCCAGCACTTTAAAGACAGCAGCTTATCTAAAGTTGCAGGGTCTGAATCTAAGGATAATGTGGTGACCGATGGGAGATGAGTCTTTTTTGGAGCATCTCGACATTTTTTCCGAGATTCTGTCAAAGGTATGATCTGCCGAGTGATCCGTCTTCCATCACGGGAGGCGCAGTGGTACCGAGCTCCAGGGTTGTGAGCTTTGGTGCGAGTCCAGCGGCATCTCTGCCGATTCCGCGTTCGCACCGTGTTCACGTGCACTTGGGCTCTTATGGTTTCTTCGACACGTTCTTACATGCACCGGTGCGCAGGTGTCCTGCCCAGGATTTGCATATTGCTGGCTTTATACCCCAGGTCACCATGAACACCTCGGTCGTGCACAAGTGTACAGATATTTTATTCAAATTAGTTAACATTCCACAGAAAGGATGTTGTGAGCAGTATGGAATGAATCCCACATTGGTGCAAAACCAGTATCGTCAGTAAAACCAGTAATCAAAAACCGTTTTGCATCCCGTATAGAACAATGAAGAGCCTGATTCGCTTCATTAAAGCGGATCTAGTAAGTGATGTGATTCTTCAAAAAAAATAGTATTTTTGTAGGCAGCTGCACGTTGTCGATTTACCGTCAAATCGGAAAAGCTTTGAAAAATCGGAAGCTCTTGTGGCTCCACAGCTCCACCTGCTGGCGGGTCACGGCTCTGTGATCATGTACATACAGAAAGAAAGAACTGGAAGCCTGGCTTGATTTATAGGATATTTATGAGTTTAATCTGCTCAGAGTGAATTCTGACAACCAATTAGTTGGATGTATGGTGAATAAAGTGTTCCTGAACATTAATAAAAAATAAACAGTGGACATAAATACTGCACCGGTAAAAAAAAAAATAAATTAATTAAAAAAATAAAAATAAAAAAAAAAGATTTGACTGACTGCTGGCTTACATCTGTTGTTCTCCTGGCTCACAGTGTAAAGACTATACAGGCTGCAGCTCTTTAATAGTTAATCGTGTAACTGGATTAGCAAGTCACATCATCCACAGCGGGGCATCGCATGGAGGACAATGGATCAGTATCATTTAGTTCTGTTACCTTCATTTACATTTTTACAGCCAGTGCAAAGTTTGTGAGCCGTAATTTAGCCAGGCTTTATAATGATTTACAGCTGCGAGAATCACAAATCCAAAACAAACTTCATTTTTTTTTATGATGCCAAGAAACCTGCTGTCCAATGTAAAACAAAAATGGAAATGTTTAGCTATGTAAAACTAAAAACGGCTGAGGTCAACGTTAGTATTCAGCTACAGGAACTCACAGGAGGGGAAAAAAAAACACTTTTCTGCAGCTTTTTATATCGATTGTCATCATAACAGTTTGGCGAGAGACCGCAAAAGGGGGAGAAACAGAAACGAAGACAAAAACTGCGGAGACATAGCGGTGGCCCAGGACAAGTGCGGCCGCGGCAGGCAATAACTTCTGTGCAGAAGTGCAACGTTGGTGTGACGCGTGGAGTATAGCGGCGCGTCCTGCGGTGGCCGGGCCAGCAACTGGTTAAACAGGGCGGGACGCTGGTGAGTGTGGTGGAGCGCCAGATAAATGCTGGTTTGTTCCTCGCTGTTATTTCAGTCCTGGTTTCACTTCAGTCTTGTGACAGGGTAATTACACAACCGTGGATATCAGAGGAAAGCAAACCATTCCAAAGATGGATTCAAAAGCCATCCAGCGGGAGCCAACAGACCGCCCCTGCGGCACAATTACGAGATTAACTTGGGACGAGTGTCGCAGGTGCGCGAGTCTGAGGGACGGCGGCTCAGAACCTCGTCTTGTTTCTTTCCGCTTATAACGGTGCGGTGTCCTTAAATTCGCGCTTCGCTGTGCTCAGTGCGAAAGCTAAACCCTGTAACAGTGCCAAATTCAAAAAAGGAAATCCAGCTTTGGTTGGTTGGGAATAGACAGGCTCAACAAGACTTTATAAACAAGACTGTTTATACTGGGACCAGTGGGCTTCTAGAATTACACTAAGATCTATTTTATGAAGGATAAAGAACATTTTACTATCCAGTTCCTTTTTTGTTCATTTAGGCTTTAGGTTATGCATTTTTTTGTCACAAAAACAATTAGACTACTAACAAACATTGGGGGTTTAAATTAGCCACCTCCACCCCTCCACCCAAAAGGAAGGTGGCACACGGTAAATTCAAGTTTTAACCAAAAACACACTGCACAGCAAGTCAGTTCTCGGATCGACATGCATGCGAGCGCTGACAGCACAAACAGATGGGAACACAAAAGCGGGATGCCGCCGGTGAAACAGAGGCACGTCTGCGCTACCCAGCCAAGCGTTGAAACAGCCTTGTGGCGTGAGCCGCTGCGATCTCTGGGAGGGCCAGCGGATGTGGTGAGAACTCATGACCCGCTTGGGCCACTCATGGTCAACAGCTCTGAGGGAAGTTCTCCCAGGCTGGGCTAGCCTTTCTCAAGAAGTGGAAGAAAAAGAAGAAGAAGCAGAAGAATAAGAGCGTTTTAAAAAAAAAAAAAAAAAAAAAAAAAGGGAGTGAAAATAAATAAATAAATAAATAAATACCGGAGCTGTAACACATCTGCGGAACACTGGGGGCTGGGGAGGGGGGGGCAAAAACAGAGCACCAATATGGGTGAGGTGTGGTCAGTCAGTAGTACAAACACCAGCAGTGTCAAAGGAAACGGACAGTGTCTTTGGTAAAAAGCCAGAAGATCTGATCTGGGTGGGCAGGAGTTCATAGGGGGGTGGTGGGCAACACGCACAGGCTGATGGACAGTGAATGCAGGATCCCGGACCCCGTCCCTGTTGTCTCTTCCAGCTGAGCTCTGATCCCTTCGCTTTGACTCAACTGAATTTACTGGAAAATCCAATATCACATTAAACTAAGGGAGGAAAATTGCCATCATTTTCAACTTTGTCCAACTGACTAAGTCTTTCAATGTGTCAAAAATATTTATGTCCTATATGAATAGCGTAGTTCATTAGTTTGATTTATCAGTATTTACACTTGCTCATCCCTTCAACAGTTAAGTAGTCTTTGGTTAACTGACTTAATTCAAACTTGAAACCCAGTGCAGTTTTAAGGTTCACAGAAGTACCAGCGAGACAAATTAAAAGAGCTGCACTTGTTAAGAACGATTCACTGCTACTTGTACAAATACGATACAGGAAGTAAGGTCCTGAGCTGCTGCTTCGCGACCGGCAGCATCTGAACTGTGCGGTGCAGCAAAGCCGCAGCTCAGATCACGTTACACGGGTCAAGTAATGAAGAGCTCAGCTGCACAGCGCCCCCCAGGGACGGAGGTTAACACCCTTGCGCTGCACCGCACAGTGTGCGGAAACGACACCCCCGTAGTCAGAACCGCGAGAGTCCGAGAGCGACACCTGACACCCAAATAGCAACAAGCAGCTAATTTTACAGAATCAAAGAGCCACTGTGGAGTCGCTGGGGGGCGGAATAGCAACATGTAGAGCCACCCAGGCTGGATGCACAACTCTCACTGGAGCATCTTAAACACACTGATTAACACTATACCACATGTTCACCTTGAATATGTTCCTCTAAAGTATGTTCATCAGTATATTTGAACTGTTTCCAAAGGTATATTTCACTGCCAGTTCAAATAAGTGGGACAAAAACTAGGAAGACCGTATTACAGAAGTGTACCGAACTGTACTGCTTCTTCATACAAGTACAACTGCCCATCCCTGAGCTAAAATTGTCGGTAAGACCAATAATAATCTTTAAAACCAGCCTTGTTTAAAAAGGAGTATGGATTTTATTTGCCTGGATCATTTGTGTATTTTGTAACCAATTCATTTTGTTATACTGCTCCACTTTAGTCTGCTCTGTCAGAATTGTGTTACTTCCTCAAAGTGCAAACATTTGGCCTCTATATATTGCTTTCTTGGTCCCACTGCAAAGTACGATTCCAGTGTTTTATTCTGAGTGTCCACAATAATCATAGAATTATTTATCCAAGTTCTGGTATAAGGACAGTTTGACAGTACGGTACGTTTCAGTTACATTTCATAGGGTAAAACATAAACCATGTGTTTGATCGGTTTTCATTTTGCTAATCCAAGCAGACGGCTAGGGCTAGGAAGACAAGGAGGAACGCACCATCCGGGTCTGTCTCACAAGCACTAAGTCACACAGCAGTGAGGGGACTCGCATCTGCAACCTCTGCGGGTCACAACATGCGAGACCTCTTACAAGTCGCCATTCCACTGGACTCGGCTCAAAGCACATTTCCTTTTTCTCCTATTTCTTTGCAACCCGTTGTCCGGCACCCAAAGAGCCAGATGACAGCAGACATGAACATCTAGACCTTCCAGTTTTAGGGATCAAACAATCGGCATTGTGTTCAACTTTGCCCTTTTCTCAAACCCTTTTGAGACGTTGTCAGAAGCGCTCATTTCTGAGGTGAGCTGGCGACTTCCAAGGCTCCAGACCGGCAGACAGCTGTCTCCTCTGACGCTCCTTCTCTTTGGTGGCATCCAAGAGCGGCCCTCTGCCTGTCCAGCCAAGCTCGATGAAGGGAGAGTCAAGGGCTGGGGAGAAGGGCGCCACCCTGAGGGCAGACAACGAAGGACTCACGTTGGCAGAGCAGGGGGCCGAGCGGGACGTGCCGAAGGGGACTGAGAAGGGGTCGTCCGTAGAACGGTCCACGGTCCCGCTGGGGTCCACCAGTTGGGCAAAGGGGTCACAGTCTGAGGGAGGGAACGGCTCGCAGTTTGCAAAGGGGTTCGTAGGGGATGGCTGGCGACCCGGGGGATTGCGCAAGGGCCCATCCGCTTCGGTAGTGCTGCCCCCAATCAACCGTCCCGTGCCACCAGCGGAGATGAAACTCCAGGGGTCGATGCGAGGCCTGACAGGGGACGGGCGCGGACGCGGAACGACATTGACCTCCAGTCGCCGGGACTTGGGGCTCCAGAGTCGCGGATTCAGCTGCAAGTGGGGCAAAGGGGATGCGCGGCCGTCTCTCTCAGGGCTGTCTTGTGAGCACATGGGCAGGTCCACGGCTGCAGAGGGACAGAGATAAATTGCAAAAATGCTAGCAAACGTGAACCAATTTGACGGAATCAATCTCTCACATCCCTGATTTGAGATCCTGTTACAGCGGATATGGTTAACATCTGTGATGAAGTGGCCACTCGCTCTCTTTCCACTACAGCCTTTAAAACACAACGTACACTATTCTGAACTCGGTTTTCCACACACACAGGAAATCTAATCAAATTTCTCGCTGGTTTAATCGCACAATTAGTACAATGAGGTAATGCTGCAATCTGTGCTGCTTTTCTACGACCACCCAGAAGGACCTGGGAACGATTAGTCCGCAAGGTGTTTGTGCTTCTTCAACACATTTTCTTATCTGGGCATCTACGGGTAGAACGACAGGAAAAAAAAACTGCCGAATTCCCTGTTTCTGGGTTTCCGTGTGTTGGTGTGAAAATCACATACCTGTACCAGAGCTCCTGTGGCACCACAGACAACACGCATTGATTTGTACACAGAACACCTTTTTGTTTTGTGCCATTCTTTGCTCTGTAAAATACCTGCACTTGAACTTTTATTAAATACCTCAGCGTATTGAACTGTCACAAGTAATTCCCCTTTCACTTAGCAACAGCTTATCACAATGTCACTGATGGTGACATTATATGTGCATTATATGTAAAGAGGACCTCTCAAAAAGTATAAGAACCAACAGACACCACTCAGAAAAAACCCCACAGTCAGAGGCAAAACCAAAGTACTTAGCACCCTGGGAGGATATTTTTCCCCACTCTTACACTTTTTTTGCAGTACACTTTATTAAGTTCCCCCAAACAATTTTTTTTAATAGTCTTGGCACCGCCTTCGTGAACCTTAGTTCACAACTACTAGCTGTGAAGACCTACGCTTCACTATGGGGACTGAGCTCTCACCTAAATGAGTGGAAAGGAGATCTTGACTAGGCTTTCTCCTCCTGTCTGCACCTGGACTCCAGGGGTTGTACAGAAGTTCTCCATTGGCCTGCAGCTCTAGGGCAGCGCAGTCTTTCAGGGAGTCCCTAGCTCGCTCTCGGCTCAGCTCGGACCCTCCTTGACCCCGCACGCCGCAAGCCTCCAGAGGTGGCATAGTGGGTTGCAGGGCCAAGTTAGAGGCAGGTTTGGGGAGGACCTCTGATTGGCTGAAGGTGATGAGGTCATCCACAGTGGGTGGGTCCTGGAATGAAGACGCCAGTATAGGGGGATTGTCAGGCTCCGGAGGCTGGAGGCTTAATCGGGGCGCCACTTTGGGAGGTGCTTCCAAGCACCGACCGAGGGCTACCGAGGCCAACAAAGCACCCCCGTCCAGCAGGGCCTTGTGGGTGCTCCTCGGAGGACCCCCGAAAGAACTGCGCTCTGTTCTAGGTGAGCCTGCCGGGGAGTGGTGGAGCCAGTGCGGGGACCCCTCCTCACTTCCCGAGTCCCCATGAGGTAGACTAGTCCGAGGGGTCTCCTTCACAGAGAACCCTGTAAGATGGACAGCAAAAAACATCCACACTCACTTTCAACAACGTGAAAACCAATTACTCCGTAATTCTTTCTAAAGAATCACTGTTGATCTGACCATTTGTTATTGTTATTGACAGCAACAGACAGGGGGGTGACATCTTCCCTTCTGGACTTCCACGGGAAACAAAAAGCTCAGCTAACATCCAAATCTGCTGAATATGGCTTTAGGTTTAATGTGACAGGAATGTTAAACCGGCTCCTCTTTATGTAAATGCAAATCAGGGCTAAATAAATACGAAAATAAATTTGTCTAGATGCAAAACCAGTATATTTGTATTCCAAGACTGCAGTGACTAGAGGAGGGATAATGTGCAAGCAGTCAGTGTTTCATGTTAAGAAAAGTGAATGTCACCAGAGATACCGTTTAGGTGGGACTCCGGCGTCGAAGGTCTGTACTCCTCCAAGTCGCTCTTTGAGTTTCCGTTTTGGTTGCTGTCCAGACCCAGGAGTTTAGCCCTCATAGAAAGGCTGCCATACACACCAAACAGACAGACAAAAAGCACAAACTGATAACTCAACTGATATGAAACATACATTAAAAATACTAGAAATTCTTTACCCTTTGAACTGTACTTAAGATCGGACATTGGAGAAACTGGCAAAAGAGAAGAGCCAGAGAAGGGAGGGAAGCCTGAGGGTACCCGCATTCCTGGGAGTTAAGGCGCAGCACTTTGGGTCGGCGTGGGCTCTTGGGGCTCTGTTGACTCCAGTGCAGCCCCAAACGATGCTCCTCGCTGGGCTGCTTGAAGGCCACAGGCTCCGGAAGCCACACAGAAGGCGGGCCCCATGGCCTGCTGCTCTCGCTGGGGCTCACTAGAGAAAAACAGGGGTCACAGAGTTTGGGGACAGATGCTGTCGACAGTCCATCCTTCTAGTGCTATACTTCAGGTTCTTAAGACAGCGTGCTTTGTCCCAAATCACAATACATTCAATAACTCAGGTATCTTTTATTGAAGGTATCGATCGGACAAGATGGGGAAAAACCAACTCTGCCTCAGGCACAGTAGAAAACAAGAAAGCTCTGCCAACCTGTAATGCTCTTGGTTCAAAGTGACACACAGTACAGTAAGCAGGCTTGGAAAAACCTAACTCAAATAATTTGAAAAGTGAGACTGTAATGTGTGAAAAAATTGAATTCCATGAAAACTGCTGATCAGTTTTTAAAGGAGGTCAGTTATTTCCTGCCTCCTCTCTTACAAGTGAGGTCAATTGCTCATAGAAAATGGGAGCAGTAATGATTTCTGCACCAGTCAGCTCATCCATATTGGGAAAGATATGAACAAATAATATTTCCTTAATAATCATCCAATTACTTTTGTTACATTTTATCTCCCCAATACAAGAGAAATCTAATTGATTTTGATTATCTACATATTTATCGCTCAGATACTTAACCGAGTGAAAGGGAAAACTCATTCAAATTCAGTATTAATGTATGTATCGAGGGCATGTATTGAGAGGAATATTTTCATTTTAAGTAAAGCAAGCAAGAGCTCCCCCATTTGGGGGAAAACTGAAGTGCAGAAAGAAGATGCCGCAACAACCTGCAATTGCGACTCTACAAGAGAAACCTCGTTCTGAAGATTCTGCTAGAACAAGGAAAAAGGAAATTGATGGCAGCTGCAAAAATATTCAGACATTCACAACCTAACAGTGTGGCCTTTGCAGACAGCCGCAGGAGTGGATTCGGGAACGACTGACTGAATGATGAATGAATGATGACTGAACCGAGGGAAGGAAAAAGGGTGGACGGAAACGGTTAAGTGTACGAGTTCTCAAACAAAGAGTTGTTGCTTTATTTTGCAGGGGTCCTGATCCTAAACTCCTAAAAAAAGTATAGTGCTGAACATGGAATTCAGGGAATATCCAAGCAAACTGTACCAGCAGCTTCTGATAAGTGTTGTAGTGGTGAGAACTGTCAAGTTTGGACTTTGGTAAGGTTTCAATGCCACCTCCTGCTGTACTACCCTTGCACAAGGTACTTTCCTTAACTTTTTTCCAGTAAAAATTTGCCACCTATATGTAAGGAGTAGGTAGTAGCCTTATGCTGTGTGCTACTTAAACTAAACATACATGTAAATATAATGTAAATATACACTTTGTGTAAGTGTGTGCTTGGCAACAACAGTAAATAAACAAATGTTGTACAAGAGTGAGAACGGAGGAACAAAAGCTCCACAGATGATAAGAAATGCAAGATAGGAAGGCAGGACTCACGCTGGATGGCCCGAAAGCGGGGGCCAAAAGACGGAGAGGATCCCGAGCCCAAGTCTGGAAAATTCCTCTTCTCTGGCCCTGGGGAGGCCTGCACTGTGATTTTATGGATAAAATCTGAGGAAAAATATTGAGAAATATTAGACCTTTTGTTAGAAAACAACAGGTAACATTTTTTGATACATAACACAGTGAAAGGAGTAGGATGATGGCTGGGGTTATGGGAGATCAAAAGGAGAAGCGGAAAATCGAAGTAAAGCAGAGATAGAGAGAGGGATCAACAAAAAAGGCAAGATTAAATAAAACCAAGCCAATATAAAGATTCAGCTGGGAAATAAGAAAACAAAGTAAATAGAAAGTGAGAAAATAAGAAATATGAAAGGGGAAATGGAAGTGGAGAGCACTACAACACAGTTTAAAGTGAGATGGAATGAAAGTCAAGAGAGGTGCTGGTTTCTCTCCTCAGTTAACAACTGAATAAGTCTTTAGTTAAAACCAACAGACTTTGATAACAAGAACCACTCCTATCCCAAAACAAAAATGTAAAATGAACTGCTTGTTTCCCTAAGCCAAAGGAATTTTATGGAAACCCTAAAATGGCTGTCCTGGCCATAAGCACTCCTGGGAAGGTTAAGAGCAGTGACGCAGAAAGGGCAGCTATTCTGAGAGCAGCGCAGCCAGGCCTGTGGACAGGAAGCCTGCTGCCGCGGCCGCCTGCATCTCCCTTTCATTAACCATCCCGAACAGGCCACGTGTGTTCCAAACACAACGAGCCACGCATGCAGCGGCAAGAAAACACACACATGGCTGCAGTGCCTCTCTCAAACACACACTCAGTTACAGGTAAGTTTTTTGAATATAAAAACTCGTGTGGGTTGTTGTGACTCCTACCCTGTGGCATGCTGATCTTCTCGCCATTCTTGCCCTTCAGCTTGTGCTTCTTGAAGGTGCCCTTGCGCTTCTTGACATTGGGCTTCTCCTGGTTCATGTGCAGGATGAGAAGGCTGAGCTCGCGCTCAAACACATCCTGCTCCCACTGAGCGAGCTGCTGCTCACGCTGCCGCAGGAACTCCTCGTGGGACTTCTGCTCCAGGGCTGCCCGCTGGAGCTCCTCCTCGCGGCACCGCAGTTCCTGGGAGCGCGCACGCACACGCACACACACACACACACACACACACACACACACGCACACACAAATTTGATCCTTCTTGGGTATTTTAAATTTACTGTCGCTTTAATGGCCTACATGATTCCTTAAACTGCTCCAGCAAAATTATAAGGTATATAAAAATTCATAAAAACTCAAAATGCATCTTTTTAAAGCCAACTTTGTAAAAAATATCATGGATACGTTCTTGCAAGGCTACTTTTCAGGGTTTACTCAAAATGTCCCGACAAAATTAGAAAATCATGGTGTACAAACACACTCTGCACAGTTACCGAGACATTACGAGCAATTTCAAGTCACCAGTCCACCTGAAACATACATCTTTGGACTGTAGGAGGAAACACATGAAAGTAGATGCAAACTCAACACTAAGTGCAACACAGTCTGGTACTGTCTTGATGGCAGTGCTCTGCTATGTAGATATTGCTCTGGAGAAACACGTTTTCTAAATGGGTTAGTCAATGAATAAATAAATGAAACTATAAATCCCAGAGGATAATTAACTTGGTTGAGGCAGCATAAAGCAAAAGCCAAGTGAAATAAATAAAAGTGCAGTGAAAACCCATCCTCGCAAGCAGACAGCAAGCACAACCTTTCACCCCATACCCCCTCGTCGGCCATCGTTCCTCCAGTCCTACCTTCTCCTTTGCCCGCAACTCATCAAACATGCTCTGAATCTCCAGCTTCCAGTCCTCCTGTAGTGAGTGAAAGGATTCCTGGGGCATCTCATCCCGAACCTGCTGCTCTAGGGCGGTCAGCTGAGACAGGATGGAGGCAAAACTGGGCCGGTGGTGGGGGTCCTGGTCCCAGCACTCTGCATAAACCAAACAGTCAGTCAGTTACAATCCTCTCCTGAGGGGACCATCCATGCACACCATGCACCATTCATATTAGTTTCATTTTCACATACCACTTTAGCGGAGAGGCTTGGAACTAGACTTACGGTATCCAGTCAGGCAGAGTATTCACTTAACTGTGTTTTACATAGTAGAAATTATCAGCTAAAACAAAGAATATACATAGTCATGTGAAGGTGTAAAGTATTATGTACAGTATCTGTGTACATGTACTACTCTTCAGAAGTCCTTTACATAGCACTGCGTAGCATTTTTACGTTCAAGTTGAATTGCTTCATTTTGAAGTTCATATCAACATTCACGGGAGGTGTTATGCTGTATTGGGAATATTAATTATGATTACAGACACACAGTCCCAGTTTTGGTAACATGCACCTTTATTCAACACAACAATTTTACAGCAGCTTCTCGCCCTTTGCTCTGGACTTGTTACGCTCATCTACATAAACATAAGCCGCATACTGCTGTACACCTGTTAGGAACATACTTCGCTGATATCACTACAGGAGGTCCAGGTATGTCTGTGGACACTGTGACAGCAGACAGGCTCTGTCTGGTGATTGAAGAGTGACAAATCACACTATTGGTGATGTGTCAGTTTAACTTACAGTTACAATTTCCAGGGACAAATAGCACGTATCCACTTCACCAATATCATGAATATACAAATGTGAACTATGGAACTGGGAAATTTTATCCACTAAAGTGAATTATCCACTTCCCGCACATTCACTTATCCAAACTCTGTCCCTTTGAGGTGAATTTAACCAAAATAAATCTGTGAAGACAGTATCCACATAAGCAAATTATCCACTTCGCCAGCATCCACTTAAGCAGACTCCACCGTATACATTTGCAGTCATTTCTCCTTGTGTGCTTAACCTTGTTTTACCTTTTAAACTGTTAGATTTTGTTACTAAAAGTTTTCAGAATACTGCCTTGGTAACTGGCCTCACTTTATAACAGTTTGATTTTGTTCAGTCTTAACAATTATGTCTTATATTGGCTACAGAACATCATTTCAGCTGAGATTGCCAGCATCCTGTCACCTTGTAAATACTACTGCGCTGTTCAAACTTAACACTGCAAGTCTCCTTGGATAAAGGCGTCACCTAAATAAAGAAATAATAACATGTCTGTGTCATACAGACCCTGGTGCCTTTATGGCTCACCTGTCATCAGCTGGGCAAAAGGTTCAGGGCAGGTGGAAGGGATGGGCAGTGTGAGTTTGTTGACGGCTACTCCGTAGGCCACAGCCAGTCCATCAATGCCCCTGTAGGGCACCTCCCCTGTCAGCAGCTCCCATAGCAGCACGCCGTAGCTGGAGGACGGTGCACAAACACATACACGCGTCAGGGACACCTCCAAGACATTGCATGTGTGCCCTCACATGTCTACAATAATTTCAGAATGTACTCAGGGGACTTAAGAGTTCATTCCAACCTTTTTCCCCTCGGGCAAGAGATTCACTCTGTAATAACTTTTTTATTTCTTTTGCTTATTTAAACTAGTTGCATAATTATAATTAGATTTTCTTTTTCCATTGGTGGTTAAGGAAGCTTTAATGTTTGTGTTCTACATTTTTAGAATTGCAATTGAATTTGGCAAACAGATTAACGGTGCACATGAACTTGGCAGAAAGGAATCAGTTCATTTGCAAGGGCTTGTTATTTTTCATTGCAGAAGATCCGTATGTAAATAGTGTCATTTTGCCAGAGGAGCAGTGCTAACAATAAATATCCCTGTTGCTAATCAGTATCACCCAGTCACCAACAAAGTCGTTGTCCCCTGGCCTGCTCACCTCCACACATCACTGCCCTTGGAGAAGGTGGATGACTTGATCACCTCTGGTGCCATCCAAGCATAAGTGCCCGCTGTGCTCATCTTGGTTGTCTTGTGCCACTCGCGTGCCAGTCCAAAGTCTGTGATTTTTAGAGTCTTCCCTTCCATGTTCTCATTCTCCATAGGCTGGGCAAGGAGAACTACAGGGAAAGAAGGAGCAGGACTGTAACACCATAAAGAGGAAACATTTATACACACAGAATATTGTATCTGCCAAAACGAAGTCTCTTGGAAAGCACTGTGGTAGCTAAAATTATTTCAGAAACAAAAACATAAAACCCAATGAAAACATAGTGACCCTATGGAGAGAAAAAAGAGGAAAAAAAAAAAAACAATAGAGTCTGGGCCTTGAGACCGTCATCTCGCCCCCGCCATTTGGGGAAAAAAAAAATGGCTCCACGTCGTCACACATTGTGTAAAGTAGGGAAGTAAAAGACGGTTTACTTCCTGAAAATAAAATTAATACAAAACATACTGACATGCTCAAAACATGTTCGTATTTGATCAGAAACAGAACATTTTAAATCTGGTCAAAACACCTTTTAATTTCCCTTTACAAAGTGTTTGTGCTTACTGTCGTTACATTTGCCAATTACATTATTTCACTGGATTATCTGTTTTATAGGGATTTTATCAGTACTGTTTGATTATACAAGTCACAGAAGTTAAATTCAATGAACTAAAGTGAAACAATAGAATACAAAGGTGCATTGCCAAATTAAATCAGTTGCATAGTGAACACTAGCAGTGTATGCAGTAACAGGACATGAGACATTCGTGCACTGTGCATGCCATTCAAACAGAAGTAGACAAATCAAATATTCACATCCGCTTTCATTTTTTCCTCTTTTCAAACAGTCAGGTCTGAATGTGAACATCCAGATATAACCACTGAAGAATCTTCAGCATTCTGAAACAGAGACAACTACAGTAAAACGAAAACTGCTTATGAGTGCAATTTTTATTAAAAAAATTTGAAGAAAAACAAAATGCAAGTGAGACAACTAATTTTATACCATCACTATTACTAAGAAGAAAAGGAAGCTATAGGCCAAACGCTAAGCAAAGTATGAGAAGTGACTTGCGGCCACAGTCAGATTTCTCCACCTCTCAGTCCTGCCCTTCTCCTGCAACAGGATGTATGCTGCCCGACTGCTCAAAATCAGCACGAGATCTGATGGCACGAGAGTGAGAGAGTGCTGGGGGAAACTAAGTTGTCTGCAAACCACACTGCGCAGTCCTCTAGTCGCTGTCAGCACACCAGAAAACAAGGCGGCCGGGTAGATGGGCGGGCAGCGTGTGAACAGGGTGCGTTGTGGCGGTTCCTAAAGACAGCTAACAGTAACAACTACAAACCACAGGCAATGAACAGAGTGTCACACAAACAGCAAAGTCTTTATCATGGCCACCCTCACCCCAGCTCTTTACCACAATCTTCTTTAGATTTATTTCAGTGCACTCTTCTTCAACTTTAGCTACACCACAGTGACACAGGGCATCCCAAATAAATTGGCTGCTGCAGAAGACAGTGGGAAAAAAAAAGGAGATTTTGAAAAGCCCACTGGTGAAACAATGGAGAATCACTCTGTAATGGCAACAGCAGGAAACAGACTGAATGAGTAGGAAACTAAATGACGGCCATTTCGTTGCAGGGCCTTAGGTGGCTAGTTCTTTGAAACTGATGGTAAAAATTAAGCACAAAGGATCTTCAGATTTATAAAGTCAATATTAGAGAACTTGGAGTACTACGCTGCCATAAAGCCAACATTAGTTACAGAACACAACGATAGGAGAGGAAGTGAAAATAATTTGAATTCAGTACATGCATTTTTTTGGTAAAACGAAAAAAAAGCTGTAACTATATTTATCTTCAAAAACTGTGAACACAAATAAAATCAAAGTCATTATTCCTTGAATAAAGAGAAGGACTCTCACAGTCTCAGACAGGGTGCCAGGTTCTCCAGCTTCCTTGTGCCCAGTTTCTAGCTTTGTGAGGTCCTGCTGAAACACAACTCACGTCACTACGGGTGAAACTATCCCATTATTCCTAAAGTAACAGTAAATAAAATTAAAGGAGAATCAAAGGTTCAACTAAGTAAACACATGCTGAAACCTATAAAGGATTTCATCTCCCTTCAGTCCTCACAAACCTGACCTAACACACCATCTGGACAACTTGAACTACCTACTAACTGCTTTATAGGTCACACTCTTCCAAAAGCATATATATGTTTTGAAACTGAACAAGTTGTTCCAAAACATGAAGACTGACCTTGGGAGAAATGCAAAACATGAAAGCATGATGGAACACAGAAAGGTAGCAGAAAACCCCATGTAGCTTCACAAGTCAGAGACACTAAATAAACAAACAACCCAGACTTTGCCAGCAGCCACTCTGCAAGTTTCAGGGTGGAGCTCATTGTCTGCAATTTCCTTAAACACAAGTTGTGTAGATATTAAAAGCACGCCCTTCATTTGCATAAAAAGGTTGATTCTCCTGAACTGTGAGAACCTCAAACCCAAAGGGAGTATCATGAGTGCGCCATGCTTGTGGCACTTTCTCTACTCTTCTCATGCTCCCGCTCCACTGCTGTCCACATTGCCACAGTTCGTCGGCCCCTCTGCCCGTAGGCGACGGGAGAATTCCGGCAGGGGTGGGGGCTTTCCCAGGAAGAAGGGCAGCTTTGTCCTGGGAGGGCCCAGCTGCTGGTCGACAGGCAGTCTGGCAAACTCTCCGCTGACACAAAGAGCAGGAGACCGATGAAGAGGAACAGTGAGGGACGGCTGTCCGCACTTGGAAGGGAAGCAACAGGGTCAGGCAGCTTAGATATCTGAGGTCCAGTTGAGTACTACACACAAAGCCACAGTTTCCAAATGCACTGACTCCTATAATGCTTTCGACAACCTTCTGCTATAGGTCACACTAGTAACCAGCCATGGCCTTTGAACAGTAGTGATTATTTTGGGGGTGGGGTACCAAATAAAGCATGGAGACCAAATTCAATAATAGCCTGACATAAAACTTCATTTCAAAAGCAAGAACTTTGTTTTGTACAGCATAAGATGGATTTTAAGACAATATATAACATACAAACATCCCATGCACGGCATATATTCCATTTAGCCCTTGCCACGTCAGTGTGTGAGTTCTACAGGGTTTTCAAAAAAATCTTGAAAAACAAGATATGGCCCAGGCTTTAGAATAGTGCTGCTCTCAACATACACAAACGCGAACAATGTCAAGACAGAAGCTTCATTATTAATAAAACTAACAGATCACCACCATCTTGCATAAGTGCACTGCTTCACTCATTGATGGGCACACCTTCTCAAACAAAATATCGACAGTGATCTGACAGGGTCCTCTGTTTCATATTCCAACTCAACTGGCATTTAATTCCTCTTTGGAATTTGCAAATACATCTATTTACATAACTACAACAGAAAGTGCTACACCAGCAACTTGAAGGGTGAGTATGGGGCACTATTCTGGCCCAGCGGCGGCACCGAAATCAGCTGGCTGCGTATGGTCTGAGTACCAAATGAGAGGGGAACCGAGGACCATCTGCAGCTGCAGGGTTGAAATTCAATATCAGAACAGACCTTCTTACAAAGGCAGAGGCCTAAAACAAAATGCCACAAACAATAATCATGTAACCTGCAAACCTGTGATGATTGTGAAATAACTGCATATCAGTACAAGGAAATAGTATTGGGCGTACTTATATTGACTCAGTTAATATCCAAATATATTTCAAAATCCTAAATATCACCTTTATTTTTACTTTCTCTACCTTTTCCATCAGCCAAACCATGCTGCAACTTAAACAATGACATTTGACCCAGAAATTCAATTTATATTAAGTGTTTTTAGGAATCAGGCAGTCAACTTATCAGGATTTTAAAGCAAACACTTTTACAACAGCTTGTCCGCAATATATATGTTATCTTATTCCACAGGGATGATTTTGTTTTCCTCACTAACCATCAGGAGGAGAGGAATCCGTCTGACTTTAAACATCCTAATTATAAGATTCCTACTTTTCTTTTGAAAACTGGGCAAATTCCACAACATCAGGGGAAAACCCAAAACTCATTTATTACCCAAATACAGAACATTTAAAAGCAGCGGCTCCCAATCGCATCTGATGCTGTTTGAACCGGGATCAGAATTAATTATCCTTGATTTAACTGTTGATTGAATGAATCATTACTGAAACCACGCTATCTGAGGACTCGTCATTTTCCAGTCACGTCAAACCAAATTTCTGTTACGGAGTACTCTTGAGATACTACAGATCTGATGTTAAAACATTACTTGCTTGAATATACCCTCACGTCTGATTATTTGTGAAACATAAGCTGAACAAATCAGTTTTGATTTAAAAAAAAAAAATAAAAACAAAAAACTGACCAAAGGCTAAGAAGTATAATACAATGACCCGATAGTGAACAGCAAATGCTGTATTTTTACATTTTGGTGGCAGGAGAAATAGATGTGTTTGTGTTTCTACCATTTTTCC
Source organism: Arapaima gigas (assembly GCA_900497675.1). Taxonomy (NCBI): domain Eukaryota; kingdom Metazoa; phylum Chordata; class Actinopteri; order Osteoglossiformes; family Osteoglossidae; genus Arapaima; species Arapaima gigas. The sequence continues at coordinate 77,880 of UFQX01000939.1, forward strand.
TCATCTTCAATAGAGATGTAGCTGGTTTCAGTTTAAATGATTTTAGAGTTCATTTCATTCAATGACTAGCGGCATCCTTGCAGTCAGGACTGAACAAAAAGGGTATCAACTTTACCTACTTTCAGACCTGTTAATAACATCTAATTATGAAGAGACTTTCCTGAAGGTTTCTTATGAAGTACACATTACCAAGGAAGGGAAAAATTTAAAAAACAGGTTATCACTGACTGAAATATCAGTCAACATGGACAGGCTGGAACAGGTCTACAAGCAAAGACACTTTTCAAAAACAAGATGAAAGAATAGTGATACCATCTAGGTGAGCAACTCTCCATCTCTTCTAGAGGTATGTATGAAGTATAAAGAATACAGTCCGTGTCTTTTCTCAAGAGATGTTTCTCCAACATACAAGTGGAAATAGTCAGAAATCAAATTTTGAGGTGGTCTTCCTGAATAAAAAGGTCAGCCTGAAACATAATTTCCAATAAAGTAAGGAAGAAAACATTTGACCCTTCTGAGAATGTATATTTAGTCCCTGAGAATCTACTGTGCGAGTCGTATAACAATGACCCTTTGTTTCTGATAGTGCTGGATACAAGCCTCAATCTGGCACAACAGCAAATTTGGGGCATTTTGTCATTTCTAACATTACTGGCCAGGCCCATAATTTTAGTTAAACATTCTTCACATTATTTAGCTTATCATTTAATTTTGATCTTCAGCCTTAGTTCAGTATTTTCATGCCCAGAATACAATTAAAAATAGACTGAAAGTTAATTATATGAAAAGCATGCACTTGATCCCTGGTCAAAACCAGATTCACATCTTAACTTCTTCAGCAACTGCTATTTAGTGACATAAACCTTTTCTTCAGCAGTTTAACTCCTCTCATGTTGGTTTCGGGTGAACATCTCCAAAGCACTGAGATACAGTACATCTGTTACCACAGGTATGTGTAAACATGGTCTTCAATTTTAAAGTAAACAATTGAGATGCATAAAGCCAATACCTCAGTTTTCATTTGCAGGCTACTGAGATCCCAGCGATACTGACAGAGGACTCCAGACCTAATGTGTCCAATTCATGGTACACAATTACCTCGCATGTCTCTGGGAAGGGACACTTGAGGACAATTTGACATATAACAGTGAGCTGTAAATTTTCTTCATCTGATTCAATGGATCCTATTATTAACAATCCTTAATGTGAACAAATTAACACCCCTGTCAAACATCAGTGTGATGTTCATTAAGTCTAATTCAAACTTATTCACACATTCATTTCCTAATACATCGGCCTACTTCATATTAGGTGCATTATACACTGAACGTGAGATATTATATTTTATAAACAAGTTGTCTGCCACAGTCCAAAGACCAGTGTCTAAATCGTCTAATGTGCGTCAGCACCCTGTGACAGACTGGTGTCCCAGCCAGGGTGTAGTTTTATAGCCTGGAGCCCAGTGATTTTGGGACAGGCTCTGGACTGCCATAACCCTGACCAAAATAAAGCAGTGAAGGATAATGGATGGATAACAGGTACATTTTTTATTTTGGTTGTGGTTGTTTTCAAGACAGTTGTGAAAGCTCAGTTATAAGGCACCTTTATCATAAAACCAGTATAGTTTACGAACACCTTGGTTATATACATTGTGTACACTTTGTTGAACGTGCCTACTGTATGATAAGGGTGTAGTGAGAGTCCTTCCATAATCTGATTTTTTTTAGCGCCGTCTAAGAGCAAGTGATATAGGCAGAACACATGACTTCTTCAGGAAAAACAGGAAGTGTTTTGGTTAGGGATGTTGACTTGTAACCTGAATGTCCTTTGTTTGACCCCCGCTCCTGCTGCAGCATCCTTGACCAAGTTACTCCGAACAGAAACAGTAATGACACCCTGGCATACAGAAGGGTAAATCACTGGAAACTGCCAACGACAACAATGCCAACTAACTGAAGACTGGTAATGGAGTACAAATGAGTGATGTAGAGTGTGATGTAAGGTGAGGGGCCTTACTGTTGTTGGACTTGAGATCTCGGTGGATCACAGGCACTATGGCTCCGCTGTGGAGGTACAACATCCCTCGTGCAATCTGCACCGCCCAGTTCACCAGGACGTGCGGGGGGATGCGGCGTCCGGCCAGGGCCCGGCTCAAGGGCCCGCCTGAGGCATACTCCATGATGAGACACAAGTTAGGCTCCTGCAAGCAAACCCCTTTGAGGGTGATGATGTTTGAATGGGTGAGCATGGCGAACAGCCGGGCCTCCTGGCGCACGTTTTGCGCTGTCACGCTTATGTCTTCATCCGGGTCCCGGCGGGCCGCCTTCACGGCCACCAGTTCTCCCTTCCAGGTGCCACGATAGACTTTGCCGAAACCGCCCACCCCGATGACCTCCTCCAGACTCAGTTCTCCAAAGTCCACCTCCTCGGGTTCACGCTCCTTGACCACCGCCGGACCGAGCTGCCCAACGACACTCCGGTCCTGCAGGGTCCCATAGCGGCTGGGTTTCAAGGACACATAGTTGGAAGGGAAGATGCCCACCTTGTTATTGACCTTGCCCGCCCACCATCCCTCATCCCCAGACACCTCGGAGTCCAGCGACAGCACCTCCACCAGGTCGCCCTTGCGCAGGGTCAGCTCGTCCTTCCCAGCAGCTTCGTAGTCGAACAAAGCGGTCCACAAGGGGTTGGTAAAATTCCCCGTCCGCGACTGTTCCACACCTTTCCAGCTGGACAGAGAGAAGATGTTCTTGAGCGGCTCCATTTGCGTTCTCTTTATGCGGACTTTGTGCGCGTGAGAAGATGAAGTACTCGGAAGCACATATTTCCCGTCCGCCGGTGTGTGTCGGGCTCATGGGGCACTCGGTGGAACTTGTGTTTCAAAGCCTCCCGGGACGTGCGGAGCCCCCAACTTCACCGCTGTCACAGCACCAAAAAACGTGTGCAAAGTGTCCCGCGTCCGACCTGACAGCCCGTTCGCTTCCTTACATTTACACTGCGGCGGCGGCGGCGGCGGCGCGCGCCCGTCTTACATACATTTAACGCAGTTCAGTGTCACAGCACGACGCCTCAACCGAACTTGCAAACAAACACGGCAAGTCCCCTTCAAAATAACAACGTTAAACATTTCACATTAAAGTATAAAGCTGCGGAATGGGGGTGGAAGACTATCAAAACATTTAAGTCAAGTATCACAGGTTGGTCAGTAGACGACGTGTACAGTCCCGTGCGAAGTACAAATTAAAGATATCAAAAGTACAGGAATGGTCGTTTTAAAAACATGTACATGTTCAAGTGAGTCACGCTCTGTGGTTCCCTTCGAGGCCGCGGCTGGTCGGCAGAGCAGGAAACACACGAGAGGTGGAGAAGAATGGCAGGAAAGAGGCACCGAGCCCGAGCGCGGACACGTTTAGCTTTAGCTCGCCGAGCGGCCGCTCCGCGCCACCAACGAGCGGGCGGCGACCGCGCTCACGCGCTCCGCGTGCACGTCGCCTTGTCGCGGGCGGCCACCGCGCGTCCCCGCAGCGGGACTCCGCATAGCTGTGCTGGATTCTGCGACTCAAGTTCGGACAGGAAGAGCCGCACAAGTTTCTGTGTCAAGTGGTTCTTTCGGCAGCCTCGAAAAGAAACACAAAAAAGTTAGTAAAAGAACGTTTCCCTTTGATTTCTTGCGGTCAACCGAGATCTTCTTCTGCGGGGGGCATTTGGTCCGTTTGTTTTCACGAACATGCAGATGGACCGTTAATACGCGTCCGTCTCCGGTCCTCCCTCCTCCGGCAGGTCGAGGCTCCCGCTCCACGTATCCGCTCACGGCCGCCGAGGGTGGTGTTTCAGGCCCTTTCGCTCCAACAGGAAAAGAATCAGATGACACCCCTCCCTCCCTCTCTCTCTCTCTCTCTCTCTCTCTTACTTTCTGTTTTGCGCTCAGATAACTACCGCACACACACACACACACACACTGGAACTTAACTGCGCCTTTTCATCACATTTCGCCTTTTACTCCTCAGGTCGCTGTCAGTTGTCGCCTTGAGGGATCATTTCCCTAAGCTTAACCTTAACACTGTTGACATAGGAATGGGAGTCACTTTTACTGCGTGACTCTACAATTTAATTGGTACTTTTTATTTTTCTCTGTGTTGGAAGGGACTGTTTCCCTAGTTCTGTTTATTATAATTTTCTTATACACCCGAACTGTATTTTCAGTTTTTTTCTTTTTTTTTCTTTTTTGTATTTTCAATTTACACCCTTTTTTAATATACTTCAACTCTCCTTTCCTCTTAAAATACACCTACATTTACAGAGTGTAGGTGAGAAGATGACGGTGCGCTGGGATGTAGCAGATCTGGTCTAACAGTGGTACTGTTTTTCTTTCAGGAACGCCTTTCTACAAGGCTGTCAGGCTGCTGAACGCCATCATCTCAGGCCTGATCACCACCACCACCGCTGCCCATGACCACATCCACTATATATTTTTCTACACATTTTATTTATTTATACATATATATGTATAAGTTATTAGTCTTTAATTTATCTATATGTCCATTTTCTTTTTATTTGTTTATTCTCTAAATTTTTATTCCCTCTATTCTGTGCACCATGGATCCGAGGAACTTCATTTCGCGTTCCTTTGTTCACCTGCTGTATAAAGGTGTCCCCTTGATTCTTGATCCCACAACTTCTGATCATTGTTACATTGCATGAAATTTATTGCACATTTTTACATTTTATGACATGCTCTAACACTAAATGTATCCTAAGATGTATATGAGGCTGATTAGTAACATGGCCTGTATTAATAGTTTTATTATTTTAAAATTACCTGTTGAGGCCTTTGTTGAAAGTAACTTACAGTTACTGTGTTTCAGTTGAGGTTGAAATTAAATGAAAACAACATATTAGAGTAATTTCAGAAGAGCTGCCATCAGCAAAAATGTATTTGCGGTGATTCTTGAGTCACTGTGAATATTATAGTACAAAAACTTTAAAAAGCTTTCACACCAGATCATAATGACTAATAAAATATTGATTAATTCATTAACACATAAGTACAGTTTTATCTTGTTATGTTGTCCACATCTGTCTAACAGATTTTTGGCAAGAGGCGACATTGGCAACTTAACAAGGGTATGTCAGTATGGTGCAAGCCAGATAATCCACAACTTGTATAGCAGTACATAAAGTAATTTGTGTACATGAACAGAAGAGCGAGATTTGTGTATGATAATGATTCTTTAAAAACACAGCAAGAAATCACACAATTGTTCAGAGAGTGTTTTAGCCAGAGGGTTAGCTGGTGTTCATGCAGACAAAACAGCTTTCATTTGCCTAACATTTTACTGTAAAATGAGAAGAAAGGAGATAGATATTGAACTGCACTTAACGCAATTAGATTGTTTGAGGTTTCAGCACAGAGAGTGGAGGTGGGCGGCCAGAAGATGTTAGTCTACATCAGGTTCTTAGCGTGGCATCAGATGCCATTGTTGGCTACAAGTGGCACCAGAAGGGGGTAGAACGGCACGAGCAATGACATGTTCCATGTATGGCAAGGGCAAAAGGCAAGGCTGGTGGCTGTTAGGGGGAAATAACACGAGGGGAAGTCTGTTCTGCCCCAATGTGGCGAGATGCAATGAAGTTAGCGAGAAAACAAGTGGTGATAAGTTTTAGGTCACGGTAAGTTTGTACATCATTCCAAACAGGAATCAATATAGAATCAATATAGAAGGTTACATAAACTGTTGTCTCAAAGAATGGAGTGTGATAAAGGTGTGTGCATTGTTTGCATGTGAAGAACATCTGTGACAAAGAAGTTCACTGGCTCCACATTCTAACCTTGAGTTCTTAAAAACAGAAGGACGGCTATTAGCATGGGGATAGAAGGGGACATTGTAAGATGGCAAGCAGCAGAGGAGTGTGGATGCACAAAAATATCAGTTCCCAAAGAGTCAGGTAAGGGATTAGGAGGGAGGACAGAGAACGCCAAGCTATGGCTGGAATGGGGTGGTCCTTCAGCTGACGCAGCAACGCCGGTAACCAGGGGGCTGTAGCTTTTCCATCTGGAATTGACCAAGGTCATTAATAATATACAGCAGTGTAATAATAATGATACACACTAACCTGCCACTTTATTAGGAACACCTGTACCCCTGCTCATTCACGGTACTACTTAATCAGCCAATCATGTGGAAGCAGTGCAATGCATGAAATCACAGACACAGGTCACGAGCTTTAGTGAATGTTCGAATCAAACATAAAAACACAGTGGAGAGTAGCAAAGTATCTCTGAATGCATGCATCAAACCTTGAGTTGGATGGGCTACAACAGCAAAAGAGTACATCGAGTTCTGCTCCTGTCAGACAAGAACCGAAACCTGAGGCTACAATGGACACTGGCTCACCAGAACTGTACAGATGAACACAAATCTTGCCTGGTATGATGAATCTCGATTCAGTGTCACAGCACAATGCCTCAACGGAACTTCCAAACAACATGCGATACGCAGATGGCGGGGTCTGAATTCAGCGTAAATAGCAAGAATCCATGCACCCAACCTGCCTTGTGTCAAAAACTGAGGCTGGTGGTGGTGGTATGATGGTGTGGGGAATGTTTTTTAGGCACACACTGGGCCCCCTGATACCAACTGAGCATCATTTGAATGCCACAGCCAGAAATTGGCCAGCGTTTACCTGTGATCGTGTGTCCGTGATCATAATCATGTGCCACGTTATCACAGGTCATCTCAAACTGGTACCATGAACGTGACAATGAGTTCAGTACCCCCCCCCCCCCAGTCACCAGACCTGAAGCCAAAAGAGCACCTTTGGGATTTGGTTAAACACCAGGCTGGCAGCATGAATGTGCAGCTGACAAATGTGCAGCAATTACATAATGCAATCATGTCAACATGGACCAGAATCTCTAAGAAATATTTCCAGCCCCTTGTTGAATCCATGTCATGAAGAATTCAGGCTGTTCTGAGATCAAAGAGGGTCCTACCTGGTATTAGAATGGTGTTCCTAATAAAGCAGCCTCTGTGTGTGTGTGTGTGTGTGTGTGTGTGTGTGTGTGTGTGTGTGTGCGCGCCCAGTCAGGACCAAATTATAATCATGTGTATTGAAAAAATGTAACTAATCTATCAGAAATGTTCAATCACTGTACACTACAGTGAACTTTAAAAATTCCCAAACACTTGGCACTTGTTACCTGTAAGCATGAAAAATCAGCCTCATGTTTGATCATGAGTCAGTAAAGGGCATCAAATCATTTCTCGTATAAGTCAAAGACTCACATCTCAGGTGATACCTGCAGTAGTAGCAAGAGAGTGTCGCACAGTGGTGACATTGTCAACATTTACATACAGGGTGAGGTCAGCACATGTAGGGAAGAAGAGCAGCTACCTGGCCGACACTTGGAAAGAGCAATCAGACAGGTACAATCAAGTATTGTTGCTCAGATCACCTGGTTCCCAAGGAAATCAAGGAGAACTGAATAATTAACTCTGCCAGAGAAGCAGAGAAAAAGAAGACTGACAAGAAGCACAGGCAGTGGGTAACAGACAGAAAGCCAGTAATCATGGACCACAGAGAACTCGAGACTGGTCATCCAACTATCCATGATTCACCAGGAAAAACACGACTGTTTAATTTCACTTTAAACATAGAGTAGTACCTTTGTTGGACACTTGTTGGACAATAATTTCAGTTGTTTTTGTGTATGCAGTACACAGCTTTGAACAGAAGTGTCTGTAAGAGTAAAGCTGAAAAAGCACAAATATGTATCTAATATAGCACTTTATAAATATTTAATATGTTAAAGAAATTTGGTTATCTGGTATGACTTGCCTGAGGCATGTTCCTTGCATACCAGTGTACTACATGAGTACACATTGAACATCTTGTGTATTTTTTCAATAAGTTATTAAATCATGGCACAAATCAAAATACTCTGCGGGCATTTTTGAGCTTGACTATTTAACCATTTCTTTTATGAGTATCAGCTCTTTCCTTTGAATACACTAAATGATTTTCAGCACATTTTACAGCTCACTTACACAAAAGAGAAAAAAATTCAAGGCCTGGCAGCTTAAAGAAGTAATTATTGTATTTAAGAGCGTTCAGAGGGGTTGAGAGTGACTAGAGAACACGACCGTTTCCGTTCGCGGAACCTGTTTGATCGGATTCCCATCTAAGAGTTAAGCAAGCATGTGCCACATAGCTAGGGAACACCCTGTGAGCGTCACACCTCAGGCATCCTGTGGTTTCATCAGCTTTCCTTACTTGACCACATATCATGAGACTTAAGCTTCCTGTATCCATGCACACTTTGGGGTCCCTTTTATTTCATTTGAATGCACTACCATGTATTAAACTGGTTACTAAAAATCACTGCAGTAAATAAATGCTAAAATGCTTCCCTTTCCTTGGGTTCTGACTAATTTAATTTAAAACTTGCTGGATGTATCTGAGTACTTGGTTGTAAACAAAAGTGGCAGGAAATGTTATGTAAATATGCGTCTGGCTTAATCATTAAATGTATGATCTGATATTGCTCACACTTCTAAAAATCCTAGAAAAATAGAGCCTTTTGTTTCATTTTAATTTAACCATGACACATGGTTTAAATCTTAATTACAGAATTAGCATCTACAATTTATTTTGCTGAATGTATTTATTCGTTAGAAAATTGATTTACTTGGCATATAACAATTAAATCCCCAATGTTACAATAATTCAACTAAAATTGTGTAAAATAAGTATATTACAGCCTACAAAATTTATGTATGTATAAACCCGTTTAAAAATAAACTTTTATTAAAATCAACAGACTCGCGTACCAAGATATTTTTATTTCTTGAGTAAAATATGACGACCTACAACCAGTTAAGTGTAATGTTTTACGCATAAGCGCAATATGTGAATAGTCTCGGTCGCATTTCTTGCACTTGCCAGTCGGATGGTTGAAAAACTAAGTTCAAACCGGTCTTATCGATAAGCAAGATAGTATAGCATCTTCTAGTATTGCTACTGAAGGAAGCTTCAAGAACCAGGATTCCTAGAAACGACTCTTTATGAGGGACATAAATCACTGCCACGTTGTTTTTACCCAAAGACTACCACTACCCCTATTCCCGTCCTACGGTGGGGCCCTCCGTCCCACATTTCCCAGAATCCATTTTACCGAACTTATGCCTAAGTGGGTGGAACAACGAATTAAACACCAACATCCCAACTGGAGTAACGCAACTATGCACACAAAAGGACTATTTACACCAACTTGATAGCAACGTTACAATAGTTTTATTATTTTTATTTTTAAAAAACTAAGAATGACACAACTAATAAGAACCTCAAAAAACAACAGTTAAAAATATAAATATATATCTGTATATTAAGCAATACAGGTTTTTTCTTATAGCTGACAGTGACGTCATGACCGATTTCCATAAACACCAATAGCATTCCGAGGTTTACGGCCAATAAACGTAAGGTCAGCTCACGGCTTGTTCAGTTGGAGCCAATCATGTGGGTTAAAGGTTTTGACGGATTGGTGTTCAGCCCAATCACAGTGCGAAGCAGGGCCTGCTTCCTGTAGGTAGTCGTTTGCTACCTGTGTCAATGAGCGAATTGCACAGGAGGAGTTAGTCGGGTGAGAGAAACTGTGTTTTTTACGGGAGTTAAAACAAACATGTTTTCCACCGACGACGGCGCGCTCTTACGGGGAAATGACGATTTTGAATGATTTCTCCCCAGCATCCATCCCCGTACGAAGACGAAAAAACGGGCGTCCACATCTTCACTTTCGGGCGGAACGGAGCAGGAGAGCGCACCATGGTTAGGAGCTAGCTGCCGCTCGTGGATGCGGGGAGGCAGCGGGGGAAACGGGTGTCCGGTGAGCCGAGCCACGACCCGGGAGGAGGGGGACGAGGTGGCGGCGGCTATGGTCGGCGCTGGAGGAGCAGAGTGGATCGAAGTAAAACTGAACTCCACCTGGCCAGCCGATATTAGGACATCGCTGCCTGAGGCCTAGCTAGCTAGTCGGCGTTATAAATCGGATTTTGGGCTGACATTCGTCGCGGGAGTGAAGCTCACGGGTGGCCGGACTCTTCTCCTCCTCCCGTATCCCAGAGGGTCGAGGTCCGTGTAGCCTTGGCTGGCGGAATCCCCTCAACTGCGGGGCTCCTCTCTCCTCCCGACGCCGGAGAAAAGCCCTCCATCCCAACTTATCTTGGCTGGTTGTAATTTATGTTACGCGTATCCACCTAACCAGACAGCGACCTGACCTGAGACCCAGCAAACCTTTCTGGTTAGAATTTTCCTGTGAAACCGGCGAGAAAAGGCGACCAAAACCGCCACAAAGTGTGTCGTTATTCCGCTTCGTCAGGTAAATAAGTGTCGTCGGTCGAAGTCTTGTCGTTCTGCCCCGGTCGAGTGTCACAGCTAACTTCGACAAACGAGAGCAAGGTTTACATTTTTGTCCCATTAGATATATTTTGTACATGTTTTTTCTGATTTTCTCAGGGCAAAACACTCATACCGACCAAGAGCGGAAATATAAAACCGAAATTGTTGATTTATTACTGTTTAAAGTGGGCACGCGCAGCGTGTGGACGGTTGCCTGGCCGCATATCGTTGTTTTACTTTTTACTTTCGCAAGTAGGATGTGCAATGGATAGAAGATTATATCTCAAGCAATAAATTATATTTTTTAAAAAAAAAAGCCATTATCGAAGCCTTGCTTTTTTTTTTAATTTATGTTGTGACCCAAATCTTGAAGAGTTACCGCCTGGGCTTTTCTTTTCGTTGATGGTTGTCAACATGGCAGACAGAGCCCTGCTTGTCTGAACCATATTAATAATTATTTCTTTCTTTAATTTATTCACACAAAGTTGAAGTGCTGGGAAACAGAAGAAACCAAACAGCCCCCCTCCCCCTCTTTCGATGAATTTTTTTTTTTTTTTTTTTTTTTTTTTTCATTGAAACACCAGTGTGCCAAATCATTATCGGGTGGAATATAAAGGAGCAGTTCTCATTTTTTCCTTATTTTTGAATTGGCCGGCAAAGCATCATATTGCTGGAAAAGGACATGCAGGTGTGCTCCTGCTGACAGCTACAGAGAGGAGGCCCCAGTAAAAGAGTGTTGTCCTTGGTAGAGGCTGCTGCAGGGAGGCCTGTCAGCCCCCTGCATGGAGCCGCAGGAGGCCTAGGGCACGCAGGGTTTGGGCGGCTCTGAGCTCGGGGGGAGGCCTCCAGCCGGCCAGCCCCCTGCCTACTTCCACACGTGAGCTCCTGCAACCCTCTGGACAGAAAGATGGGCTCTCAGGCACTTCAGATCCTGCGGCAGGGCGTGTGGGCTTCGCTCACGGGAGGGTGGTACGTGGACCCCCATCAGAGCACCTTTTCCAACTGCTTTCACCTCTACCTCTGGATATTCCTCCTGGTGTTCCCATTCCTCCTGTACATGGTGAGTGTACGAACGGAACATAACCGTTGTTCCTTTTAATAACAGCAATCTTATCTTTTGTGTTTTTCTTTTAGAGTTTTCCAGGTTTTGGAGTTTTAATACGTAGTAAACAGTTTTTCTTCAAATCAAAAGCTTTTGCACAGCCATATAAATTAGTTTTACAATTAAATAGTTACAAGAATGCATCATATCGGTTGGAAATGAATACTACAGTGCCAAATGTTGGTGCCACAACACTTTTTTTTTTTTTTGTTTAGTTATGTGTGTTGTGTGTGTATAGAAGATGGAAGAAGATTGATCAAGGTTGTGTTGGAATTTTTTCATATGGGTACAGTTATACCTAGGTCATCAACCATGCGTACATTTTGGAAGCACCTAGTGCTGAGCATGGGCATTTAATTTATCCCTACATCTGTACTTTTGTACATATGTGCTGTACTTTGCATATATTCATACATCCTAACTAACTGTTTTTATAATTCTAAACCAGGAGCAAACAAGGGAATGGAAATGACCATTTTTTAACTGTATGTACATGGCACAGTCTAGCGTTTCTCATGCAATAAAACTACAAGGAAATAACTTTGTCCAGGTTCACTGGTGATGCATTTTTTGCCTCACTGTAAACCAAATATTATGAAACACTGATAAATGTGTACTTAGTAAGACAGTGTTTTTGGCTCTGGCAAAAATTGAAATATTGCATTTATCGTAATGCGGTGTGTTTAATATTTTTAGGCAAAAAGTGATTACTGTGAAAGTCATGTGAAACTGATTTTTTTAATTTCCCATAGTGGTTGAAATTTTTTTCATGTAAGATTACTTTTCACAGTAGTAGTGTTGTTTGCTGGCACAATATTAGTAGCAGCAGTGTTTGAAATGCCATGAATTAGCCAGGCTAAATGAGTCTTTCCAATTTTGGTTTGGGGCTGACGAAAGCTTCTTGTTGGTTTTCTGAGGGTTTAATAATTGATGAGTGCAAATCCTTTTTTCAGATTGTTATTCATTAGGCTTTGATGCTTTATCTGTACTTATTCCTGGTTTCTGATGCAGCAGACTTACTATAGTAGCCATACAGTGTTCACATTTTAAATATTTAAGACTAAATTTGCCTTTTGATTACAATAAGTGAGATACAGTATGGTGATACAGTAAGCATGTAGTTTGAGTTCTCAAATTTTTGATTGCAGTAGTAGTTTGCAATGGAACTATTGTCCTTGTCATCTTTTACTTAATCATAGGACATTTTCTATGCAGGTACGAGCTGCCATGATTTAACACGCCATAAGATTATATATTTACATGTACATTTCTTTTTCTACTTTTCCTACCCCCCCCCCCCTTAAAAAAAGGCCCTTCCATCAAGTATAGTTGTGGCAGTGGTCTATTGCATAGTTGTGGCTGCCTTCTTCACGGCCATCAAGGTGGTGAACTTCCGTCTGCATGCCATGTTTGACTTGGGGGAAATTGTGGAGAAGAGACAGGCCTCCTTCACCACTGATGCCCTGAGAGTGGAAGAGGTGGACGAAGCCTCTGGAGCACATGAACGAAACCAGCACAGGTAAAGAATGCCACCAGATAAACACCTGTATGTTTGGTCCACTGATTTTGGTAACACTTATCTTAGATAATTTGGGCCTCTGCAAACCCTCTTTCCCAGCCTTCTATTGCCTTTCATTGTAGTCAACAAAATATAAATACATTCACTGGATATATAAGTGATTATTATGCTGCATTTATTTAATTCTGCAGCATGCAGAAAGATTGAGAAGGACATTTCTCAAACACAAAGTTGAAAAAGTGAATGATGCTAACATTTATATTGTGTACAGATGTCATACACTACAGTTGGTTGGAATCTTAACATTTTCCACCAATATTAGCTTTGATGAACAGTACCTGCGTTAGCTGTTTCTGGACAAGCAGAGGTTATAGTATTAATGTATTGGTCTTTCAGGGACAGCGGTGGTGGCGTGGAGATGACAGTTTTTCGGAAAGTCAACTCAACCCCCCCAGTCCGCTGCAGCTCCCAGCATTCTCTGTTTGGTCTGAACCAAGTGTCTGTAAGGGTCCCTCCATCATCTACAAAATTAAAAACATCACAGTGCTGCACTTGTCTTCCTGTGGGACATGTGGTTTGTGCTTGTCATCAGTTCTGAAATTAAACGCAAAGTGCCAGTGAAAGTCCATCGATCATAATATCCATTTTATTGGTGTCCAAGTCTGGATGAAATCTGTTGGGAATATTTAATAATTCAGGGGAACTGCTACTTGTGCCAGTTACCCCAGCCTTTTTGAACGACTGCTTTTGGGTGCCACCATTCTTGTTATTCTATAGCTGTGCCACAATTAGATGCATTCATTGTCTGCACACATTTGAGCTGCTGCTTCAAGTTCCAGCTGAATGGTAGTCTTCTCTAAAAGTGTTAATTAAAAACTGTTAATTAAATGTATAAATATGAATAAAGTTAGTTACATTAGTACTGTGCAGTTTAAGTGCTAAAGAGTGTGGCAGAACTGAATTGTTTTTATTTTCAGATATTACTGTTTGGTATTTTATTTAGGCACTTATTTTAGATAAAATTTTGCTAGAGTTTAATTGGCTTTTCATTTTCAGGAGTTTTTACCTCAACTTGATGACACAGAAAGCTCCAAAGGTAAATGTTGTATTCTAATGTGTCCTGTGCTACATTCTTATCTTGATGTTCCTGTTTTGAGATTAAATTACAAAATATAGGTCAGAGACAGAGTGCTATATTTCTGTATTTATCACTGTGAAGTGTTGTTATTTTTTGAATAACAAAGTTTGATTTTAATATAGATGCCATATGGCATGTCTTGTTTATGCTTCAGTGTAGCTTTATTTACCACAGGCTATTTTTACACAAGTGGTTTCCAGCACAAAAGGATAATTGCTCTTTTTCAGACATCAAGGAGGTGATGCGAGAGCAGGGCGGCCACAATATGATTGTGACGTCTACACACAGAGACATTCTCCAGCACAGCTCCCAAGACACCATCAGTAAGCGTTGCTGCGGCAAAAGATTCAAGACCAGCCAGTGTCCCAAAAAAAGTGGCCCTGCTGATAATCATACAAACAAAACTTGGCATTTTTAATTGATATGGTCCCCTTTTCTACAGGGGGCTCCACTGCGGTCCAGTCATGCTTAGCTGCTGCTCTGTCTGGGGACTTCCCTGGTCTGATGCGGGCAGGCAGTGTGATGGCATGTGGTTTTGGGAGTACAGGGCCGGGTGACTGCCCGTCCATCCCTCCATCACCTTCTAGCCAGGGTGACGAAGATAAGGAGCATGCTGGAGAAGATATTGGACGGGAGATGACAGACCAGTTGTCCAAGAAGAGCCCTGAGGAAGAGGTGATGCGAGACTATTCACCACTTGCACCCTCGGGGGAATCGGAAAGCCTGGGTGACGCACCTCTCAGCCCCCTCATTAAGAGCAGTCTGAGTGAGGAATTGAGTGAAAACCTTCTGGGTCTTGGCCTCGACCCTGGCGCCTTTGCACCTGGCACAGATCGCCCACCAAGGGCCATTGCTGCTGGCTCTACAGACAGTTGCTTCAGTGGTGGGGGTGCCACTACTGACAGGGAGACCCTAAGCACAGTGAGCAGCTACCGCAGTGAGAAGACAGACTCCACTCAGCTGGAAAGTCCTTCACTGAGCTTAAGCTGCTCCGCCCCACCAGGAGCATCTTCCACAGTGGCCACCTCAGCCCCCAATCCAGGCTCAGGTACCATGGGCACATCAGAAGGCCTGGGGCTGCCAGAAGGCAGTGACACAGACGACCTCTCTGACAGCGAGCTGCTGCGATCTCCTTCCAAAGAACCATCACTGGGGCAGGGCCTTGACCGGACACTTGTAGAAGGGGAGGACTTGCCCTGCCTTCCCCAGGATATGGCCCTGGTGCAGTGCCTGCCCCTCCATGACTCCTCCCCTTCAAGCAGTGGACGTTCAGAGGCCTGTGACCTGAATCGTGGGGTTCCTCTGCCCCCCTTGCCCCCACCACGTCAGGCCAGCTCGGTGCCAGCAGGACTGGCTCTTGGACTAGGTTGTTCGGAGCCTGCCTTGCCCATTACCCCACCGCCCTTCCTGCTGTCTGACCAGCCATCGCTGCAGTCACAGCAGGTGGTGCGGCCCAAAGACCTGAAGTTGCTGCGGGCAGGTGTTGGGGGTAGCGTGGGCAACAGGCCAGGCCGGCGGAAAGCCCCTCGGAAGAGAGGGGGCCCTGGCAGCAGCAGCTTTGACTCCGGCCCCTACCGGCGTCATCACAATCACACACAGCACAGAGACTACATCCCGGTCCGCAGCCGGCTAGGCGCCAAGGCGTACAGTGAGAGCCTGTTTGAGGACTCCAGTGACGAGGACGACGGCAGCGAAGGCAGTGACCTGAGTGCCGGGTCCAGCCTGGGTTCGCAGCACCACTACAGCTCGGATGATGACGACTCCAGCTCCTCCACCTCTTGCTACTCTCCTGATTCGACCAATGCTGCCATTCAAGCCCTGCCTCCTTTGTGTCCTCAGCTGCCCAGTCCGAAGGAAGAAGTGCCTGACTCTGCAGGTCCCTCTCACTCCAGAGGGGCGCAGAGGTCAGCAAGCACAGCAAGTGCCAAGACACATGCCCGAGTACTCAGTATGGATGGGGCTGGGGGGAGTCACACCACTGCTGGAGTCCTGTCTTCTGTTCCTCTGCCTCTACCCCCATCTGCCATCCCTGCCCCACGTCCACTCACTGTCTCCAAGTCAGACCTGGAGGCACGAGCGATACATCCAGACAACTTTCCTGGCACCCACCATCGTCTTGAGTCTCTGGGAGGTTCCTGGGCTGGTAATCAGACTGGCTGGCGGGCGGGGGAGTTGATGGAGGAGGGAGCCGTAGGAGGAGGTGAGAGTCAGCTTTAATGTTTTCAAGGGTTTCAGAAATCGCCTACTTGATTTTTATGCGCTTTCTTCCAAACCTTAAAACATTTATGGAATTTTTTTGTTCCTGTCGTGCCTGTTTTGCATCCAAAACAAGTAGTTTTAGTTCTCAGTCATGGTGGTGTCCACTGTGCTGGTTTTTTTTAGCTGTTCCTTGTAAGAAAAAATGACGTGAGTCAAATAAAATGACATAAATATGATTATGGGGAGTTCACCAACTTTTCAGTTTTGTTAAACTTTGTTCAGGAAAAGTTTTTACTGTGATAATATTAGAATACTTTTGCAGGAACTGCCATTTTAAAATGTCACTAGCATTTAGTAGCAACTTGTCTGAATCAGTCAAAATGGACAAGTTAGAAGTAGTAAGAATCGTCACTTCATCATTGGTTGCTATGTAGCAAATAAACATCATTACACTGAAAAATACTGTTTAGCTTACATGAACTGGAAGAATTCCTCAACAAACATTTTACAGTGTATTATGACTCATCCCACTAGTTGTGTGAATAGCTCAGTCACAGTTGAAAATTGCAGAGTCAGTTCTGACAGAAACAAGCAATAACAGGAACTGGACCTGGGGCAACAGCTGGTGCCTTGAACAGGAGATTGTGAGGTTTTTTTTTTTTTTTTTTTTTTGCTTCTGTCTTGTTGTTCTAACAAGGGCCTAGAACTTGTGTTCCAGATCTTGGTGAAAGTCTATTTCTGCAGAGAGATTCATTGTACTAGTTTGGTGTTTGTCTAACTGAAAATAAGCTCTCTTCTGAATCACAAGCTCCAGGATTACATTAATGATGGGAGCAAAATGATGTACATGAGTTACATGAGTGGTATTAGACTCGATCCTCAGCTGTCTGGTGTGTATGTTCCCTTTATCTTCTACCACCTCAATGAATTACACTAATAACACACTCCTTGTGTACCTAAACTGTGTTTCCCCCCCATTAATGATGATGCATAGCAGGAACACTTCTGCAAACTGATCTAATATAAAATACTGACTGTTGATATAAAGATGGATTAATTAAAGGTAGTTATTGTATGTGTGTTGGAGCAAAAAAAAGTCATATACTGGCCCTGCCTCAGTATTTTTGCCATTTTTCTCAGCCATACCCCCTGAGGATGGAGGCAAGAGGGACTCTGTGAGCAGTGTAAAGAGGACACAAGCCATCCGCCGAAGACACAATGCGGGGAGTAACCCTACACCACCTCCATCTGCTATGGGTTCTCCTCCCAGGTAGGTCTCTTGTCTGTTGAACTAAACATATTCCACCTGTGCAGCCAGCCAGGTGCTCTGCTTTTTATCACAGCTTTGGCTGTATGCTGCAGCACTTGTCTTTGTTGAGACATCTGTTGCTTTGCTTTGGGGGTTTTTTTTGACCATGGGTCTTCCACATTTCCAGCCTACAGGACCTCCAGCGCGTGCGGACCTCCTCTCACTCGCGCACTCTCACCCTGCCCTCAGCCTTACAGTTTGCCTCCTCCCTCCTCCTGCCCCGGGGCGGTGTGCATGAAGCCTCCACTTTTGACGACACATCAGAGGGGGCCGTGCACTACTTTTATGACGAAAGCGGTGAGTTTGGAGGATAGCCAGCAATGGGACAAGAGCTATGGTTCCTTGTTCAAAACTAAGTCCTCCATATTATTTTGATTCCCAAAGTCTTACAAGTATTGTTTGAAGTTATAAAAAGAAAAAATCTGCTGCCTGTTTGTGCCCTTCCTGCCAAAAATGTTGTGGGCATGTGTTATGTAGGAGTGAAGAGATCTTACACCTTTGGACCTGCGGGAGGAGGCTATGAAGATCCTGTGCAGTAAGTATTGTGTTCTTTACGCAGGGCTGTTTTTGCTGCAGACCTGTTGGCGAGATGATAACGTTCAGTGTCTTTCCTAGATTAAACCTTCATTTTCTTCATCTCATCTTTTTGCTACATAGAGAGCGAGAGAGACAGTCCCAGTCCTCTAGCTTTACCTCCACAGAGGTGCAGGAAGGGGCGCCAGTACTGTCCATGCTGCAGCCCAGACCTGTTGTGCTGCAGGGGATGCAGGTGCGCAGGGTGCCACTAGAGATCCCAGAGGTAAAGCAACTTGATTGGGCACTGTTAAAGCCCAGGTATAAATTTGTACTGAGATTATTAGTTTAGCAGGAAAAACATGGTGCTGTACTCTACTTTTGATGTCATCTGTGATCTTCTGTTTCTTCTTCTAGTTTGACCTGGACCATGAATCCCTCCATGAGTCCCAGGAGAACACACTGATGATTGAGGAGAAGGCAAAGCCCAAGCAGTACTACCGCTTCTGGGTGCTGCCAGGAAAGTGGCTCCGCGTGCGGTATGATCGCCTGGCCCTTCTTGCCTTATTAGACAGGTGAGTTCCAGGGAGAACCTACTATGAAAGCTATTTATAAGTTATTTTGTTAAATATCTTGCAGTGTATTTTTCGTTATTACTTATTTACTTAGCTTACCGTTTAGTAACCTGGGACGTCAGTAGACTCCAACTTTAACAATCTATTATTTCTTATCTGAAAGGGTCCCAAATATGCTGAAATCCAGTTTGTGGCCTCATGCCAAGTTGTTTCGCGCAACTGGCTCTTACTGATCAGTGATGTTGTTACAGTGGTACCATTTACTTTATGAGATGAATGTATTTAGTATTTTCTCAAATCTTGTGTGTTCACACAGATTTAGCTGTCATTCTCATTTTTAGCTCGTGTTGCCTTAATCTGCCTGGTCAAATCTTATTACTTTAAAGGATGTCTATCTATATAGATTTAATTTCAGCCATTGAAATTCTTATGTATTTTGCTGTGTCGTAGTGACATGACAACAAAGACGAAAGCAGCAGAGCAGCAGCTGGTGGTTAATAAGCGTAACTGACTTGTCAGAAGAGCTTAACTACTCTTCCCCATTCCCCAGAAATCGACGCGTGGGGGAGAACGTGTTCGCAGTGGTGCTGGCCAGCTTGGTGGCTTTTTTGGGTTTTCTGCTGCTCCTTCAGGGTTTCTTCAGGGACATCTGGGTCTTCCAGTTCTGTTTGGTTATCGCCAGCTGCCAGTACTCCTTACTGAAGGTGGGCAATGAGCATGTATGGAAGACTATTGTTTTTCCTGCTGTTATGAAATAGCACAGATTCTGCCTACAGAATTAAAAATAAACATTTTCTAACATTACCTCAAAGACTTTACTTAGATCAATTTTCACATGCTTAAGGGTCAATTTTGTGTTGTTCTACAGAGTGTACAACCTGATGCTGCCTCCCCTATGCATGTAAGTAAAGCAATCAGTGGAATTTAACGTGGAACTTTGCATTTTGATATTTTACACGTGAACAATTTTTCAGAAGTGTGTTATGATACATTTTGTGAAACTGAATTGGAAAGTAAAACTATCTGCGACCACTTTAAAAAGTTTCAAGTAGGTCTCCTGGGAAAGCAGAATCTAACTGCACATTAGCTTATAGAGTGTAACAGGTTGATCGAGGGTGCTTTGACACAGCTGATCATAAGCCTTTGGCTATTATGTTTGCTAATCCTGTCACTGGAAGTGGGGGATCTGTGATGTACAGAGGGCCAGTCAACTAGAACTGTAATTTACTTTTGCTGATGTTTGTTTTCGTGTGACGAGTCCCAAGTCAGAGATCACCGCACAGCTCATTGGGTAGCGTTCATTTTGCAAGCATTGGTGCGTCAAACCTCCTCTCTTGTCATCACCCGGTAACTCTGCCTCTGTTTTTGCTGTTGGTCAGGGACACAACTGGATTATTGTGTACAGCCGTCCAGTTTACTTCTGTCTCTGCTGTGTGCTCATCTGGCTCTTTGACCTGGGAGGCAAATCCAGTCACCTGCAGCCCTTCACACTGTACAGTGTCACCTTCTTCTCTGCACCCTTCCTGCTCTGTGCCAGGGATGTTCTCATAGGTCAGCCCCCCCCCATATTTGTTTCCAGAATTGTATTAATGTATTTAACATTCTTGAATGATTTTTTTCTTTTCTTTTCTTTTCTTTTTTTCTTTTCTTTTTTTTTCTTTCCTTTAATAAATCTGATTACATTTTTATACTAAGCTTTTTAGATTGCCATATTCAAACATTAGTGTGTTGAGGACTTTGTCTCACTTATTTTTTTTCCCTCTCTCTCCTGCATTTCAGTGTTCATCCTCTGCTTCCCTGTCATATTCCTCTTTGGGCTCCTACCTCAGGTGAACACCTTCCTGATGTGTCTGTTGGAACAGGTGGACATGCACGTTTTTGGAGGAACAGGTAAGTGGCTGTTTGTGCACATCAGCAAGGCCCGGAGAACACAATGACAATTGTTCATTGTTCACTGAATTGTGCCTCTCTGTGTCCGCAGCCACCACTAGTCCCCTGTCATCCCTCTACAGCCTGACACGCAGTGTCTTTGTAGCTGCACTGCTATATGGATTCTGCCTGGGTGCCATTAATGTGAGTGGAGGGGTTGGGTTGTCTCAGTGTGCAGGCAGTTTTGTTCTCTCTCGTTGTTTTAATGTCATTTCATTGTGTATTTCCCTTTGTTGTATCTCCCTTTCCTTTTTTTTTGCCCATCATGGGTTCTGTTCCCTTTTCCTCCTTCCCTCTGACTTCCTTCTCTTCATTTTTTTTTTTTTTTTTTTTTTTTTGGTCTGAACTTAGGCCCCCTGGGATGATCTCCACGTCCCAGTTCTGTTCTCGGTGTTCTGCGGACTGCTCCTTGCCTTGTCCTACCATCTGAGTCGCCAGAGCAGTGACCCCACAGTCCTTTGGTCAGTCTGCCTTGCACCTGATGGGTGCCTCGCTGTTTTCAAAAAATTGTTTCTGAAAGCTGTCCTACTATTTGTACTTAGTAGTGAATTTTGAATCTTTGCAGGTGCCTCATTCGCTCCAGGTTCTTCCCAGAGCTGCAAAGCCGAAACCCAGAGGAGCCCTCTCTGGAGATAAAGGACCCCTTGCCTGAAAAACTACACAACTCTGTGGTATGACTTCAGGCTCTTCTCAGACTTCTGATTTAACAACAACTGTATGGAGTTTCGCTAATTGTTTGTCAATTTATCTTTCCATACTGGCAGAAGGAAACCCTTCATTCGGATCTGGTCATGTGTCCTCTCATGGCCATTATCACTTTCGCCATTAGTGCCAGCACAGTGTTCATAGCATTGCAGGTATGGAGGAGAGCTTCACAAGTGCTACATCACTTGTGACAGTTTCTTAAAGTACACATTTTTTTTGTTGTTTTTTTTTTATTGTTATGTAAAAGTGAACTTGGTGATATTTCACTGCACCTGGTTAGCAAGAAGATTTTGAATTTAACGAAAAGTTTAGGTGTACCCAGTGAAGCATACGGTTTGGAAATGTCAAATTTCATAATTAATTGGTAAATGAAAATCACTGGCATTATTGTATTCAGGCACTTTTCCAGTTCTTTTCCCACAATGTAGTATTTTGCCAGTTTTCTTTTAAATGCATAGTTTTTACATTAAGTATAGTTGAGTACCTCAAAACAATTTTTATTCAGCATCATTAAGTTCTGTTCAGCATTCTTTCATTGCTTCTTTACCATATGTTGCTGGCCCAGCTATAGCAGCAAGACTGAATTGTCAACATTCATGTTACTACAAAATGATGTTTTGGTTTTTTTTTTTTTGGGTTCTGTCCATTCTTCCAGCCTGCCCTCAGTTTTGTCCTCTACGTGGTAGCTGGAGTTATTGGCTTCCTCACACATTACCTGCTCCCTCAGCTCCGCAAACAGCTGCCTTGGTTCTGCTTAGCTCACCCAATTCTGCGATCCCATGAGTACAGCCAGTTTGAGGTCCGCGGTAAGTACTTCCTTTTCCAGGTTGACATTTGGTCCAAAAGAAACAGTGTGAACATAGGTGGCCTTAAGGAATGTTGTGAGGCATCAGTAACAAATGAGTAAAACTGCAAGTTAGTTTGGACAGAAGCATAAGCCATATGCTGAAATACATATTTTTTTCTTCCAATGGCAGATGCAGCCCAGTTGATGTGGTTTGAGAAGCTCTATGCGTGGCTGCAGTGTGTGGAGAAGTACTTCATCTACCCTGCGGTTGTGCTCAACTCCCTGACCACAGAAGCACAGGCAGTCAGCTCCAAACCTGACAAGCTTGGCATGTAGTAAGCACCAAATATGATTGCCATTTGTTGCAAAGATTGTGGGGAGTCTGGTTATTCCAACGCCTCAGTCTGAGGCACTGATGTACTGGGTCATGTGTCAACGTAACAAAAACCAGTAGTAAAGTGTAAAATCCTCCGTAAATGGAAGATTCCAGCAGAATGAAACTAGCATTGTACCTGACTTTTTGGGTTCTCACTTTGTTTGTGTCCCTTGCCCTCTCCACAGCTGCCACGCTCTGTTCATCTCACTGGCAGGGATGAAGCTGCTCCGCTCATCCTTCTGCATGCCGTCCCAGCAGTACGTCACACTGTGCTTCACCGCACTTTTCTTCCACTTTGACTACCCGGCTTTCTCGGAGACCTTCCTGCTGGACTACTACTTCATGTCCATCCTCTTCAGCAAGGTCTGCCATCCTGCCCAAGTCATCCATACAACCTGCAGCCTCTGCAGGCACTACACCACTGAGGCGTGTCATGCTTAGTACTTAAATCAAGTGGGAACCGGCACACACTTGCTCATTAGCACTAGGAGTGAAAACCGTTTCTCCTTTGAAGACTTGGAAACTGACGTTGCACTTGGATTTTGCTGTAGATGTGATCATCTTGTTAGTGATCTATCAGTATCAGCCTTCATGCTGACTTCCTCTGGAGCTGCTTTCCGCTGCAGCCTTTTTCTTTTTATGTCGGATGAAATGGAGCAAATATCTTCCTCGTGGCTACTCTTTTGGGCAGAGAAAACATTCAATATATTGGAAGGTTTACGAGTTTCCCAGAAGTGTAATGAACCTTGTGTATCCAGTGAATGTGCTGATTTGTTTGATCTTTGTTTCAGCTGTGGGACCTGCTGTACAAATTGCGCTTTGTGCTGACCTACATCGCCCCCTGGCAGATCACCTGGGGATCCGCCTTCCATGCCTTCGCACAACCATTCGCTGTGCCTCGTATCCTTGTCTCGCAGCTATTCCATATACGTTGCAGCGAAACACTGAGTTGACTGAATCTTTCTTCTCTCCCTGCTTGTTATGGGATCTTTGTCAGCGCCACTTTGAAGTCTTCACAATCACACAGTTCACATCCGCCTCATGGTTCCTTGACTCCTTGTGCCACTTTGCAGACTCTGCTATGCTCTTCATCCAGGCTGTGTTCTCTGCCCTCTTCTCCACACCGCTCAACCCCGTGTTGGGCAGTGCAGTGTTTGTAACCTCCTACACACGACCTGTCAAGTTCTGGGAGCGTGACTACAAGTGAGTTTTGCTGTTGCTGTCAAACAGAGAAAGCAGGCCTCCCAGCATCCGTTCCATATCTCATAGGCTCAGTTTCATGTATGAATTCAAGGAGAGGGAAGGTCTGGACCTTCCAGGAACGGTGTGTAAACAGGCCCTTTCCATGGTCAACAATCCATTAAGTGTCTATATCATGCAGAGATCCGCTGATCACCGAAGCATGTTTCTGACCTTTACAGCACTAAACGGGTGGACCACTCAAACACGCGACTGGCCACGCAGCTGGACCGCAATCCAGGTCAGACCTCGCTGACAAAACGTTTCATTTCTATGTGTTTCAGTAAAAACTCTTAAGTCATAGTGTGAGCCTCCAGTTCTAAAGCGGGTAGCACATTCCCAAGAACAGCAAAATCTCCACTTTCTCCTCCCACTGCACTGCTGCCAGTGTCCTTGGCTCAAGTCTACCCAAAAGACAACTGGGCTCCCCAGGCCTCTTCCATTAGTACTAATTGATGTTTTACAGCTTTTCCGAACATATTTTACTATTTAGCTGATGTCTGCTCCTTTGCCCTTTACGATATTCGTCCTTTCATCCCTAATTTTTTGCTCTCTTTTTCAGGTGCCGACGACAACAACTTGAACTCCATCTTTTACGAACATCTCACGCGGTCCCTGCAACACAGTCTGTGTGGGGACCTGCTCCTTGGCCGTTGGGGTAACTACAGCACAGGCGACTGCTTCATCCTGGCCTCTGACTACCTCAACGCTCTGGTGCACATCATTGAGGTCGGCAATGGCCTAGTCACCTTTCAGCTGCGGGGCCTGGAATTCAGGGGTAAGTCTTTCACGTTTTCTTGCCCGCTACTGAAATTTTACATCACATATTAGTGATTCGAAGGTTTAAGGAATGAAAAACCCACAACAGGTCAGCTTACTTTCCTCCCTCTTAGGAACTTACTGCCAGCAGCGGGAAGTAGAGGCCATCACGGAAGGTGTGGAGGAGGACGAGAGCTGCTGCTGCTGTGAGCCGGGGCATCTGCCCCACATGCTGTCCTTTAATGCTGCCTTTGGGCAGCGCTGGCTGGCCTGGGAAGTAGCTGCCACCAAGTACGTGCTAGAGGGCTACAGTATCAGTGACAACAACGCCGCTTCTATGCTGCAGGTGTTTGACCTGCGCAAGATCCTCATCACTTACTACGTAAAGGTACAGTAGACCAGCAGTGCACTCCTTCCGGCTGGAGTCTAAGCAGTTTGCTTGCCATCACATTCACCTCCTCCCCTTAACCGCTTCCCTTTGCTGTAGAGCATCATCTATTACGTGAGTCGTTCAGCCAAGCTGGAAGAGTGGCTGTCTAACGAAACAGTTCAGGATGCCCTCCGCCCCTGCCGAGCCCCCACCTACGTGGATAGTGACCCTACCTTCAATCTCAACATCGATGAGGACTATGACCATCGGGCAGCAGGCATTACCCCCACTGCCTTTTGCTCTGTTTACCTGGACTGGATCCAGTACTGCAACGGTCGTCGGCAAACGGTTAGCTTCCGCTGCCCCACATCAGTTTGTTGAAAGAAGTGATGTCTTGTCTGTGTTTCAGCTGATCTATATTGATCCTCAGAACGAATTCAGAAACTGAACTGTTTTGTGCTCTTAAACATCGATATTATCTCTGGATAGCAGATACAATAGGGCCTGTCAGCTGCAGGCAGCAAACCACCAGATTCCACGTGAACCTTTGACTGAGCCTGTTTAACACACTTTCAGAGCTCGTGGTGGCGTAATGAGAGCTGGGAAAAGTTCTGTATGCAGCTCTCCAGACACGTAGTTCAATAGGGTAAATGCACATGGTACCACTGGACAAAAATGGTTAAGGTTTTCTTTTGAGAGGAGGTCCATCCTTTGAGTGACCAGTGGAAAGTCTTAAATCTGTTCATGAATTTTGCACAGAAAAAGTAAAGTTCTTTGAAGAGGAATTTGAGCTTCACTGTAGGCAGCGTAGGGCTTCGTGAGCATTTGGGGATTCTGTACTGAAAGCCCAGGGGGGTTGTGACAGAATGCTGGAGTTTACGGTCGCGTTACCAGTCTGTGTGTATTGCAGCCTGTGGACAGCGAGAGAGAGTCCCCGCTCGTGAGCCTGTGTTTCGGCTTGTGCATTTTGGGCCGCAGAGCTCTGGGAACAGCCTCCCACAGCATGTCGGCAAGGTAGGATCCAGAAAGTTCCATGCTCGGTTACTACAGTCTTCAATAAAGGGATAAAATATGCAGCTGGGGAGCACAGTGCATTCAGCACATTAGGACATGATACTCAGCTGTCTGAAGAATGTTGATTAAGCTGGTGTATCTAATGGATCCTCTGTCTGTCTCCAAAGCCTGGAGCCCTTTCTCTATGGCTTGCACGCTCTCTTCAAGGGTGACTTCCGCATCACCTCTCCCAGAGATGAATGGGTGTTTGCAGACATGGACCTCCTGAATAGGGTCGTGGCCCCGGGTGTGCGCATGTCTCTGAAGCTGCACCAGGTAGGACTGGGAAACATCGGTATGTGACATATAATGTGTTGATGTGCACTGAGCAGCACCTGCTGTGTCTAGTCTCTCCCCACCCAGTTTGACTTTCTCTTCTGTGAACTCGCTGTGAAGCGAGAAACGGAGAGGTTCTGTTTCCCAGGGTTGGACAAGTCATTCGCTCATCACACCGAACCTCTTCGTCTCTTGCAGGATCACTTCACGTCGCCTGATGAGTATGAGGACCCAGCAGTTTTGTACGATGCCATCACAGCCAACGAGGAGAAGATGCTGATCTCGCACGAGGGCGATCCAGTGTGGCGCAGCGCCATCCTGGCTAACAAGCCCTCCCTTCTGGCACTGCGGCATGTCATGGATGACGGAAGTGATGAGTACAAGATCATCATGCTGAACAAGAGGTTCCTGAGCTTCAGGGTTATAAAGGTGGCTGCAGTCGTAACCGTATATATAGTGAAATCCAGTTGTGATCAGTATTTGTTTAACCTGCTGATGCTCATCTGAAGGCAAAATCGAAACTGCAGAAGCGCATAAACCGAGACGATGAATCGGCAAGCGAGGCTGACGTGTCCCTCTTACGTGCAGCTTTGTCTGAGGAAATGCCTGGCTGTGCAAATGATTGCCCTGCACCACGACCTGTTAACCTCTGTCTGCTCTGTTGGCCCTTACAGGTCAACAGGGAGTGTGTGCGTGGCCTCTGGGCAGGGCAGCAGCAAGAGCTGGTTTTCTTGCGAAATCGCAACCCTGAACGAGGCAGCATACAGAACGCCAAACAGGCACTGCGCAACATGATAAACTCGTCCTGCGACCAGCCCATCGGCTACCCCATCTACGTGTCCCCCCTTACCACCTCCTACGCAGGAAGCCACGCTCAGCTGCGCTCTGTTTGGGGAGGGCCTGTCAGCCCCCACAACATCTACACGTGGTTCATCAGCAGCTGGGACAGGTACCTGTGGCTCTTCTGTTCCTCGTGTCGGGCTGAAGGTAAAATTCACTCGTTCTCATCACTGCCTGTCGTTCTGTGCTGCAGGTTACAGAAAGGTTGTGGAGCTGGTTGTAATAGTGGGGGGAACATCGAGGATTCTGACTGCGGAGGGGGCTCCTCCTCTATCACCAATAACCCTGTGACCCACCCTCCTCAGGGTGCCCCTGCACAGGGCATCACCCCATCAGCCCTACCCCAGGCACATCTCACGACCATCCAGCCCCCCATGGGTGAGTTTGCATCAGCAACCTACCAGCATCCAGGCTTGGGCCACTAAAAGTCCCTTCAACCACCTATGGATTGAAGGTTTTTTAAAATTTTTATTATTATTATTGCATAGGAAGCGACAACCCTTTGGGTTCAGGTTGGCCTCACCACCCTCAGCCCCTCCCTCTTGCGCTGCTCAGTCAGTCGGAGAGCAGGCGAGAGGTCAGTTTGGTGACCACCCTCCAGCGTACCTCGTCCATCCAGGGGCTGCTGGGCCAGCACTCGTCCAGCTCGCAGCTGTCTTTCAGCGGTTCCGTCGCCATGCCCACCACAGAGCGCTACTGCGCCAGCAGCGTACAGGACTGCCCCGGACCCCCGTACGCACAGAGAGGACCCCAGAGGTCTGTGCTGAGCCTGGGGCTTAGCAATAGCGGGGCTCTGCCCTATGAGGGGGTGTATGGCAAATGGAGTCTGTCTGGAAGAAAGGGCTTCAGTGGACCAGTCGTGGCAGAAGGGGAAGGAGCTGCATCGCAGCCGGTACGAACCCAGGTGAGAAATGGGGGGGCGGAGGACAAAACTGCAGTCCAAGTGCTTTAAATCACACTTTTTCCTTTGTGTTCATCTGCGGACAGTTATATTTTAACGGGTCTAAATATGCAGCTGAAATGTCATCTTGCCGCTTTAATGTGTGGTGATTATTTACGTTGCGTGCTGTTCGCAGCCTGTTCCTCCTATCCCCCCTCCTGATGTCAGTCTTGGACCAGAGCTCATGGGGACAGCTTTGGCCAGCGAGACCACGCCCCTGACCAGCGGGGAGCCTCCGGCCCCCCAGGCAGAGACAACAGAGCTGCCTTTATTGGAGCACTTGCGCTGATTGCACTGAGAGACCACACCTGCAGCCAAAGCACACTGTCCTGGGCTGACCAGTCAAGAGCCTACAAGACCAGAGCAGGCCTGGTTTCCACCACGGCTTCCCCAGCGTCGTTCCAGTGCACTTCGGGTTCCGAGCAAACGAGGAGAATGGGAAATGCGGTCGGAAAGGAAGACCCCGAACTTACTTATGAGACCTTCTTTGCAGCCTGCAATACTGGAAACGCAAACGCCTTCCTCTGGTACAGTTAGGGCGGTCGCCTCCTCGAGGACCCGCTCACCGCTCCTGTCCAGCCTTTCCGTGGCACGGAAGTGTTTTGATTCTGCTCGACGCTCAGGACTGACGTGAGGAGCAGAGGGTTCAGTCAGTGGGAGTTTTGATCTGCAGAACATGTTTGTTCCATTGGAAATTTTCCAGAGCTTCTGTACTGTTTTTTTTTTTTTTTTTTTTTTTTTTTTTTTTTCCTCCAAGGCAGCCCTAAGGGGAGGGTTTGGGTGATTTCTGCAATGTGGGCTACGAAGAATCATCCATCTTATTACCATTATTTTTTCTTTTATCCCCCCCTTTTGGCCACACCTACCAGCAGCCACGCAAAAAAGGGAACTGATCTCCTCCAAAGCCTGGTTTCCAGCTCAGGGTAGAACAATGCCCAGCAACGACTGAACTGCAGCCTGGCTTTGCTTCCGCCCAGGTCTCCCCGCTTCACGAGAGAGCGGCGCCGCTGCTGCTCGGCAAAGAAAGCGACAGACAGGTGACGCTGGGCCGCGAGCGTGGTGTTGAGACCATTGTTACCTGCAGGAATGAACATTCCTTTTTGTACTGTAGAGTCAAACGACACGCTGGCTTTTCCCACACATTCCAAAGTAATTCATTCACTTTCTTGTCAGGTTACTGTCCCCCCCCTCCCCCCACCCTTTTGTCCTGATAGGTCATTCTTTCCACTCGTCGAGCTCAGGGTTTGTACATTTCCCTGATTCTTGCCCCCCCCAAACAGTCTCATACCCAGTGCATCAGTTCATCTCCATTTCCAGCTCAGCCTGCCTCTGAGGACCAGTATGGGGGCAGGACATTCCTGCAAGTATGCAAAACTCCTAGAAGTTGGTGGAACTGTCAGTACGGAATATTAAAGTAGCATCATCTTCTGTTTCCTAAGATGTGACAGGTGGAAGGATGTGTGGTTTCCAGACCAAACTGAAGAAGCTTCCTTTCCTTGGGTTGTTGTACCAACAGGCCCTTAACTGTGGGCCGGACCCCGGCTGTGCTCCTGATGGCACTAGAGTGCAATAGCTGAACGACCCCCCCCCCCCCCCCCCCCCCCGCAATTAAAAAAAAAAA
>UFQX01000939.1:107582-175552 GCA_900497675.1 Arapaima gigas
CCCCCCCCCCCCCCCCCACGTGTGTGTGTGCGCGTCTGGAGAAAGATGCCTACCATATGGCAACTACTACTAGATCAACTACTAATACTATAACTACTGTTTGAAATAATTCTACCTCCAGCGTTTTAGTTGGAACCATTATTAAAAAGACTTGGAAATTAGCATATTTTGTGGAATATGTTGTGTGGGAGCACAAGTTAAGGGTTGAGCCATCTGTGATATTAAAGTGGGGAAAAGGAAACGTAGTTTACTGTTTAGTTTGACATTTCACCAGGATTCGAATGTGGCGCTGCTCGTTTTTCTCTTCACTCGATATACTGTTTCGCTGACGTTAATGTACCACATCAGCAAACTCAATTAACGCCCCCCCCCCCACCTCACGCGCACTCGCTATGCCTTCAAAACTATTTGGACAAGGAGGGAGAGTCTTGCTGCGGGGCTTCGTCTGGAGACCCCGGGCGGCGAGAAGGTTAATCCGGCTCCGCTGAGGGTGACAAGAACTTGCACGGATTTGTTTGTAAATAGTTTAGTGGTTCGGGCGAGTCTGGCGTAAGTAGCTGGATTACCGGTTTAAATGATGTACAAGTTAACACTTCCTCAGTCCCAGAGGGTTTGACGTGGCTTTTTGTTGCTCATTTTTAAACAGCGGGGTCGTCCGGAGGTTTTAGTGTCGCTGCTTCTTGTGCTGCCCTTTATTTTCTCTCCGCTGCCGCAGCTGGTTTATTGTGAGTAATTATCCACGATGAGGTTAAAGGTCTGGTTCAGGCTGTGCTCTGTCACGGTGGACCTGGACCAGGTAGGCGGGGAGCGAGCGCGGGCTGACCGCCCCGGTCAAGCCGTGGTCCTGCTTCTTCTCTGGCAGTTCTGCCCCCTCTCTGCTTTTCCCCAAACAGGCAGTTTTCCCACTGCGAGGCGGAAGCACAAGTTACTGGACAGACCTGCGTATCACTTAAAGGGATTAATTTGATGCCATTTATGTACAGCATGTTGTAAATATATACAAGTATAAATATATTTTATTAATATTAATGATTTGATGTCTATTTTCCAAGGAGGACACTACTGCAGTTTGAGTCATGCACTGTGTTTCACCTTAGCTACAGTAAAAGTGTGTATGAGAGAGAGAGAGCGAGCGCTCACTAACATCGAATCACGCAGACGGGGGGGATTAACTGCTTTTGCACAAACCTTGTAAAATAGTACATATCCAATTTTTTTATTTGGGGGTATTTTTTATTTAAATAATTAATGCAATATAAAGTTGTGTACAGTTTTTTATGTGAATTTTCCCCTATTTAAATTAAAGCTTTTTGTGTTTGCTGAGCAGTTATTGTGGTTTCCTGTCGAGGACAGTCGGCACACGAGGATCAGAAGTACTGCTGCTTTATTCTCTTCAGGGGGTAAAAGCTGGAATTTTAACAGTAATGAACCTGCAAGCAGCCCTTTTTTGACACCAAAACTCACATCTTTACAAGGTGTGAGGAGAGACAAAGGAGACAACCTGTCACTTTATATTACACAAGCATTTCTTGCTGAAAGCACAAGTTTGTACCTGAAATTCAGTGTCCAAGTCAGAAACCTGCAACTAATGTCAAAGTTGACTGGAAAAAAGATCTGGCTGCACACCAGTCCCACTGAGACTGCAGTGTTAAGAATGTGGAAGTGGTGCCAGGTGACATTTGTCGCTTGTTTGTTCAGCTGAAAGGTGCTCAGCGGATCCCTGCTGCGCTTCATTACGCAGGAGCAGCGACTCCGCCCCCGGAGTTCCCCACCCGTCGGCGGCAGTCGTATCTCAGCTGTTCAGACAACCGCGTCTCGTCACGTTTAAACATCTTGTACGTTATGGCTGTCAGCTACCCCGCGTTAACCCAAAAGGTGTAAGAAGGTGAGGAAGTCTGTTCTGTACAGCAAGTGTTTGATGGTTGGGGGTCTTGATGTCCCACTATCCAAAAATTCACTGATTTCAGGAACAGGGATCAGACTTGTTGCTCAGACACTTCCAGCTCAGTTCTGCACTTCAGGTGCTGCTTTTAGTACAAGTTACTCATTTTCATATGTAGTGTTTTAGTTTTTTTTGTATGCAGCCCAAACTTGACCCTTTGCTTTGTCCATCGAAAGAAACGCTAATCTCATACAGCGCCGACTGCAGGTGGAGACGACAAATGGGCCACAGAGACAGGCGTCCAGCAAGCGGGGTCACCAGCTCAACAAGACGGCAGTTGTCTAAAGCAACAGGTTCACCAGTGAACTTTCCAGATGGCGACGCCCGCAGGGGGGAGGGCGGGGGGGGGGTGTTGCTCAAACAAAGGAGCGGCGGAGAAGAGTAGGCGTGTACCTGATCTCATTATAACACTCTTCCTCCTCACCCTCCTGCCATTTCCTTTTCCTCGCAGACCGGTGGAGCCAAAGGACCAGCACAAGGAGAGCCAACAGAATGAGGGCCATGGAAAGGGATAACAGCACCCCCTGCAGGACCCCAGGGGAGGGGCTCAGAGCTAATGGAAATAAAAAGAAAACCAACATGACTTATCTACCAAGAAATGTAACACTGTACAGCCAAATTCTTTTGACCTGACTGTAGATTTGCCACTGATGCACTTTGTTCCCATACAAACATTGACTAATAACTTACTGGAAATAAAGCTTGGAGTTTAATAACAAATGAACTATTGCTCAACCTGGCAAGGCTGACATGTCACAATGTTTCCTCAAGGTGGTGCTAATAGCTGTTTAAACTTTTTATTTTGGAAATACCTTATTTGCCAAATAATGCCTTATTTTGACGAGCAACATGGGGTAAAACCACACATTGCTGTGATATTCTGAGTCAGATTTATTCTGCCAGTTCCCTTCCCGTTTAAAGGACAGGACAACTGGTTGTCATAACTGCCTGTCCGAGTGAGGGGCTAAGATTGGGGGGGGGGGGGGGGGTTACAGGTNGGGGGGGGGGGGGGGGGGGGGGGGGGGGGGGGGGGGGGGGGGGGGGGGGGGGGGTTACAGGTACGTCCACCCTTACAATGGAGTTACATAACTTACAAATACAGTCAGATCTGGTAAAAACCACTACAACAACTTATGGAAATACACTGGTTTTCATCTGGTTACGCTGGTCACCTCCAACATGCACTTTATTCACTACCTGCTGTTTTTCCACTCTGTCAATAGAACTTCCTTACATAGTGAATATATTTCTACGTTCCCATTACACTGACATCTGTATGAGATCAGGGTAAGTGCAGCAGCAGGGATCAAGCATTTGCCAGCAAGGCTGCACAGTGCCTCTAACAGCGTGGTGTCTGCAGGGACCTTTATACTGCAAACAACTGATGGAAATGTCCATCCAGGGCGTAACCTGCATGATGCCCTGTTCTCTGCTGAGACCTCAGGTCTCCGCTGTGCTGCATTAGCACATTAGTACTAATGAATGACTGAATCAAAGTAACATTAAAGACAAACTACAAAATCATAAATTTAATTTAAAATATTTTACCTTGAAGGGAGATTACACAATATCATACAAATAAAAACTACACTTGTCTTTCTCATACCTTTGCTATTCTAATAAATCTTACACGTGTTATTTTTCATTGCGGAACAGGTTATTTTTGCCCTTAAACAATGCAAATTCAGCTTCCTCGCCAGTTACCCTGGTTACGTGTGTAATGGACAGACACGCTGAACAAACACAAATGACCCTAACAGAGGTTTACCACTGTGCACATTGAGGCTGATGTAGCAGTTCTGGGTCCCCAGGGGGTTGGACACAGAGCAGCGGTACAGCCCTGAATTCTGAACGGACACATTGTGGATGGACACTGTCCCTTTAAGACCACCTGCAGAGAAAATACCAAAAGGGAAAGAGAGGCTCTCAAACCTTGCAAACAGCACAACCCTTATTTTCTGTTTGTCATCAGAGCTGAGAGCTAAACTTATTATGGTCCCATTCAACAGGTTTCGCGGGACTTAAGGGAAGGACGATGGAACGAAGCATTCTGCCCAGGCACCGCAGGGGGGAGCAAATGAAACATTTTCTGTGCAGGAAATGGAATAGGTGTGTCTGAAAGTGTACTGTATGATCACGTACATGTGTGTGTCCTGGGCCTTACCTAGCATGTTAACAGGCAGCAGGATATGGTCTGGCTCAAGTTTGTCCCACTGCATCACCGGGACAGGGATTGAGGGCTCTACAGCACAGGTGAGGGTCACACTGCCACCTTCAGCCGTGTCCCCATCTGAGAGACACGTGGGCAGTGAAGGAGGGGCTGCAAAAGGGTGAAACACTGTCGTATCACTGGAATTTCTTGTGGAATTTACCCACTTTCACCGAGCGCTGATAAAGCTCTGAACACTCAATGATTACTATCTGATCAAACAAACAGTAGCCTTTTTTAGACAAGCTCTGCTGCTTCTATTTTTTACATCAACTTACTGAAAGAATGCAGGTGAAAGCACCACCTGCTTGAGCGTCATATTTTCATTACAAGCGACAAAACATTAACAATTTTCTTGTAAAAGTCCTAGCCTAGTGACCACTGACTCCAGAAGGGGCTCCAGACCACTGAGAGCACTGAGCGGTTAAGGACAACGAACAGATAGATGAATGGATGGGTGGACAATCATTTCCACTGTAGCCCACACGACTGATCCACATTTATCACAGAAATACAACACAGTATGTGAGGAAATCATGACACACCACACAAGATACAGCAAAAACGTAAAGGAGGACGGCGTAAGAGTTACCAACAATAGTGAGGCTGAGCTGCCCAATGCCAGGACCCCCTGCCTCAGGGGGGTTGCTCACCACACAGCGGTAGGTTCCAGCATCTGAAACCCGAGTGTTATTGAGGACGATGTCAGCCCTCCACGGTACGTCCACAAACCCAATCCGGCCGACGAGGGCGGCATCTTCAATCACCTGGCCGTGGTCGTATGCTATTACCTAAGGGCCAAAAGCAGAGTTCATGTCATTGCTGGCTTTCTTCCCCTCATCATGTTCTTTCACACTTGAAAGGAGACCAATAACTACTCCATCTCCACATTATTTTAATTTTAAAAAATTCAAATACAGTTCAGTACCCCCCCACACCCAGACTTTGTCTTATTTGACAACATTGAGTCACAACACATTTAAATCTGGCATTTTTCTGTGAATATAGAAATTTCTATCTGATCTTATGAAAGCAAAACTGAGCTTTTTGGTTATAAATTTAAACGGTACCATGCAAGACATCATGAGAAACACACCATCCCTACTATAAAGCATGGCGGTGGCAGCATCATGCTGTGGGAATGCTCCTCTGCAGCAGGGTCCGGAAGGCTTAGTAACACAGAGCGTAAAATGAATACAACAAAGTACAGGAATTCCTGGATGAAAACCTGCTGCAGTCTGGAACTGCAACTTGAGGATTTATTTTCCAGCAGGACAACAACCCCAAAAAAGCCAAATCTGCACAAGAACAGCTCAAAAACAAAAATGTCAATGCCCTGCAGTGGCCAAATCAGAGACTGGACCTCAGTGCTGTCAAGAATTTGTTGCAGAACTTAGAAACTGCAGTTCAGCCACAGTCCTCGTCCAGCCTGGCACAGCTTGGGCAGTTTTGCTACGATTACAGCTTATACACACTTACCCAAATAGACTAAGGGTCATAGTTTCTGCCTCCAATATAAACAATGAGTTAAAGTGGGGAACACTTACACACTTTTTTGTTTTATATTAATTGATTCAAAACTGATTATAGAAATGCTTTGTCACTTTGACATGAAAGTACTTTCTTAAGGATTGGTAGCAAAAAAGCTAAGTAAATAAATTGTGACTAAATGCTGCAAAACAATATTAACATCAAAAGTCCAAAGAGGGTGAATAATTCTTACAGGCACCATAGCTGGTGGAAAGAAGTCACTGGTTCAGTACAAAGAATTCTCAAAGAATCCACTTGTGGCAACCAGCAAAGGGAGCCTAGCTTATAGCCTTTAGTGATGCCAGTATATTCTGGCAGCAGAAGTAAAATCCCAATATTCACCTATGTACAATGTGATCTCACAAGTAATAATTAAACTGCTCTAATGGGTCAGAAACAACTAAGTACAGGTGAACATGGAACCACACCTGTTTTGGAGACCTTGGGTCAGAAAACGGGGTCAGAGTCCAGACTATGTTGAGCCGAGACAGTGGGCTCATGGTGAAGAAAGAGCATGGTAGTATCACTGAATCTCCCTGTAGTATTTCCAGGCTGTGGGTCCTCATTGTCACCCTCACTGCTCCTGCTGGAGACCAGAGACAAAACACAACACAGAGGGTCATGACATCTCTCTACAGAAATTCAAACTGTGGTCAGTACCTCTGCTTTTGTTGTGTTTTTTAGTTGTGTTGTGCCTAACAGAGGATCCAAAGGAAGCGTCTGGTCTTAAAATATCTCTGACAAGGCAAAACTATTTAAACCTATCATCTTTGTCAGGACCATACAAACTACCTGTGCAAAACAGATTACAGAAAGAAGCTTGACTGTTTTGAATTCATTTATCCTTTTTAGGCAACGTATTTAGCCTGTGCAAACATGTACACACCTATATGCCTGTACTTGAGCCCCCGGTTTCCGAGTTCCCAATTTAACAAGCGGTGTATATTAATACCCGGATTGGTATCCCAGGTGAGAAGTCCTGCCATAATCAGTTGTAACCCAGCAAAGCTGAACCATCAGAGAAATACTGTAAACGGGAATTGTAGTGAGTGAGACACTAGGTGGCAGCACCGTGCCCGGCGTCTGTGTTCTCAGTCATTGTCTCCTGTGGCCCGGGTTCAAACGCAGTTTCCGCTGCATCATTCGTCACAAACAGTTCGTTACAGTAACAACCATTACAGTCGCTACACTTTACTCTCCTTTCTATTTTATATTGTCCTACTTTTGACATAAATTTGACTATTAAATGCTATGTGCTTTTACTAATAATTCGGAAAAAAAAATTTATGACACTAAACGTAACTGCATTTAAACACAAATGGTAATAAGATCATTGGTGTTTAAAGTCTTTATCACATTGAAAGAGGCATTTAGAGTTGCCTATTGGGGATATTTTGGAGAAATTAATTTGGGGTTTCTCAACTGAACCTGGAACAAATTATAATTTCCCTCAAGAGAAATAATGGAAATAGCTTCTTGATATTTGTTTACAGTATTTGAGCCATTTCTAGGAACCAATTACACTTGGATATGGGGGTATAGATGTACTGGTAACATTCTGTATACTGGGCTTTGCTTAACACTTTTTAAAAAAAAGTTTCTTTCCTCTGCTCTCGTTACCATATTATTTATTTCTGCATCAATGACTTTGCCCCCTCGCTGCTCCCTCTTCTGTTCTGCCATCCCTGGCCTCTTCATGAGCGTGTGGGAAAATGCCATGGTTGCCAGCCGTTATTTACACATGACAGCACCACTCGATCGAAAAAGAGAAAACAATGGGCTGAAAGTACTGCATGAAGTCAGGCATGCAGAGATCTACTGCAGTAAACATCATTCAGTTCACATGCAACCTCACAATCCACACAAATTCACATTCAACAGAGACAGACTCTCGAGATTAAAGATTTCAGGTAAGAAATACAGTAATAATAATAATAATAATAATAATAATAATAATAAAACTGGAGTAAAACATTTAGGTTCAAGCAGATGACTTGTGCTTCTACTGTCCTTTTACAGGCTGTCCTGTACCCGTCACTCCCATGACTCAATAAATCACACAACCGTGCAGCTCACATTTTATGTTCTACTACATTTACCGCACTTCACTCCTGAATTGCATATTATTTGTTTAAAATAAAAAGTAAAGCATCCCTTCAATGCATGAACAAATCAGTTAAAATTGATTTAAACCAAGGATCACGATTTTGACTCAACTATCTAAGAGTCATCAGCTTTTCTGAAAATTTAGCCCACCGGTACAAGGCAGGTGAATTCATACATAGAAGGGGGATTAAATTCCTGACCTTTATTTAATTCCTCATATATTCACATGGTTTACTACTACAATTTCACTACAGTACAACCTTCAGACTAAATCGCAACGCTTTCAGATCATTAACATATGGCATTATCATAACAGCGGATGGCATTTTGATTGACTGGCACAGGAAGAAACTGAGAACTGCTGAAGATGGTCATCTTGAGTGTCAAGGTTCAGACTCACCATGTTTAAGGAGAAAGGTGAGCAGAAAGGCCGTCGGAAGCAGGAGCCCTGCAGAGTGTCCCATAGCAAACAGCAAGTGTGTTTATGTGACCCCCTCCCCCAGCTTCACACTGATCCTGCAGCGAGGGCGAAAAACATCATTCATCTATTGAGTGACCCAAAGAGGAATGTGCTCCCTCTCTCTCCAAAACCGTCTTACTGCCATCGTTAAAAATTTTGCCAGCTGAAAATGGTCATTATTCCCCATCAGTGGCGTCACATCATCATCCGCACGAGCTACTCGGTAAGGAGCAGCACGTAACACTTCTGTAGCAACATGACGTAACACTTTTTTCTGGTTTTATCTGAAACGTACAGTCGTCTTAATCCGCCTCAGAGGTCTTTCCTTCACGCGCTGGCGAGCTGCGCTTTCCGAAGCCATGTAAACGGATAAATACATATTTGAAAATATTTGTCTCACGTTTTTTTGGTTTTTTTTTTAAAAATAATTTTAGACAACTCGAGTAAACGACTATATTTCACAGCGAACGAAGAGCTGTTAAATACAGACACGCGGCAGCCCAGTCAGATTGGCCAGCGGCGCGCTTCACACCTGTACCTGCTTATACACCTAACAGGGGGTACAAAGGTGCGTCACAAAGAAAAATAAGTTTGGGAGTTTTGTCACACAGCCCTTAAAAGCTCGTCGTCGACTAAACATACACGTCTACGAAGCCGGCGCGCGGTTCAACAGCAGAGGACACCCGGCAGTGCAACCGTATTTGGGCGAATTAGAACAGTTAATGACCAATGAAAGTCCCCCAGAGGCGGGCCCAATGTTGGCTGCTGACCAATGAGATTGCAAAAACAGCGTCCCGTTAGTGACCAATCAAAGAGCCGCTTACACTCAGAAATTCACGCGCTCATTTGCGAAGTTTTGCGCGTGGCACCCAGGTCCCTGCGCGGGAAAGTAGGATGCAAATAAGCTGTGGGCAGAAGGTATGTGTTAATTCCAAATAAAAGTTTAAATCTACCTGTGTATTTCGCGCAACGACGAGCCCCGATTCAAAAAGTAAGTTTTAATTAACTTGTTTTTACATGAATTTTAAGACTTTTAATTTGCGTTGAAATGCATTTATCTTGTTATAATTCGTGCTTTGTGTATAAATTTGCGTGTAAACGTGTGTTTATACGTTATTGTTTATATAGTTTGCTTTATTAGGGTTTACTTTATTAGTTCATGTATTTTCCCATTTCCAGTTTAGTTTTTTCTTTTTCAAACTGGTTTAATCATTTCTCGCTTTTTCAAGTGGAACCCCTCTTCCTGCACGTTTGTGGGCAGTAAGCAAGGACATAGTACAGTATCCTATTCGAATTAGACTTCTGCGCTGAAATGTAAATAAACAATCAAGTGATATATTAAAGATACACAGTGAGCCCCTTAGGCTCAGCATTCTTCTTCATAAGCTTTTTCACCTTTTTAGAAGACATTTAACCAAAGCGATCGCGAGACGCTATAAGCAAAGCAGCTGAGATTGACAGCTGCGCACTTGTTACGTTTGTGTGCTGCGATTTGTTTGTTTGTTTGTTTGTTTGTTTGGACCAGCACGTACGCGCTATACTCCCTCCACCCGAACATTCAGAAAATTGAGTATTATGGACAGTGAATTTTAGGTCCAAATTTCCATAGTTGTAAAAGTCAGAAATAATTGTTACAGCTGTTATCAATGTGAATATATATTGTATACATATGTGTATGCATAGATACGTCTGTGTGCCTGTATATATGTATATCTGTGTATGTATGTGTGTATAGATATATAATTGTATGTATGCATATGTTATTCTTTGTCAATAGGAACTAAGAGAACCACACAAACTTTCAGCATCATTTTTTCTGTTTGAATATGTTTGGCCCTGTTATGTCCTTTATGTCCCTTTTCATGTCTTCTTTTGTTCACGTGGTCTGCTGTGTACAAGAAAATTTTGCATAGTTTTCTTCATGCTTGATCCTGATACTATGAGCTGCCTTGAAAAAAAGTAATTTTTTTATATCTGGTGCATTTACATCTTTATATACACCTGGAATGTACTGTAATTTGTGTTGGTTTCTAACAGTTAATATACTAATTTAAAAATGTAGTAATTACAGAATAGCTTCAATTCTTTTGTCATACTATAAAAAATGTGAATTTTTAATTATCTGTCAAAGTTTTCCTCCTAAACTGAGACTTATGTTGCTCAACAGCTCATTTTAGGGTATTTTTCCCATAATGCAACAGTTGTGCTAAATTGTTCCGCTATTATTTGGCAAGTCACTCCTGTTTTCTTAAGTGTATAAAGATAAAAATGGGTTTCTTCTAGGATAGATTCCAGATCACCAGGACACTCAGTTAAGGTAAGTGGTTATCCAGGGTGAGTGAGTACACATTAAATCAATAATAGAAGTTGAGGATATTACGATTTAAATTAATAATCGGCAGTTTTAAAATAATATTCATATTCAGAAAGAAAATCAGTAATCCGAAAACATAAATCATAATAAGCAAAGTGTGAAAGCAAAGAACTTTTTTTCCCTATGTTGTTTTAATTTGTATATAAATTGAAGTATTTTCACATGATATATATAGCTTTTCTGTATTTCTTTCATTTACTAGAAATTGCTTTATTTGTTTTCAATTTGTTTTCGTGATTAGTCAATGAATCATCCAGTTTGTTAGCAGAGGAAAGTAGTCTGTTAAAGAAAGTGACTGTGCTGCAAAGGGAATGAAGAATAAAGACTATTGAAATCTGAATTTTATTTCACTCATACAAAATAAAAAGAAAACGTTAAAAATTTTACATAGATCAATTCTGTTTTTTAAACACTGAGGTGGGACACAAAATGAGCTTCCCCCCCAACACTGAGCCTCATTTCTGATCTACATTTGTTCACGGAATACATTAAAACTTTTTAAAATAACAAAAAAGGGTGTGGGAGGAACCTAACAAATCTGTGGGTTTCACCTCCTTTGGGAGGCAAAGAAAAAAAAAATCACATTTTTGCCTCCTTCAAATGCAAGACTCACCTGCTTTAAAACAAAAGTCAAATAAACCTGAATGCTTGCATTAGATTCCCTTTTGAGGCACCAACTGCTAAATCCGGGACATGACCCTACTGCGAGTGAAGAGCTAAATGGTGAGGAGTAAAGAAATGTACATGGGCCACTTTACCTTATCTTTTATTTAAGAGCAGGTGAGTGTTGTGCACGACTCCAACTACAGTGGCCCAGCAGCTGCCATCAGGGGCAAGACGTTTCAACAATGAGAAGGTATCAAGCCATTATCTTAAAGTAAAGACTTATTTAATTTCAAGTCAGACTTCATTACAGCATCAGAATTGCCATTACTTCCTTGGCAAGAATTTTTGGATCTTGTTTTGTAATTTGTTTAAATAAAAGTCAGATGAAATCCACCTTATAAAAGTATTATTTGATTATATAAAGGTAACTGAACTGAGACAGACAGCTCCATGTCCTATATAACCCAGCCAGACTTTTAAAGAGTATGTGCATGTTTAGGGTCACTATGATTCAAAAATACAGCTTGAGGGGAAATACTGTGTATTTTTTTTTTTTAAACACATTGCACGGATAATACATCTTGCATGAAAAAGAACAGTTGTCAGATCCTCACTATACCCAAGTCCAGAATAAAATATAAACTTTACTGGTAGTATTAGGTGAAACGTTACTTTACTAAAATTAAATAAAAGGGAATCTTTGAAACAACAATATAGCGCAATTACAATGGACAATTAAAACTCCCCCCACGCCCTCATGCTTTCTGAGCTTCACAGAAGTCTGAAG
This sequence comes from Arapaima gigas, assembly GCA_900497675.1. Classification (NCBI taxonomy): domain Eukaryota; kingdom Metazoa; phylum Chordata; class Actinopteri; order Osteoglossiformes; family Osteoglossidae; genus Arapaima; species Arapaima gigas. The sequence continues at coordinate 119,597 of UFQX01000939.1, forward strand.
GAGCTACTGAACGTGACCCCAACCCCACCATTTCAGTGACTTCTATGTCACTTGTACTTTACAGTCAAATGTTCTCTAACATTCCATACCAGGGGGCTGAACAGGCCTTTCTTTGCACCACTGTTGCTCACTAATATTCTTTGTGAACCACTAAAAGAAACAAAATGTACCTGTTTAACACCATCTACCAAATCAAACATTTTTTGTGCTCTTGTCTATTAAAAGAACTGCGATTAACTCAAGCCTGCAGTCTCAGAGACTTAAAAATGCTGAAATGCATATCCAGGCTCTTGAGACAATTCATAGGGTAACTTCAGGTATATTCAAAGACTCTGATGGAGATCAACTGAAGGTTGTTTGTGACAGAGTTCAGCTGGAGTGTAGCTCTCATTCTTCATCTGAACAGAGGACTAGTGAGGAAACAGAAGAAGCTAAAGGTATTCTAAATCGGGGACCTAACGTAACTGTGCTATCTTTGGAGCCCATTTAAAACAACCATCACTAACTCTGGGGGGGAAGAAATGGGGCATCCATAAGGAAGAGGTTTGTCAATAAAAAAAAGAAATAGACATTTTCTCCACAATAAAAAAGGAGAACGGTAAAACACATAATATACAAACTGGGATCCTTCTTTGGCGCTGCTGTCAACGCTTTCTATTTGAGCAATAGGTTTTCCCTCCGTGAGGGCCCAGACTCAGTGTCCTCCCCCACCCCAAACCTAATAAAATAAAACAAAAAGTACAAAGTTAAAAAGGGGCGGAGCTAGGAGTCATAATCTTCATCGTCTTCATCGTCATCACCATGCGGGTGGGCAGGCGGAGGGGGTGCTGTGTTCAGCAGCGAAGTTGCTGAAACAAAAGAACTTAATGGCGTCCCCAAGCCTCCCTGTGTTGCTCCCATGTGGACGTATTGAGGGGGCACATTCACGCTGTGATAAGCAGAGATACACTTAGTTCAAGCAAACACATTACAGCTGGATAAAAAAGAAAACTACAACATTTTCCCCCATACCAATAGGAACTTACCCTTGGAACAGGGTAGCAGCCTGAGTGTTTGAGCTGGACCGAGAGCCGTCCTCCTCCTCGCCGTCCGTCTCACTGTCTTCTGAGTCTTCCTGCACCGTATCGGTATTGTGAGAATAAGGACATTGTACAGTTCTCCATCATCTCATCAACCTCACACCTTCCCGCATGTTGCAGCAAAACAGGTTTCCTGCTACGCTATTTCCCCCCGAAAAGCCGCCAACCTCGCGTCTCCCCCACGCCAGGTGTGGAAAGTGTCACCGCCTGGGCAATTCTATCCCGATATGATGCCACTCGCAGCTAACAGTGGCCTCTGATGCCACACTAACCATCTGATGCAGACTGATGTCTCCTGGCTGCCTTCCTCCACACACTGCTGCTCAAGCCTCATTCGCCTGCCTTCACTCAATTGTCTGTACTGTTAAGTACAGATCTACGTTTGTGTCCCTCATTATTCTGCAGTAAAATGTCAGGCAAATGAAAGCTGTTTTGTCTGAACAAAAGAGAGATCTATCTATGTGTATCTGTGCACAGCAACAGCCCTTCAAAATCACAGCAAGAAATCACATAGTTCTTTAGTGAGTGTTTAAAACTTTATATACTGCTGTACAAGATGTGGATTATCTGGCTCGCACCTCACTGACAGACTCTAAGTCGCCAGAAAATTTGTTAGACGGATGTGGCAACATAACAAGGTTAAGACTGTCTTAACCAACTCTCCCCCTCGCCACATTGACATTTGATCGGTGCCACTTAGAAAACGAACACTTCAGATGATGTGGACTGTTAGCTCTGCTACTACTTAACCATTCAGTGATCAAATTCTGTCTGTCTGTGCAGGATGTGTGGCTCCAGTGATGTGTGCTGTGCACCTGAGGCACACCTCTTGTTCTGACTCAGTCCCTGACTGCTTCTTGTCTTTTCCCTTAGTGCTGGCACCGCCGTTCTTCCGTCCTGATCCTGGCTTCCGTCCTCTGTCCAACAAGAGACAAAAGTAAAGGTTTATTTATTTATTTAACTGCGATAGATATGATACTGGGTGCAAAGTATTGAAAGGTTAAATGCAAAATGTGGTTAACTAACCTTATCTTTTCAATGAAAAGACAGTAACATCCCAAGTGAAAAGGCGACTTACATAAATAAATAAATAAATAAATAGATAGATATATATAGACAGATTTACAAATGAAATATTTCTGGAATGCAACTTGTTTGCCACCTATGTTCTTCAGTCCAGTCCTTACCGGCGAGAGACCTTCTCCCCTCCTTCTGTGTGGTTGTCCTCGGAATCACCCTGCATGTCTGGCACGGCCGCCACCAGGTCCTTCAGGAAGTCAAACTGTTGCTCTAATTCAATGCAGTGCTTTCTGAAAGGCAGGCAGATACAGTGATTTCATGCAACAAACATGATATAATTTAGGTGTTTGATGTGACATTGCAAAAGCAGCTCATGTCTGTCAAATGAGTCACACAAGGACTAGAAGATTCTTTCCAGCTCAGCTAATCCACATAAATGCAACATCACACTTAAAATTGAAAAAAAGCCAAATCTTACAGATGCGACGTTGTCATGGTTTTTGCATTCCGAGACTGCGTCACTTGGCATGCCTTTGTCAGAAGTGATTCCAAAAAAAGTTCTAGAGCCCGGGCTGAAGTTGAGTCAAAGAAGACAAAACTGAAAGACTCACAGTGTTTTTAAAGTCAGTTCTGCCACTTTTAGTTGATGCTTTTCTTCAAACCAGCTCACAACATTAAGTTACCTACAATTATTTACCCATTTTTATATCTGGTCATTTTTACTGGAGATATGCAGGGCGAGTACCTGCGCTCAAGGGCACTGAAGCAGCTCTAACTGCCACACCATTCAGCCACGGCCTTTAAAAACAAAAAAGAAATGACGGTCCACCTCAAACTGCGGCATTAAAATTCAAACACCAAAGCTGCAAAAATAAAAAAGCAACACAGCAGCCACACTTCAAACCACAGGTGGGGCTGACCTCTCCATGTTTCCACATGGCTGTGAAAACGCAGATCTACAGTCAGTCAAATACTCAGTATTAAAGTAGTCATATACACACTCACACTGCATTCTATACCTTTGGATCTTATTAGAAATACACTGAGGAAGAGAAAAAAAGGTAGGTGGACAGGCAGGTAGTTGGGGAAAATGGGCTGGAAGGTGGACAGCAGACAGACAGCTGCAGGGGCAGACTGTGCCCTAAGGATACAGATGATAACCGGGACTGCGGCCGCCACTTTTCCGATCTCCTCGTCCGTCTGCATGATCTTCTTTATCCTCGCCTGGGCCACATGCAAACAAGCAGATCGAGCGAAGCTGTCAACTTTAGGATCGAAATAGTAAAACAAACTGCACAAAACATTCTCCCCAACGCAATATTCGAGGGTGGCCGTTGTAAATGTTACACAGTACTTTACCTGATTCCATTGTAGACCTGTGTCATCAAATAATGTTACATTATTTATATAATTATACATTTATTTAAGCGTCTTACACTACAACGACATGCAGCCATACTTGATTGCCGAACAGAATTAAATTCGACATCAAAAGAAGTAAAATGAACGCATAACACAGGCCGCCACATCCTTGGATCACAGCCGTTCGTTACACCACGCACCCGGCTAGCCCGTTAACTTGAGTCCGAGGACTACCGAGTCAGCTAGGCCCCGCTGGGGAAACGGCTCCAGCCAGCGCAGACATTAACTCTGCACAGGAGTTTTGAAGTGTAACATTCCGCCACTCACCGGGGGGAACCGGGCGTTGTATTTCTTCTTTTTACTGGGCATCTTGTAAAAATAAAAAAAATTAAAACTCCCCGCAACTAGTCTCTTTATTATTGTACCGCTTCCCCTTGTTACCAAGTCCCAGGGCAGGTAGTAGCGCCTCCTCTCGGGAAGTTCCGGGAGTTCCGCAGGGTCCCGCTGCGCGCCGGTCCGCCGGAGAGTGGCACTAATAGGGAAATAAAGGCCCAGCGCCAATGCTGGGCGGCGCTCACTGCAAACTTTCTCGGATCGACCTTTTCATTGTGTGTTTCTTCCGGAGGGTTTATGCTACAATCTCTTCTTATCGTCGCTATTCCATTATTCAGGACAAAATAAAGTCCCGTGGGCGCCATATTAATTTATTATGTTTGTCACCGTCACTAAACCCTCCCTGAAAATCCGAAAGGTACTTTTGAAACATACACATGCGTTCCTTTTACATACTTTACGGTACAACTTGTCTGTCCGTTGAACGCGATTTAAATAAAGTTGTGCGCCCACAGCTTGTCGATCACGTGGTGTTTGGAAATGACGTCAGCGTGTTGCGCCCACATTTCAGAGCCAGTTTAGTCGGAACACCGAGGCCTCGTCGCGTGTTGGAAGTTTTATTTTATTTTTTTATTTTAATTTATTATTTATTAAATGAACAATTCAACCACAGAACAAAAACAGGCAGACAAGTACAATCGAACGCAGCTAGGGGGAGCAGTGAAAACAAATAACTCTATAAACTTATGAAAAAGAATAAACATTATCATATTACATAAAAATCTTAAACAATTTACAACAGTTTGCTGTTCTAATTGCTTTTTGTTAGTACAGAACTTTAGTATTTATGCACTGTTCAGATTCCTTATGAAAAATTCTGACTTATCCATATGATATTTAGTTAATATCACATATAATATATTAAGTTAATAGAAAATTAAACACCTGTTTCTTCTTTGCTCCCTGCTGTTGTACAGCAGCGGAAAGCAAAACATCTACATAAGTTGTCAGTAATAAACTTGTTTTACAGGTTAAATTTTATGTAAGATCTTGAGTGAAATTTGTTTCACCTTATTTGCTGACCAGTATTAAATGAGGCAGGAGCTGCATGTTGGAGCTATTAGATGTAGAGATGGTGCCGCAATGTGCAGCCCTGTGAGAGGGCCATGTGAACAACAACAAGTGGCGTTTTTCAATCCCTGGGTCTGAGGGATGATCCTATTAAAGCATCCATTAGAACCGCAGCGCCACTCTCAACGGGACAAATAAAAGTGAATTGAAACAAATTAAAATATATTTGTACACAAATTCAGCATCACACACCCCTTTCCAAATGCCACATTTTTTAAAAAACATTTTAATCATGTTTCTGTATTTCAAGTCAAACACTGTGGCTACAACATATTAATATTATATAATTCATATATGATTGGGGGCTAAAATATTGACTGGTCACACATATCCAGGTTTGTCCACCAAAATTCTGATGTTTAACCATACCGAACATGTAAATGTTGTAATTCAACTCAAAACTATTTTTGGTCCAGTAAAAATTCTGATCAAATTAATAAATTTAGATAGATTAGGAGCTGTAAAGTACTTGAAGTTAAATGAGAAAGCAAATATTACCTTTTTCAGCCACAAAAGCTTCACCACCTTTTTTAAACCAAACATGTAAATGTCCCATGTTTTTTTTTTTAAACACAGAAAGCATGTATTTCACAACCCAGTCTAGAATATTCTGTTGACTTTATTTTTTTCTCACCGAGGGACAGAGCCCAACCACGTCCAGTATTGGAACTGGTCAGGACACCATAAAATCTCAACTTGTTCCTATATGTAACACATTTGCGTAGTCATTTTTTTCTGCCCCCTTTCCTTGTTCATCTATTATTTTAGTTTATTTTACTATTTTTTTAATTGTGTTCAGTGTTAAGTTGATGGCAGATCTGTTCTTTGTGATCACTGACCTGGGTTGACTGTCCGTCCCACTGCATTCAGTGGCTGGATCTGGAGCTTCAGGCCTCTTGTATCACACTTTTTAACCAATACACCAAGTGTGACACAATGTCCACCCTGTTCAGGTGTCAAGTGTCTGTGGTGTCAGACCCTCCCTGCTGACGTGGTTCCAGTGCAGCTGTACCACCTTCAGCCACGTTTCCCACAGTTTGCCATCACTGAAAACTAGTTTTTGTCCTGTGAATATCTGGTCCTTCCTCACTTTTGGGAACCACTGTGGAATTAAGAAAAGATGCTTACTGAGATTTAGTGTGAAATGGGGAAAAATGGCCTGATGTTTCCTGTAACAAACATCATAATAAAAGAACAGACCCTCACATAAAAGGTTCCTCTGCCAGTGTTATTTCTACACCTTACACCACCTCATCTTACCCTGCCCTCTCATGTATAAATGTTACATTTTTTATTTGTTTCATCATTGTGGATACACACATAGTGCATTATGTTTTCTAATGTATGCTTGCTTCATTCATTCATTCATTCATTCATTCATTCATTCAGTGATGCAGCAATGACATGATGCTTCAAACCAACATTTGGAAGAAAGTAGTCTAAAGTATGGGATTCCGTTTGGTCTATTAAAGCATCACCGTTTAAGAGAAGCAAAGGCGACAACTATACAAATGCTGTCTAAATTAAACCTTGAATCTCACAATGAAGCAAAACGTTCAAACAAACGTCTCAAAGAAAGCGACACAGCAGATTCCATTAAATCAAAGCAAGTTTATATGACCTGCATATACATTTTTTTCATTTTGCTATTTAATTCTTTCGACACCAAAAACAATGCATCATTAATTGCATAGACCCCCAAAAAAATACACTTACACCTACTTTTCAGTTTAAATACCCATACTTTTAAATGCCTTTAAATCCATCAGTATGAGGTGCTTCTAAAAATAATATGCAAAAACTCTATTAAATGAACAGTTAACCTGTAATAGGGCCCTAAATGACAAGGCTGAGATATTTCCATTCCCCAAATTCTATAAAACATTCTGCTGTTGTGTTTCTAACAAAAAAGTTACTGAATCGCTTAAACCATTTAAACTTCGAGTTCAGGACAAACTTGTGGAAAAATGAGGAATGTACAAACTACATTTCTCCTGCAGTAAGGTAGTGGTGGCGAGTGCTGCTACAGTCTGCAAATGTCAAATTTAAGAATCCTGTTAGTAGCGTAATGCTTTTACTGAAGATCTGCAAACATCAACATCAATACATCATCAATACATTCAGAGTCAGCAGAGAAAGCCAGTGGCCACATACAGCATATAGTTATTGATGAACAGATCGATTTTCACGTGCAGTTCAGCTACAAGACAGGAAACCGTACACGCAAGTGGGGAAAAAGATTAAAATTTGACATGAGCTATGCAAGTCCAAAAGTCACCTGTTGTGCTTGGTGGACAAATGATGAAGACGCCTGTGTTAGACCATTTGTATACAGTCTGCATTTTACAACTTCTAAACAGTCCGTAAAAAAAGTAGCACACGTTAAATGTGATGCGTAAAACATGCTAACGGCTACTGTGTGTTAGTTAGCCTGTCTTTAGTACAGATATACACCATGCTTTAAAAAAATCCCAAAATTATTCAGATATTAAAAAAACAATTATGAAACTATCTGAAGATGATTAGTTTTCTATTTATTTACAAGAAAATAAACCACTAGAATTTTTTTTTCCTGAAATGTATATGTTCACGGAACACACAGCTGTCTGACTGTTCTTTAGCAGAAGCTGGATGACTATGAACAGTGACTAACTGCTAATAATGCATGTACATTTTACACTATATTACTTCATTAAGTATGTTAAAAAACAGGTTAAGTATACTTTAAAGTGTACTAAAGTGGCCCGTTTAGTTCGACAAGAAAATGAGAACGAAACCAGGGAAGTAAAGTCAACACTCGTGTCAGACAGATGCTGCATCGCAGATTTCCCAACATCAGGTGAGAAATCTGGTTAGAGCACTTTCTTGAACAGTTTGCAATGGTCATATCTATAAGCGCATAAAATAAGGGAGCTGAACGTTCGTGGGGTTTTTTTTGTTTACCCTACAGGACAGTGGAGTCCAACATCAGTCCATCGCAGATGTGTCCAAAACTGGCTGTCCAGGCCAAAACACAGTGGACCAGGTCTGTATTTACTCCACTTTTGCTTAATGTAAAAAATGAGCCAGTAAAAATTTTTGTTCATACTGAACACACGGGGTTAAAAAAAAACAGCTTAAAACACATGGAATTCAACACCAGATCTGTTTTGGACCATGCGGCTATTTGAGACAGCATTTAATGACAGTCAACACGCTGCCCTCTCCATCTCCAGGTGTACACGGGTCTGTTCATTGAGCTCTTTATCAAATTAATCACAGGATTCAAAATTTAAACTGAAAATGTTAAAATAGAGTGGAAAAGTTTCAGTGCATCATTTTTAAAAGCTGTTTAAACGGAGTTTGTTTTATTACACAAACGGTTGCAAAAGCAGAAAGATCAACAACAGTTGATCACAGTTGAGTACAGTTACTTTAAATGACATGAATATACTTTCTTTATCTCTCAAAAAAAGCAAATAATTTTATTTAAAAGAGGTTCAATAGTAAATCTTTTCAATTTTGCTCACATTTCAACATTAAACATTGTTCTGGTTGAACATCAGGCTTCACGCGACAGCTGGCAGCACGTCGGGTTGAACGTGGTCAAGCATAACAGAATATAGGTCCTAAACTGGACTGAGACGATCACTAAAGACTAAGTACAGTTTTACTGGCACGATTGTGCAGCTCTTTTAAGGAAACAGACACCAGATCACATCACCTGTAATGCTATTTACAAGGCACTCGCACACCCTTTTGTCAGCCTAACATGTACTGCCACTGGTTTCTACCGCCGGTTTGAATCCACCCCTGCTGCGGTACCTGTGGGTGATGGATTTGCCCCGAATTGTTCGATTAAACTACTCTGCTGTATAAATGGGAAATCACCGTCAGGTGCTCTAGATGATGGTGTCCAACTGATTTGGTTTAATAAGAATAATCTATTAACTGAGGCAATGAGCTAGGTACCTCTAATAAGACTTGGATAATTCATTTGTGTTCAGTGAAGGCACCTATGGCAGCTGCTGTTTCTCTAAATACCGGCGAAGAGTTAAACAATTAGGTCAAAAGTCAAAAATTGTCAGATATTCTCAGAATTGTCGCTTTTTCACATTCTAAAACACGTTGTCGTTTTCTATCATGTTTATGAATAAGGGACCAACACGTGAGAAGAGCATTTATGGCCTGGAAATACAAGATGAAAAATAACCTCTTGTGATGACTTGTGTACCTGTGGAGCACAGAGCTCCAGCTGGGGATTTTACCACAAGGGTCCTTGCAAAGAGGAAGTGAACAAACATCCTGTCAGTAGCACATCATCGCACCTTTGTCCGTCTGTCAACACATCCAGGAGGCTTGCTTGCAGCTGGAGGAGAGAGGAGAGGAGAGGAGTGTTGCCCTGTTCTGTGGGGACAGTGCTCAGTGTCACCTAAATTAAGTGGGGTGTCCTGGCATGAAGCCAGTTTGGCTGGTGCTGTTAAAAATGGACATGAGACGCTCGTCGTCCAAGGAGCTAAGTGTCTCCAGGTCTTCCAGCGTTGAGAAACTGGGAGCTGGTGTGTTGTCCATTATTCCTTCATTCTGAAGCAGATTAATGATGCTGTTGGGGTAGCTCATCCAGGTGCTGCTGCTTGTTTGCTCAGTGGGCAAGTCAGGGGCGTTGTGGGTGGAAGTGGAGGGTCCCAACCCTGCCACTGTGCCAACGTTGTCCCCTGTCTGTCCCAGCAGTGCCTGAAAGTCCTCTGTGTTGATGCTGTCCAGCGTGCTAGACGACTGCACCTCAGAGAAGCTGTGGAAATCAGGCAGATCCACATCACACAAATTGGGCTCTGCTCTTAACTGCGCCTCCAAGAGAGCGGAGGGGTTAGATGACTCTGCAGGGGGAGGAGCCTCTATGGGCACCGCCACTCCAGTGCTGCTTCCAAAGCGGTTGTCAACCTTTACCCCCTGTTCTTTTGCAGCAGGGAAGTTGGGGAAGGTGTAGCCATAGAGATCAGACAGGTTGACAGTGGGGTAGTCTTGAGACTGAGAAGGAACAGAGACAGTAGCTGGGAAGCCAGGGGCTGCTGCGGTTTTGCGCTGAGGCTGGACCCAGGTGTTGTTGCTGGTTGCCACCGGCTTCTGCTGGGAGAACAGCTGGCCTGGTTGTGGACCGAAGAGCTGCTCAGGCTTCACTTGGGAGCTAGGCATTATGGGTGCCATGGCGTTCACTGCATGAGAGAGAGCAGAGTATCCCTCATCTGTTCTGTGTTGGGCTGGAAAATGTCCCACTTCACACAAGCTCCACTTAGAAACATTTGGGATAAACAGCAAATAAATGCATTTAACATTCAATCTCAAACACATTGAGTGTTGTTACCCACAAAAAAAAAACAAAGGAAAAAAAAACACTCGACCCACATATAGGGATAAACCTGTCAAGTGTTCCATATTCAGTTACAGCTTTTAAAACTGAGAGATGACAATGGAAATTAGAAATATTTTGTATTTTTTGCTGACTCATACGAGGAAACTGGCTGACTTTTTCTCTGGTTTGTCATATTTTCCTGCCTTCTGCACTGAAATAAACAGCAATCTTTGGGTTTGGGCAAATATTTATATTCTGGCTACAAAGACAGTACACAAGTGGCCCAAATAGCTGAAACATGTGAAGTGATATAAGCCAGAGTTCTTTATAAAACACCACAATGAGAGTATACAGTGCAAGCGAGTGAGTGAGAAGTTTCTAAACACACCGGATGAAAAGACAGGATTCAGCTGAACTCTGAAGACAGCAAACAGTTTACACTTCACGTAATTCCAGTACTTGCAACGCATCTAACAATGTCGTGAAATTGACGTTTGTCTTTTGGATCCAGTCGTTTAAATACTGTAGAATTTAAAAAAAAAAAAAAAAAACTACACATTGATTTTATTTCACTGACTAAAGTGTCAGGATTACCATATTCTCCAGACTATAACTTATGTCACCCCCCCTAATTTTAAAGGCTGGTGTGACTTGTATTTCACTCAATGTAAAAAATGAGCCAGTAAGAATTTTTACTCATACTGAACACACCACATTTATCATAAATTGATACAAATCTTTAAAATATTTTTTAAAAAATCTGCATACAATTTACTGTACTGTATAACATATTGTTTGGACCAGTAGTTTTGACGATATGAAGGGTGACACTGCGGAGCAGGAGGTACCAATGCGCCTCCCACCAGAAACAGCCCGACTGTTTAACAGCGGTACTGAAGACGGAGATTTCGACAGTTTAAGCAATTCCTTTGAGGACTTGAACCACCCTGTTAGTAACGTATGCCATAAAATACACTGTATACTGATATTTAAATGTTTCTGTTCGGCCTGCTCTTTATGTTTATATTCATTACTAGTGGGGTGTTAAGACCTGTATGTGTCATATTTCAACCACTGATATACCAGTAACATTATATTTTTAATGAAATCAATACACCTGATATCAACATCCTTCAGAATATATGGCCATAACTCCATAACTGAACTTTCCTATCACATAGGGGGCCAGGCTATTTTTACAACTGAGAAATAAAACCTGTCTAAACTGCAGCATTTAATTCTAAATTTTGATTCTTCAGGAAATTCACGAGACAGCAGCAGGGTAATAAACAGGTGCTGTTACCTGGTGGCAGCATGGTGGGGGGAGGCTTGGAAACAGTCACCGTCCTCTTGGCAGTGGTGTAGGGACGTCTCTCTCCAGCGGTGGCAGAACCTGCTGCACAAACACAGAGAAAGTCTCAGTCTCTTTACACTGCAACTTACATTGGGTCTGATGTTAGGAACCAGATTTTCCTAAAAAATTCACACATTCAATATTCGAGTTTTGCAGATGAGTTTAATTTATTATCTAATTGTTTTGAAGATTAAATGAGACCCCACGTAATTACAGCCAATGCAATGCGAATGTGATCGTGGGATCATTTTCGTGACCCCAACACGCACACCAAACCCTAACCCATGCAAACTCTCCACATTCTGGGCCAGATTCAAGCCTAAGCTGTCCAAGTGATGCAAGACAATTCTACCCACTCTACTTCCCAGTGGGGCCAGTTAAACTAGAACTTTTAGCCTTACTAGACAGGCGTAATATGAAGCGTGTTCTGGTAACTGGATTGCTGTGCTGTTAGCCACCACCACCTGCCTTGTGTTATTTCGCCGAAAAGCCGAATGACTTCAGCAATGCTCTTGGTAGCTCACTGAATGCAGCGTACAGTTTGTGAAGGTTGACCGCCTTCTGAGTTTGGAAAAGGTTTGAGTTGAAAGAAAATTTTTGGGCTTGAGCTGAGTTCTGATAAACTCAGGCCCACATTTCCCATCCGAAACATACTTGTGACTTTTGAGGGAAAGCAACCAACACTCCTGGCAGAGCAAGAGAACAGTATTTCGTAATGGAGCAATCAGTAAGTTTGAAGACTGGCCACTGGGTGATGCTGCTGGGGTTTCAAGCCATTGGCACATGTGACTACGCCTAGTCTTACAACTCATTGATTGTGTGTGGTACAACAGAACTATACAATATATCACCAAAACTTTTACATCAATAAAACTAGTGTACAGACCTGACATAATTGGACCAAGCTTGAGGTTCTGGAACATTCCCTCTGTGCGTTTCCTCTTCTCCATCAGCCTGTATTCGTCTGTAAAGTGAGAAGCACCTGAGTCAACGGAGGGTACGTGTGGCAAAGAGTACAGCTACAGTCAACGGCTTGAGTTTACCATCAATGATCAAAGACAACCATCAACTTGTGCGGGATCATAAAGTCAGCACACTGACTCTGTACTTTGATGGTCTAAAAATCCAGTCTTACTTTCCACTTTAACAGCAGAAATGGAAAGGAAACGCAACCAGGTGGTTTTTGGACATAAACACCAGCTTTACTGGCAAACATACTACTTTCACACCTTTTTAACCCTCTTATCTTTTTAATTAAAATATTCAAACTAAGTCCAAGCTCCTCACTATCTCACCGTTTCTGAGAATTTCAGCAGTGTATGGCAAAAAATGGGTGTCATTAAAAAATATATATATATATATATATATATATTCCCCCCGCCCCATTTCCTGAAATCATTCAAAACAAGTCGATAAATATTCAGCCAGGCAGTACTGTGGATCACAGCCTTGAATGTGCAGAGCACAGAACTAAGGCTGGGTGATATATTAAATACTGCCAATACATTCATTATAATTTATACTCACTACAATTTCATTTTTTTTCTGAAAACCCAGTCAGGTGATCGAGTAGCAACACGGAAGACACATGCATAGAAGCAGTGGTAGATAAATCGTCTTCCTGCTCTGTTTAATTTCTAAAAGAAAATCACATACATTGATACGGGGATGGTTTGGTTTTAAGAGTTCAGATGTCAAACAAGGTGAGGTATTTTGCAAATTGTGCTCAAAAGATTTTTACCAAATGTAGCAGCAAGACACCCATTCCATCACCCCAAACAGCACCTTATGCTCTACGCAAAATGTACCAAACTTCATGGGCAGTCTGTTCTCCAGCTCATGTGAAAACCACTTGTCACCCTGCACAAGTGAAGCTAACCGATTCTTACACTCGAGGAGTGCAGTGTAGTAAAAAGAATGCTAAATGGGAAGTAACCACTGCTACTACCTATCACGATTATCGGGATGTATATGATAAATTGACAAAAATCTTTAAAACATATTTTTTTTGTCATATCGCCCAGCCCTATATAGGACTGTATTCACATAAAACTTTGGCAGTTATTGTGCCTTTTACATTAGTAAACGCTATAAATTATCTTTTTTTTTTTTAACTTATTGATGAAGCAGATCCTCACCTGGTTCAGCAGGCAGATACTGGAAGTCCATGGGTTCACTGACTTCCCCGTCAGACGGCCTCCGCAACTGCATCTTCACTTGCACAGGTTCGTTGAGGTTTGTGTTGTTGTATGCAGGTGTGCGGAAGACGATGGCCACCTGCCTGTGTACGTCGGCCTGCGAGAAGGAGCCCTTGTCCTCCCAGGAATCCAGAAAGAAGCGCACCTCAATGTCCTCTGTGTAGGAAATAAGAGTGGATGGGTATGAGGCTTCTCGCCTTTGTAAATAAAATAGGGATTATAGCACCGAGGGCAAGCTCTTCTAGTAGCTGGTAAAACTGGAAGCTTCTATTTTGTAAAAATTCCATTTTTAAAGCCCAAGGGCTGGATTTCTTGTGAGAAAGCTCCATTCAATGGTGTGGAAGAAAGAATGAGATACAATGGTCTCACCTTTCTGTACTTTGTCACACAGCAGAAAGATCTCATCCCCCCCACGACAACTCCCAGAATTACGGTTCACTCTGCATATCTTCAGCTCCGCTGTGTTGGGAGCACCTGAGAGAAACAAAGAGACAATATTTAGAAATCTTTCTGCTCACTACTTTGTTACCATTTGGTGCACTTATGATGGAGAATGATGAAGGAGACTCTTGCATCCCAGCTGAACAACCATGGCGTACAGTCTGAAGGTCCATAGTCAGTCTGCACGCATAACAGCGCAAACTCACGGTTGTCATAGATGGGCTGGGATACAACTGGCTCGAGGGCGTAGCGATCTCCATTCTGAAGGAGGATGGAGGCCTGGAAGCACAGCCGCACTGTGTTCAAGTCGTATTCCTCCGACCAAATGTCAGCTTCAGCAACTGTTTGAGAGGGGTAAAAAAGAGGAAAAGGTTTAATTTATCATAAGTAGGGTTTAGAAATGGCAGGAGAAATGAAAGTAATAATAATCAGCACAAAGTGACTCTCAGAATCTCAATTAGCAGAGAACAGGCAAGAAATGCCAATTATTCCGACTCCCTGTTATGAGCAAAATGGGAATAAAGTTGCACCATAGAGTCCTAACAGGCCATGGCTACAGCAACAGCACCTCTGGGTATGAACACTCACTGTTAAAAGGGTTGTTTAGCGTCTGCAGCCTGCAGGCAATAGCTTCAGCCACATCCTTTTTCTTCACACACTGTATGCCCAGGTTCTGAAAGCTGGTAAGAAAGAGCCCCATTTTTTTTTTTTTACACTTTGGTATTCACAGTCTTCAGAGAACCATTTTATCATTGTTCAGCTCAGCAAAAATCACTCACCGAAGCCTTTGTATCATTTTTTTTTATCTGACGCTTTCATTCACAGTAACATGAAAACATAAATTTCACTCATTTTTGTGAAACACTCCATTTATACAGCTGAATGTTCAAGTTTTCGGTGGGGTAAAGGAACATTATGTGGAAATCTCAGCATTGTTCATACTGCTCCTTAACCGCTTTTTCACATCAGCCAGGAGTGAGCACACACCAAGACCCTGAGATCCTCTACCTGTGGATACGCCTTTCCTGCAGATCAGCCTCGTAATACCCATGCTTGCAGTCCTTTCCCACGAGCTCATGGGGGTGTGGCTTGTACGGTGCATTCTTAGTCACCAAGGAGATGCGAACACGGATGGGGCCGTTGTAGTTGTGAACCTGCCGGGATGGAGCCGATACCAATTCGTACACATGGAGGCACTGAAAACACCTTGTCTTATACATCTAACTCCACACCATGTTAAACTGATGCCCTAAAGGCAATATTTTGGGAAAATATAAATCAAATATTACATACAACTGCAAATAAACACTTCTTAGTTATTAGGACTTTTGGCGCTTAGACACATAGCTTGTTTGTAATACTTAAATTTGTGCACCTTTCATCAGGATACTAAACCACAAGTACACTGGATCCTATGAATGTTCAAACATTACAAATGGTCTACTTATGAATTTTCAAAGATGACGTTAAAATTATTGTTTAAACATTATTTCCTTCACTAGTTTAATGTCAAAAAGGTTTGCTAGTACCACCTCCGTTTTCAAGTCCAGTTGTCAGCAAAGAGCAGCCACAGAAGGAATATGGGAAAAGATTAATTCAACTCAATGTCATGGTGTTTACAGTTTGTCTCTGGTGTTTATAAGTGCTGTTGATCAATAACCAGATCACAAACGCTGCGGATGCACATTGGATAAATGACTTAAAACAAATTTTATATTTGTTTTAATCTTAATGCATTGGGAAGATGTAAATGTCAGGTCTTAGTGTTTTTTTTTAAATTTATCATAGCTCTGTCAGACTTCTACAGATCCTACCCAGAAAACAAATAAAGTTACACTTATTATTTTGCATTTAGAAGTTGTACAGATAACAAAGTAAACTGAAGGCGACCAGATGCTGAAAAATGTTGTTCGTGTCGTTTTATGTTAATAAAAGGTCCAGTCAAAGTCCTGTGATGGTTTAGCAGCCCCCCCAGTGTTCCCAGGATATATTCACAGTTACCCAGCATAATGGAACAGTCTTAAAGCAACTTTTCAAACCTTTGCAGTTTAGCAAGTGAAAAACAAGGATGTAGTTCAAAGTTTACAAAAAAAAAAAAAAGAAGTTAGCAAATGGTTAAAGCAAGTACGGCAGCCATATTTTAACCACATTAAAACATTACTTCATTTTTCCTGGGGTGTAAGGCATATATAGTACTGTGGCAGAGTGTTATATTTAAAGCCATTTATCTGCGCAGAGTTTGCCTGTGAGAACACTATATAGAACAAAGATAAACACCGATAGCATAAAAAAGATAATTTTTTTCTTCATCTGAAATGATGGCACAGCTTCAGTTACGACCTGGTCCGGTCCCTGAAGCGGCCAATCTAACGTAGGTAACCATTAAGATACGAGACTAGTTTTTGAATGGAAATATTTAATACCCTTTACCAAGTTACAAGGTTGATTTTCTGCACTGACAGGTGCCAGTCATTCTTGTCTGCAGTTACTGTCTTCACACCTTTGTTTCAAGGTGTGCTCACCGATTGTCGTGTGTGATCGCCATCTCACTTTATCTAGTGCATCGTGGCCCTTAAGTTGCAGAAAGTAGGAAAGGAGAGAGTGAAGCAGTCAGGAAAGCTCAAAAAGCCCTAATGAGGAGATCATTACTTGGCTTCCACAGTAGCTAGTTAATTTGTCAAAAGAAAGGATAATGAAAACTGCTCAAACTGCTGTTGGTGCTTCATCTGTGAAAGTGGTTTCTATTAAAGGGAACAACTGTTAACATACTGACTTCTTTGTAAACCAAAAATTTCCAATTTTGGAATCATCACTTCATAAGACTTTCTACCACTGGTTTCTACTCCATGCTTTAGGGTCTTTTGCACACTACAGCATCTTCTGCTTGTTACATTTCTGCAAAAATGATTCCTTAGCTGCCACACACCAATCAAGGCCATTTTTAAGGACCATTATCCTTTAAGCAAGTGCCCAAGAAGTATTCCTCATCATACAGAGACAGCTTTTTAGGTCTTCCACTGCATTTTCTGTTCTCCACTTTCCCTAGTTCTTCAAATTTTTTTGACAGCTTGGACACTACATCTTGAAAATCAGGTTTGGTGGGCTATTGCTCGCTGACTACAGCCATACAAAACTGATTTTATGTCTGTCAAAGTGTGATTGCTTAAGCATTTAAAAACTCATCCAAAACTCTCCTCACAGCACCTCAGTATCTGTAGTTGCTATTCTCACGTCACTCTTCTGTTAAACTGCACCAATAGCTCATCTGGTTTTGCTATTCACTCTCATTCATGTCAGTCAGAAATGCTGGTGGTACCTTTTAACTGACACAGAAACACTGGGAATTTTGGGAACCAAACCTGTATTTTTCTAGCCATTTTAACAAGATACCATTGAGTTTTTAGAAAACGCAAAAAAAAAAATCCTTGTTACTTTTTATTGTATCAAGGATCAATGTATGCTTGTATTTCTAATGTTAAATATAGTATTTTCAACACTTACTACATCGGACAAGTCACCTGAACGGAACGGCCAGCGATATCTGAAGTTTTAGCATAAAGGACGTGAGTGGATTTTTACTGATTGATACAGTGGGTGAACTTATGTACAAACTAAGTTACAAACAGATTTTCAGTCCCAATTGTTTTTGTGCGTTGAGGACCTAGTGTTCATCTGCTGAAGACCATTGAGTCTCACGGAATCTGAGCAAAGGACTGAGGGAAGCAGCACTAGAAACCAACTCCCTGAGCAATAAGGCTAACTTGCATCTATGAGCAGAGAGAGGAAGGTCACTCACCTTGATAGCTGGGTGTGTCTTTGTGGTGTCGTTGCTCTTCTCCCCTGGGATGCTGCCAGCTGACCTGCCTTCACATTTGTACCTGAAGCGCATACCTCTCGCTTTGGGCTGTTCAATGATCTCAATGCAGGGGTTGCCTGAAGACAAAGAGACCACTCAACTGTGCAGACAACTGCTTCTATACAACAGCACTCCAACCTTTAAGGTCAAATGGTTGTTAAAAAATATATAGTTTTCATGTTATACCTTAAAACCCTATGGCCCTGCAAAAATTAAACATAAAACTGACTTCATTCATGTTGATTCTGACATGCCGAGAGAGATATTTTTCTTGACTTCAAAACCTGACAGACCCATATTTATAGCAAATGGCCTTTGGATTACGGTGTTCCATAAATTTTAACTAATGTCAACACTAACTTATGGAAAGTTACAACTGCAACTTCAGTGAAGAGCTTAATTAAGACAAATAGCAATGCAATAAAATCCATTAAATGCTACAGAAGTCAAGAAAGTACAGTTAAAGTATTGCAAAAAAGTACTTGCTTCTTACCTTTATTAGAAGTCTGACCCCAACTGTATAGTGCTTAAAAGACAGACATTTAAAAAAAGATTAGATCAGGTCCATAAATTGTCAAAGGCTGTGTTTCAACAATGCCGTTTAAAAATTGTTCTTTTTGCATTTATGTAAAACAAAAATGGTCGTTAATTTATCATTTCTTTCGTTAGACTGATTTAAAAATTTCAAAACACTGTTTCTGTTCTAAACTGCTTGTAGAACTGACAAATGTGTCTTCCCATACTGGACCAATGAGGTCATTCTTCATGATGTATAAATTATTAAAACAGTTTCCCTTGTTTTCAGTAATGTGACACAGTGCTAAACATTATTCAGTACTCAGTTATGGTTTTTGTTTTGCATTTTGCTAGTCCAACACGTTACCATAACTGGCTCCTAAACTTCATTTTCCCCAAATTTATGACCGCTTACTTCTCATTGTCAGCCTCATGAAAATACTTCCCCTTTTCTAATGCATACAACCACATAAAAAATTAATTTCTATTATAACAGTAACTTTGTTTACACGTTTTTTCTTAATGAATTCACCATAATAATATTTTAACTACTTACACGTGTGTCACACATACAATATTTCTGTATCATGATTGTTTGTGGCCGACTACTTTTCACATAATATATTTATGCAAAAATGATTTCCCACACTGTCAATACATGAAAACAATTTGTGTCTATAAAGCTCAACCTCTGTTTGTTCTTTATGCACAACTTTTTCAAGCTATAGACATGAAATCTGGGACACAGATACCTCTCACCCTAAGAGAGGTGTTTGTGTAGTCAAGTTCATTAAACTCCAAAAAGGTTATTTATTATTTTGAACATTTTGCCCCCTGACAAGGCTGAGAAGCAGGAGTAATGACGGCACACACAGAGCATGGAGTCACGCTGGCAAGTTCTCTCACTCCACACAGACACGTGAAAGCACACACCACACATACAACTTAGGAGATGTGGAAGGGTTTTCACACCAAAGTAAGGCACATTGAAATTTTCTTGCATCCCTCACACATAAATACACTTATCTCTCTCAAACACACACAAAATGTACTGCGTGCATGTCACTATGGGCAGTGTACACATTGCTGTAGGCCCAGTCTGTGTGTTCTATTACAGTATATGTTATATGTGCACAAATGAAATTTTAAAAATAAGAAATTATACATCTCTCCCTCACACACACACACACACACACACACACACACACACACACAGACTCTATCACTAATATGTGCAGCACCCTGTAATGGAAATAAAGTTTGGTGAAATATAAAAGTTTTATACCTAAAGTTTTTTTCCTTTACCACTTGCCTACAACTGGCATGTGTCACTCTTTATAGCATTCCCCTGTCCAACAGCACTAACAATACTGATGTAATGAATACAACCACTTTAACATTACAATAGTTTGGTGATATATAACGTGTTATTACTTTTTACCTTTCCACTGCTATACCTTGTGACCCAGGCAGCATCAGGTAATCAGGTAATTCAGCTAGTAACTTATAAAAATGAGGTTCTATTGCTGCCCCCCTTTTTATTTTTTTTTTAAGATTGACTAGGAGGCCAACACTAAAAATAATAGTGATGCTCTCCGCAGCATCAGTTTCCTGATGAGTTATTATTGGCTTTTGGTTACATTTTAAGTACAATAAAATCTGCAGCAGCGAGATTGACTTGCTACGTGATTATAACCAGCCAAGGTCCCTTATTACTAAACAAAGGGCCAGTTTATGTGTATCAACTGAAAACATCATGTGGCTATTTTATTTAAAATATTCAGACTACACATTGCCATTAGCTATACAGAATTTTGCATTATTGCATGCAGGCTACCAACTGAACATTTCTGGTTAAAAACTGGTACAACAAATATGATTTTAGAAAATTTAATTTGGTTTTTTAATGATGAGTTGATTTACTTTGAAATAGCATGTTAAAACATTTTAAAACGCATTGATTATGAGGTGGAAAATATCACATTCTTAGCAACTGTAATGTCAAACTTTGCAGCATCAACTGAACTTACAGGTGCCACTCAAAATGGTCCACAAGTACCTGGTAACTGGAAAGACACTCAAGTCTTATAATGGACTCTACAAGAGTGACACTTCTGAAAACAGAAGGCTAATACTCTTCTTAAGTCACCATCTGACTTAACTTTTCATATGCTTTGCTAGTGGGGGGTAATACTCTTCATAAAAAATGATTACCGCCTGATTGTTTAATTTTGTTGACAGAAAGGCGAACACGATTTCTGAGCTGGTAAGCAAGCACTAACTGTGGAATGGTGATGCTTGAGGTCATTTGGTGCTGTAGTAAGTCAGATTCTAGGCCAAGGAGGAAGTGAAAAGGGTTTAATTTTGCAAGGAGGAACCGTTCTGCAACAGTATGTGTTAATGTCAGAATACAGGCACCAGTGCTCAAATACTAACTGTATGAGTCTGTGTTTTTAGGATGTTTTGTCTACAACAGATCCACCCATACATTTGGGTATTAGCAGAACGATCCATCAAATAATGCTACACATAATAATACAAAGAAGATCTGACTTTTACAGTGATTTGAACCATTTCCCAAATTTAAGAAATCAACAATTTCTTAATCGCAACCTGATAAAAGTGTCATGGTGAGTGCAGATCTCTGTATCTATAAAGCTCAATGTCTGACAGTGTTGTTTTTTTATACACAACTGTTTTTCAAGTCATGGACTTAAAATTTGGCTCACAGGTACTTTTCATCTTAAGTTAGGTTTTTGTGCAGTCAAACACACACATACATTAGTAACATGTGCCTCCAGGCAGTTCCCAGCTAATTTTCAGGATGACTACAAAACAAGTCAATTCAAGGACACACTCACAAAACAACACACACAGTGACATGTGCCTTGAAGCAGTTCCCAGCTAATCACCAGAACACCACCACACAGGCCAGTTCTCACATACATGCGCTTCACACAGTCACGTGTGCTTCCAGGTAGTTCCCAGCTAATTTGACAAAATGAGGAGAAATGTTCTTGCCATCTCAACTCTCTCTCTCTCTCTCTCTCTCTCTCTCACTCTCTCACTCACACACACACACACACACAAACAAAGTGAGGGATGTGAAATTGTACATAACACAAACAGCACTGGATAATAAATTTGTGACATACATTTATTTTTACTTTTTCCTTTCCATTTTTCCACTGGACTGACAACTGGAGTCTACCAATACTTATTTACTAAATGCAACCACTTGATGACTAAAATAATTTGTCAACATGTTATGTGTTATTACTTTTTTCCTTTCCACTTTCTGACCCAGGCAGTGCCAGGTTCTTCAGCTAGTAAATACCAAATACTGGGCAGGCAACCAGTCATGTTTTAAGAATCTTTGTTCAACTTGAGTAAACCTGAAGTAAGGCAAAAGTCAGCTTAAATCTACAATCTCTCCCTTTAAGTGGAACAAATGTATTTATTGCACATGAACACAAAAAAGGTAAAGATAACTGAGAAGGTATCTTCATTTAAACTTGCAATAACAGTTTTTGAGGTAGGTGAATTTCCAGACAGGTAGAACTACTAATTCTTAAAGATTTTCCTGTAAAATGAAGTACCTTAGGTATAGAATCACATTTTCCTACATGGATACGCTGTGAGAAGTTATAAATAACAACAAAGGCTGATATCAAAACCTCAAGCTATGTACACAGTTGCATTTGTGCAGCAACCAAGAAATGGAAACTATGACAAGGTAAACTATGAAAATCATACAGCAGCACCACCTGTAAAAATGTGCACTAAATGTATAACCATACCTGCAAAATCAAAAGAAAACTTATAGGCCTGTACAGATGTCACTGCAAACAGGCCATTGCATAACAACAGGCTAAAATTGTGCTTTAAAAACCACCGTTTATATGAAATGTGTTTGCTCACCATTACCAGAACTCAAAACACCCTGGAACTGCAGTACTGTACTGGTAATGAACACGGTAAAACGTCCCCATGGAGGCCGACTGGGGTGGACTAGACTGTGCTAAAATACACAGCATCATAATGCAGAAAAATTAACTGGAATGTGAAAGTCTATAATGGTAGTGCCCTCATCACAACTGTAGTCTTGAAACCGGAGGTTTGCAGGTTCGAATCCCACGTTCTGCTGTAGTTGCCTTGATCCAGGTACTTACCCTGAATTTTTTACATTAAGAATGTATTAATGGATAAATGGTTGTAAAGTTAACTATTTAAAACTGTAAGAGGCGTAAGACAATTGAGATTAATAAAGTTGAGTAAGAGATCAACAAAGTGGCCGTTTTCAGCTCGCATGCTGGTCGCGCTCAGGTCCAGCACAATGACAGAAATGAGAGCACTTCACCGCAGCAAAAGGGCGGTAAACAAGCCACTCGGCTGGCGGTGACAGCACCAGGCGCCAGGTCACATTTAGGGCGGCAACATTGGTTTAAAATCTGCCGGAAAGGTGCGTTTACATGGCTGTAGGTTCGCGGCCTGAACCGAGCGCGGCACATCATGATATTTCGGCAAAAAAAAAGTCTTATGATGAAAAGTACAGAAATACATAGCAGAACAAGCAAGATACATGAAACAGAGGCGTCGGTCCGGGCTACATGTCTCTCAGTATGAAAGAAAAGTGTTTGTGAAGAAGCGCCGCAACTCTGAAAACCGTCGGCAGCGGGGTTTTCCCTGGAAAAGGCAAAGCAGCAAACGAGCTAACACTCCGATAGCCGCCTAGCTAGGCAGCTAACGCGCCTGCTAACTTACCATCCATTTCTGGTGTGTGTTTTTGTTTTTATTTTTACTTGAGTGCTACCACTTTCCGCGTCGTCTACCAAAAGCGGACCGCGCCTTCGACGCTTCCCTCGCCGTCGCGGAGCTGCAGCGCTGCCAGTTTCCTCGCCTGTTTTCGTACGGCTAGCTAGCGGGCTAGTCGGAGATGGAAAGTTAAAGTTATGGTTTACTTTCACCGCCCCCCACCTATCTCTCCTCCCCCCGGCGGCTCTCGTCTTGAGCGATGGCGAGAGGGAGCGAGCGCGCGGGCGCGCGCGTGAGAGAGAGAGAGAGAGAGAGAGAGAGAGAGAGAGAGAAGCCGCACTCTTCTCCTCCCCCGCTTTTCATGGGCTGGACGGCGGCGCCTCTCAAACCCCAAAAGTGCGGAAATACCCGGATGACGTCATTTATAGGAAGCGCCTCATTTTCGGAGAGCTCAGCTCGGCTGCAGCGTGGAAAAAAACAGCGCTGCGGCGGAGCTCAGCGTAGCGAGCGACTGTACAGTATCTGGCCGTGAGTGACTCAGCCGCTCCTTCCACACAATATATCCTGTTGACTGGAGAGATGGAAGGGTTGCCGGCTGCATTAACAGAAGTCTTTATATCCCGCTCATGGACGAGCTCCCATTTCACCCCTCTGAATTCACTTTCTGAGGACATTTTCCTACACCGACATGGACAGGAAAATCCAAAAAAAACAAACAAACAATATTTTAAATTGACAACATTCCCAACAAGAGCATTAACCGAGTTCTGGAGTTTCCATCCTCGCGCACCACACGGCGCGTGACAGTCCATTAACCGGGATCAAATGTCCTATTAGATCATTAAACATTAACCTTATGCAGCGTTTCGCATGTAAATTCTGTGCTATTAAATGTCTTCAGCCACAGCTAGAGATGTTATTTGAAAACCGTCTTTCTTAAAGATACCTGGAAAACAAGTCAAGATAATAATCAACTATATAAGAAAACAATATAATCGACACCGCGAGTATTGGTTAGAACTGCTGCCTGTTGTTGTACCGTAGGCGGTAGGTTCGAATCCCGCCTCCTACTTTAGCACCCATGAGGAAGATATTTTACCTCATTCAAAATTGTATAGCTGTGTAAATGTGCACGTCAACGCTAACCGTTGTGGAGAAACACATCCGCTGATTTTTTTTTTTTTTAAAGAAAAGTAACAGGAAATTCCACAGGCAGGAGCACTTGCTTCAAAAGGCTTTGCAAAGAACAGAAAATTATGATTTAGAACTTTTGAGAGTCATTGTCACAAGACCTGAACGATGACATACAGTAGATACGAGGGGAGAAGAATGCACTGGATGGTGATGTGAAGATGAAGAAAGTCTTACATAACTAACTAATTGAACTTTTTTTAATTTGCCATCTGAATTTTATAATGACACACTGCTGACCCCCACTAGCAGAGCGTATGAAAAATTGTCAGATGGTGACAAATACATCAATTTCTTTTCAGGGGTTGGTGGAGGAAAAACAATTTTTTTTAATGAAACACGACAATTTAGTTTTAAAAATGATTGCTTTGTAAAAGATTATCTTTTCGAAAAAGTACTTGCTTCTTCTCTGGCTTCTTCACACTGAAAACTACTGGTTGAAGTAACACAACACAGACAACATCCTTTCTTTTATTAAACACTTTTACTGCTTGCAATTTTTATGATTGCTTCTTTATTGAACTGCTTTAAACCAGCGTGCAATATAATATAACCTGGAAGCTGCACGGCAACAGTGCTGCACTGGGACTGAATGCCTTTCAAAAGCACATCATCAGCTGAAGTAATAAAAGACCAAAAGAAATAATAAGAGTATAAACTCTTTCTACCCGCTGTGGAAGTAAAATCACTGCAAAAAATGCCATTATACTGAATATTAACTCCCTTTATTAACATATACACATATGTACAGAAAGCTAGAATATATATAATATTATTTTATATTTATATATCATATAAAGAGTCCTTAATAATAATATTTAATATTCCTACTCCTTCCTTAATATGAGAGGGAGTAGGACTTGGATGTCACCCAGGGTAATAAGATGTGTGAGGAATCACGACAGAGTCAGGACAGTTCACTGGTAAGTGGACTACTGGAATCAACCACCAGATAGTAGAAATGATAATGGCATGCTCCCTGAGGGAATTATGGCCTTCCATGAGGGAATTTTCGAGCTACCCAAGGGAATTATGGGTAAGTTAGAGGCCTTTGTCAAAAATCAATGACTTAAAAAAAGATAAACAAGCTGCACCAGCAACCACATTACAGAGATACACAAAAGAAGTAAAGGGAGGCTGCAGTCCAACCAGAACTGAATGTATCTGGGAGGAGGAATCATCACAACAAGAGACCTGAGAACTGATCACTACCACCACAGCAGTTATTCAGCCAGGGGGCACAAAGATGTACAGCTACCTCTCTGATGTACATATTGGGATGTTGTTTGGACTAGACGAGTGTGGGGGGGTTGTTGTGATAAGGAATAAGGGAGCTTAACTATCTAAAAATGAGCTACTGCTAGAATGTCTGAAGGGTGTGGTGGAGTATGTGCATAGTAAAAGTAAAGAAGCTGCTGTGGCAGGATAAGCCTCTCTAGGGTGTTTACCACAGACACATAGCAGACGTGAACAATATGAGGAGTATGCAGGACTGAAGGACAGTACAAAGGTACTAATAATGGTAACTCAACAATAAGGTACCGTATCAGGCAAGACCCTAGGTGCAGACTGTGCAAAGACGCCTCTGAGATAAATAGCATACACTGAAAGGCACATCTAAGTGGCAGGAATCAAATACAGGAACATCTGTAAGGAATATGTCTTGGACAATCCCAAGTCTAAATGAGAGGCACCACAGAGAGTCATGAAAACAACAGAGCCAAGATCCTGTGGGATTTCTACATCCAGACATAAACAGGTACTCACCAACCAACCAAATACAGTGGTAATAGATAAGGAGAAGAAAACAGTAGTGATGATCAGTGAGTGATAGAAACAACAGGATGAAGGAAGCTGGAGAAACCAAGAATTAAGAAGAACTGGAGAGAATGTGGAAGGTGAAAACCAAGGTAGAACCATTACTGACAGGAGTACTGGGGGGTGTGGTCCCTAAGCTAGAGGAATGCTTCTGTCACATCCCAAGTTTGATCAGTCTCAGTGCAGATGAGTGTAATCCTAGGTCCAGCAAAAATATTGCACTGTATCCTCAAAGTCCCAGGCTTCTGGAGAAAAATGTCTTACAGTTGCAGTAAAAGCTTGAGCGTCTTCACAACTAGAGTTTGGGACCCCATGACTTTGAGTATCTTTAATCACTCACAGTACATCACTGTTAGTATCTAACTTACTGAATTAACCAGAAAAAACATCTTCTGTGAGAGCTTCATTTTTCTAATGTTAATAAATTAATTAATGACCCAAATGAAGAAATGACTGAAACACAGTAACTGTGTGACAGCTGGATACAGTAGAAGCTGTAGAATAAGTCATTTGCATAGTGTTTTCAACAGACAAAGGGTTCCAATTAAGAAAATGCACATTTCCAATCCAATGTAGTTTCGGAGTGAAATGGAATTCTGAATAATGCAGCTAGAAGAGTGGATGCGTGGGCTCCTGCACCCACCCGATATTCTGGAACATGGAATATGTCACCCTGCTCATCAAAAATAGTAGTTAAACTGGGTACGAGACATCAAATTGCAATCATTGCATAACTCCGACACTGTCAAGCAAGAACCTAATACCTTACAAGCAACAGGAGGGCGTCTATTTTGCTACTGAAAAGTTGTTTGGCTTGTGGTTTCGGACATAGGTTCAAATCTGACTTTTTCACGTCAGAGTTCGAACATTCTTCCCCTGCCCTAGTGGTTTTCCTCCTGGTGCTCTTGTTTCCTCCCACAGTCTAAATAAGTGTTAGCAGAAAACTGATGACTAGAATATTACTCATTGTGTGTGTGTGTCTGTGTGTGAAATAGACTGGCATCTTGTCCAGGGAGTATTGTGCTTTGCACCCGGTAGCGCTGGGTTGGGCTCGGGACTATTGTGCCAAAAAAAAAACATGGTCATGGCTGACTGAGGCTGCAGGACTGGCAACTGGCAGCTAGAGGGCGTTTAGAAGTCACTAACTTAAATTGTGCTCCTGTGCAGTTATACTGCTGTTTGTCCACACTAGTGCTACAGCAGGACACTCCATGGGCAGTCAATCAACGACCACTTTTTTATTTCTCATTGTACACAACAGATAGTGTGTGATTATACACATTCAGCTCAGTACAATTCAGTTTAATGTGCAGAGCGCGCTTCTCACCAGGGTGGCACAAAGCGCTGAACAAACAATAGAGAAGGGGAGAGTACAATGCTGACTTTTCTTCTCTAAGACAGCAGTTACAGTTAACTATGAGGATAAACTGGGATCAGCTACTGAAATACAATGAAATTCAATGTTTTAAAAAAGAGGGTTTGAGTCTAGTTTTTAAGAAGATGTGTCTTGCGCAGCAGTAGGCAAAGAGTTCCACAGTTTGGGACACCAACGGCCGAATGCTCTGCTGTTTGTCATAGAAATCTGTGGGATTTCACATAAATCGGTGCCGGTGAATGTAAAGTGTAGCTTGCTTTGCAACTAGTGAAGAGATTGGAAATGTAAAGTGGTGCCAGACCCTTAAGCAGTTTGTAATTTAATAGCAGTACCTTGAAATCACATCTAGATAGATCAGCCAGTGAACAGATGGAAGAACTGGGGAAATACAAATGTTTTGTATGGCAATAGATCTCCAGGATTCAGAGACAATTTTTGCAGTAGCTTGCTGAATAAGTTGAAGGAAAAAAGACTAATTTAGAGCTGTTCCTCAGTTGCAAGAAGCAAGTCTTCATAAGTGAGTTGACATGGGGCTTGTAAGATAACTGTGTGGTGCAGAGAACTCAAAGACTCCTTGCAGATGAATTCACAGTAAGTCCTTGAGATTCAACTGAGAAACTTTGCTACTGGCAGCCTCTGGTCTTTTATCTGGGTTCAATGCTACATTTTTGGCATTCGACCACACCTTAGTATCAAGCATGTCTGAAGGGTTGATGGAAAGTTATAGCTCGGTATCATCCATCTAGGTGTGGGAATTAATATGATTTTGGCTAATATAAGGTAACTGTGGCATATTTAATAAAAAATGCACCAGCCCCAACACAGAACCTTGAGGTACTCCGCAGACAGCACAGATGGAAGGGAGCTGTCATTAAGATATATGTGTTTCAATCTATTTGTAACATAGGAGGTATACCACCTGAACACAGTACTGAAGGGCTCCAGATAAGTGTTCAACTTGTGCTGTGATCAGTGGTGCTCAGACTGTACACACCTTGCTGATCTTTTATCAGGGTGGAGTAGACAATATCTTCATTCTTAAAGATAATTAGCTCAGGTGTCTCATTCTCCTCTGAATGAAATGTTGAAACTGTTTCTAACAACCCACCCCTCTGGCTGCACTGTCCCACTTCACTGTCATTGGGGTAATGTAATATAACCCTTTTTTAAAGCACATGTATTTGATAATAATAATTTGGCGTGTTTTTTAAGCTTCTAAAAAGATTTTAAGTCTGAATTTTATATTTGTTATCCATAAAATATTTATTTCTGTGTTAAGGTGGCTAATTTATTTTTTATTACGATGTACATGCAGTTTTTGAGCTCCATTTATTGTGATTAGCCAAAGCAGGTGTGCTAGTTGTGTAATAGTTTTCATCAGCTACGCTGTAGTCAGTGAGCAATAGCCCACCAAACTGGATTTGCAAGACGTGGTGTTCAAGCTGTCAAGCTGTGAAGAACCTGGGCAGGTGGAAGACAGAAAGTTTGGTGGAAGACCGGAAGAGCCGTCTGCATCGGATGAACTGTGCTTCATGGGCACTTGCTAGAAGGGTGGAAGGAAATCCAGGGAAGTGCTTGCTGAGTATCTGGCTGAGTTACCTTGCACTAAAGTACACGCTTCAACCATGCAAAGAAGTTTTAAAAGAAATGGTCTTTCTCCTTTTCTACAAAGCTGAGGACTAGGAGAGCTCTTCTTTTTGGGAGTTAGACATTAATAGATTTCAGATATATCACCAGTACTAACCTAATGTATTGACAGCTTTCTCTTGCACAGGGATTGATCACCACCATCAGCACTGACCACCTCCCGCTATATTATTACCATCATTACACCCATAACTATAGACTTTGCACTCATTTTATTTTCTTGTAAATTTGTCTACTCAGTAACTTATAATCTTATATATTTCCTTACTTATTTAATATATCTATATATCTATATATCTATCTATGTTGGTCTGTGTTGTCGTGCTGCCTGTTTAGAGTATTGTGCACTGTGGTCCGAGCAAAAACTACATTTCATTCTCTCTCACACATCTCTACAAGTGCAGAGTGACTATAATGTGAATCTTGAACCTTAAACCTTGATGCAAAAAAAAGAGTTCAATATATTTCGTATCTGGGATAAAGGGTTTATTATAGTTTGTTGGTACAGTTTAAGGATTTTTCAAATATGTCCACTTTAATGTGGAGCTAGATTCAGTGCTTGGAATGCCAGTTTTCACATTTTTGCATACTTGCACTCGCTGCAGAAACTGTCTTTTCAACGTGTGTTTATATATCGCTTTTGGTCTGCTCAGACAAAGTCAAGCTGTCAAAAAGTCAGATACTTTCGGGTGAAAAAAAAAATTCACCTTAACTTAAACAGACTAATGGTAATGATAATCCTTAATGGCAATTTTTAGTCAAAAGACACCACATTTGCTTGTTTGCTCTGTGATATTTGCGGCTGTAGGTACGAGCTAAAGGAGACTGAGCAGTCGGGCGGGGAGACCCGGGGGTGAGGCTTTTCAACTCCAGCTCGCAGGCGAGCAGGCAGGCATGCGCAGGTACTGCGCAGACGGACGCGCAGACGTAGGCGCGCAGGCGCGCTGACTGACTAGCTGAGGCGGGAGGACGTGCGGCACCGCGAGCCACAGATCTTGGGCAGGAAGCGCGACGCTGACAGCATCGACAGCGCAGAAATGGCGGAGGGGGAGCTGGACGTGGATTCGCTTATCTCCAGGCTTTTGGAAGGTGAGCGAGTTGCCAGTTTTTGTTTGTCTACTCACTCGGTAATTTTCTGCTTTCGATGCGGTTCTTGTACGGCCCGCTCCCGGGGCGAAGGAGCCACAGGGGGTCCGGCTCAAAGAGGCCTCGGTTTCGGCCCAGAAGAAGGAGCTGAAGTGATGGCGCGGCGACTTGAGCGGAGGCCGCGTCGTTTTGTGTTACTTGTATTTAGTGACGCCCGAGTCGGACCTTTTGTTGCCGGGCAGCGGAGACTCAGCGGCCGGACTGCGGAGGGACGTCGGCGGAGCGAACAAAATGGGTGTCGCGGGGAGCGGGGCGGCTCCATGGCGAGCCCGACTGGGGCAGAGCAACTTAGGGGTCGACACTGCCGAGATGTAACAGAGAAACAAAACAAATCCGCTAAAACCCTTACTGGGCCTGGAAAAACTGTATTTTGCCAGATAGCTTTAAAGCCCGAGTGTTGAGGTGAAGAGCACAGGATCTGTTTAGTGTTTTTATATATAACTAATTTGTTTTGTATTTACTTCTTAATAGTGTGCGAAATTGTACAGAATATAGAGTACATTTCCACTGTATGACGGTTGCAGATGTGTTATTTACAGGACAATAACATGCTGTCACTGGATTATGGAATATTGATAATAATCACCTTAAGTCTCAGCGCCTTGAATTTCCCCATATTTGTGTGGAAGAATATTTATTGCTCCTTCTTTTGAACTGGTGCAAAATAGAACGTGGAGACCAAAGTTTGTGCTATTAAAGCGCTTAAATTGTTTGTGTTCCTACTGTATACATATTTATCTGTAATGCTGGAGTGAAAAAGGTGCAGAGTTTCACTTGCTGTACAAAAAAGTATGTATGTTAAAGTGCAGGTAGAATGTGACAGAGAAGGTCCTTGATGGATAAATAATGGTCTTTGTTTATTGTGTTTGACTCGTGTTAAACATTCATATTTCAGTGGCACCACCGAGTTTCCCTTCAATGTTAAACTGAAAAATGCCTTTTCACAGGAGAAAAGTCTGAATTTGGTCCAGCCAGCCCTTAGTTTTTTGCTTGCTTAAACAAAAGAGCAATTTTATTCAGCTGCTTTTTGATTTGTGGCCAGTTTGCTGGTTAACTTTAACCTGCGTTGCTGACAGCTGTGCTTTACACAGCATCAAAAACCATAAGCGCTGATTTAACATTTTAAAAATGATGCGCTGCTAGATGTGCTGCTTCTTTAGGAGCTGTTGTAACTGCGCACTGTCA
This sequence comes from Arapaima gigas, assembly GCA_900497675.1. Lineage (NCBI taxonomy): Eukaryota > Metazoa > Chordata > Actinopteri > Osteoglossiformes > Osteoglossidae > Arapaima > Arapaima gigas. The sequence continues at coordinate 151,333 of UFQX01000939.1, forward strand.
TGTCAGATCCCGTTTGAATAAAAAATGCTTTGATGTGACTTTGGTGTCTCTTGTTTCGAAGCTGCTGAGGGCCACGGCGATTCGCCTCTGGTTCCTCCCTAAATGTCAACAGCAGCAGCTGCTGGTGGTGCCGATTGCTCACCTTGACAACACACAGACACACACGCTCTCGCGTGTGTAAGGTGCGTGCAGGAGAGGTCGAGGTGTGGATGCAAACTGTGCTATTGATTGCCATATTTGTGACTCTAATAATTAGCTTTGATACATATTTCATTTTCTAATAAAGAAAACTTCTCATGGCTTTTCAGAATAAATTAGCCCAAATTTCTAATGTTTTCTGCTATCTGGGTTCCCTCTATTAGGTAGCATGGTGCTAAACATAGTTAATCCATCAAACAAATCAAGCTGATTTTGACCTTCAAACTAAAGTAATGATTTTTCAGATGTTTGTATTGTGAATATAACTGGTTAATGGCTAAATCTGAATATTTATATCTAAACTGAAAATACCACAGCTTGTGAGGTGTTTACTGTTTTATTTGTAAGTAAATGTTTTTAAATTTTATAAAAAGTCACTGAATGGCAGATTGAAATTGGGGGGCAGGGGTGAAATTTAAATTATAGCTGGCCGTCCTGTGACAGTGTTTCACGTGATGATTTTTGAGGACATGAGGATGTTTGCATGTGAATGAAAATGGGTCTCCATTGCAAACGTTAGTTGCCCTTGTTCTGTTTCATGTTCTCATTGTTTCGTGAGGACGAACACAGAACTCCGACAGTTTAACTTCAAGCACTGTCAAAACAACCACTCATTTTGACAGGATGTCAGAGCCTCTGAGTCGATTGCTGTCGACTGCTGAAGTTCTACCTTGTAACTCAGAAATAAGATTGATCAGAGTGTTTTAGTGTGAGAGGAAGTGAAGAAGCACCTCCTGAACATTAAGAATATTTTCTAGAGTTTAGTTTAGCCTGTGTTGGCTATATTTCAGGTACACACACAGCAGTACAGGTGTGCTTACAGCATGTTAATATTGTTTTTCTGGACGTATGATATCAGCAACTTAAATATTTAAGCATTCTGTCGTCACTCTTCCTGTGAAGAAGAGTGAAACATCAGCCCGTGTCTCATGTTCCCACAAAGCATCAGAAGCTGAGTTCCCAGATACCTTCACATATCCAGAAAGTGGGATGTGTGGTTGTTTATTGAAATGTTATTCTTTCAATACAGTATAAAGGCATTTGTTGTTGTGCTTTGTCCTTGAATACCAGCACAGGGTCTGTTTGGAACCCCACATCTCCACTAAAGAGCAAATTTGAGGTTTGGATATCAGATAAGGGTTCAATTACAATGTTTGTCGATGTTTATTTTCAGGTTTTTTTTTTTTTTTTTTTACTTTTGTTTAAACACAATTTTCTATCACTTAAAATTCATAAAAAAATGTCCAAATGATAAATGAGACCATTGTGAACATTTCAAAATTGTCAAGTCCTTGTTTTTAAAATTAGTCACTATGTAATGTTTTGAAATGGCTGAAGACAGTGTTGAAATGTTAACATTTTTATTTTTCAGTCCAACCATTTTTCTTTAGCCTGTTAATCTTATTCTGCTGTTATAAATAACTGAACCCCTTGCGCTCCACATAGTGGACCCTCCCAATCCTGCTTCTAAACCAAAATAGTTCAATTTTCTTTCTTTTACTGGTGTTTAATACTTGTTTTATCTGCAGAAATTTAAAATGGCGTGATTTAGTTGCAAGTATGGAATTTAAATTTAGGAACTGCTGTCACTGTCTATGTGGGATGTTGACCAGCTCCTGATGGAGTGATCATTGGAATAGAGGTGTTTAGTCATGAGATGGCAGGCACAAGTCAATATTGCTGTTAACAAGCACATGCAGTCATGGAAAATCACTTACATAATATGTGTAATGTAACTTTGTGTTATTGTTTTATCCTTTAATTTAGCAGGGCAGCTTAGATTGTTCAGGGTGGACAGTCATTCTGGAAGTGGAAGGAAGTCAGTAAAGTGCCCCTTTATGGTCAGAAGTAGGTAGGTAAACTTAGTGTGCGGGGAGGGGGGCATAGTGATGAGGGGGCAGTATTTACTTGTATAGCTACATAGCTGTATACTGTATTTACTTATATAGTGTGTAGCATACTGCTCCTGGCTGGTAGAAGAGGCGGTAGAGCGTTGGGTGTGGTTTTTTTCCCCCACTTTCGTTATTTGTCGATGGTGTTTGTGCACATTGGCATCAATGCACCACAGAGATCCAGAGCCAGAGAATCCTATTAGCGGCAGGAGTGCCAACATAAGTTAGCTGCCCCTTTACCAGAACAAGGTAAACTGTGGCATTGAATAACCCTGGTACCCTGCCAGTGGCCGTTTGTGTTTTGGCCTGTTTGTACATCGTGTGCGTGTGTGTATAGAAATATATTTAATAGCAATGAGAGATGGTGCAGTAAAGATTTATTGGCAGATGTGTTAAAATGCACTCAAATATGCTGGATAGGTGATGTGAAAATGTATAATTTTGGTGGCACTGGTGTGTTTAATTAAAGATGAACCCCAACAGTGTATACAGTCTATGAACACTATAATTTCCATAACCGATATTCCATAACTTTTTATTCACAGAAAACATGAGTAAAATGTGACATTTAAGAAAAGAAATCCAGTCAGAATGATAAAAAGTTGTCGAAGGAGCTGTACAAGTGACAGATGGTGTTGGTGGTATGAGCTGAAGGTGACCCTTCTTTGGTTACGGCCTCCTTACTGGGACACACACCGCCACACACTTGCACAGCCATGTTTTCAGTGGGCAACAGAGGGGACACTGATGCTGTGCAGGGTGTGGTACTGTGGTATCTGACACATCTGTGGGTCTGACCCAGTACCAGCTAGAGAATGGCTGTTTTAGAAACACAAAGGCACCCCTTGTGTGTGTTCGTGTGTGTGTTGTTCCATCACCCCTCATGGCACTGCACTGTTGAGAAAAGGCGAGCTGGAAGGGGGGGTGGGGGGTGGTTTCAGCTCTTCAACTTGAGAGGTTTTCAAGTTGTTCTTTAACAGTTAGGGAACTTTACCACATTCTATAAATATTCTAAATGTCACCAGCCAATTACCCCTCCTGATAGTGTGCAGCATGGAGTTTGGTCAGAGGGACGGGAGGGGGGTGCAGGAGTCTGGCACCTTGTCACCGTGGCTGGAATTGTATCTGTTACTACATCCTGCTTATAAAGGATCTGCATGAAGACCCACCTGAGCCCACAGGAAATTGTAAAGGCAAAAATGAAGCTGTTTCCTTTGCACAGGCGTTGCCCTGGTCACCGTGGCGGTTGGCTTGGTTCCTCGTGTTACGTTCATCTCCGCATTACTGAGGAAGATGAGTGGAATTAGGAAAAGCATTGGGGGTGGATCAGGATTGTGGAGACCTGCTGGCTCAGTAGTGCTATGTCCAGTGCACTCCTGCATGTGAACCTCTTCACCTTTCTAGTCCGGAGGGGTCAGGTTCACACCTGGTGCCATTTAATCCCTGACTAGAACCTAATATGACTTATGGAACAGAGCAGAACAGTTTTGGGATGCCATCTCGCTGTCCTTGCGGCTAACGCAGAAGGGCCCAGTCGGTCGAGCGGGGTTACTGCCGCGCTCAAGAGGGGAGACGGTTGTGTTTACTGTCCGTGTCCAGTGTGCCTGTGTTGCTCCGCTCCCTTTCCTCCTGCCTCCAGATCTCTAAAACACTGACTATATATGGCAATCCTCCAGACAGCTGAGGTCCATACCAGCAATTCCTCCACCGCCCAGCAGCCGGGCCTGTACGTTGGCAGTGGGTAAATCCAGTGCGACTTTGAACCGACCTCTTATTGTCTCAGACATTGGATTGCTTTCAATGGCAAAAATGTTTGTGTGGGGTCACTCATTTATGATACGCACTTGATAGATCAATAAGTTTAACGTTGCTGTGCTGACGGCGGCCGGCTGCGTATTAGTGGCGTTTTATCATTTTTTTCCAGCCAATGATGGTCTGACTGGACTCCCTTCGCCGTTCTCTCCTGCCTGTCGTCCCACGAGGCTCCTCTTCCCGAAAACCTGGTGTTGGTGGTTTTGTCTATGGAAGTTGGCAGCACGGCTCCCTTCCATTCGCTTGTTGTTTTAAAGTGCCAGCTCCATCTTGAGTCACTCGATGTTTTTGCCAAAGTTTTTTGATTCATTCACTGTGCTCATATTAAGAGGACTGTTGAGGTTCTAGCTGTTTACACAAGTGGTAAACAAACAACTGAGTTTAGCAGGGTCATAACATATTTCATCTGTTTGTGTCATACTTGTTTTAGTTCCGCTATTTTTGTTGGGCTTTAGGAAGTCTTCAGACTTTGTTGCCGAAAGCAGATGTTTCTTACCTTTTGATTCACAAGAGGATAGGAAACTTTTTGGCCAGCACTTTATGAGAAGCCCTGCTGCAACTGGCTGGAGAACTTCCTCGTAGCCTAGCTATTTTAGTCTGAATAACGTCATTGAGCAGTTAGCCAGTGCTGCAGTTAATGCTAATGCTGCCTCCTCTCTCTCGCCCCACTCTGCCCAAAGCTGCTTTACAAAAGGCGAAACATGGCTGGAAGTCCAAGGTCAAGCAGCAGCGCAACCCAGCATCATCCAGAGAAACTATTTCGTATATAAAGTGGTAAAGTTAGTCGGAAGTTTGCTGTACTGCTCTGCGACAGATCCAGTGTACGGCCCGGGGAGATGGAGGTGGTTTCGTTGCTCGGCAACCACGTACAGACGGCGCATTGCCTTACCTCACCTTCTTGCTGCTCTCCGTGGCAGGAGGCCCTTTGCTTTTAGAGTCCCGCAGAGCTTTCAGCTTTGCCTTTTGAGGTCCGCTGTGGGCGAGATGCTGGCAGCGGCCCAGGATCGCATCGTTTTAGGTTCCTACCCTAATTTGGTTGGAAACTAAACAGAAAATCGTTTGAAAAAGACTTGACAGTATGCGCCTCTTCGAGTGTGTTTCACCAACTGCTGGATGTATTATTCCTGCTAGTTTGAGTGTGACTCTCACTGGGTGTTTGTAACAGTGTGTGAACTGATGACTGAGGATTAACCAGCACTTCCTGTCAAAAAATCTGATATTTAAGCAGATAGTAAAGTTGAGGCTCTTGCCTCCCTGTGTTAAAGTCACAAAAGGGTTGTTATGGTGATAGAAAAACACAGCCCATTTATTGTTCATAAAAAAAAAAGGGCTGAAAATGTTTCCCAGCATCTGATGCAGCAGGGAGGTGGAACAAAAGCCAGACAGATGACAGAACGAGGGCTGGTGACCGAGAGCAAATGAACCAGTCTGTCCACCAGAACCTGGCAAACCAGCATTTTCGTTTTCTCTTCTGCCAAGGTGGCCTGTCCGGATTTTCTTGTACCTTTAAAAACCTGGCGTCCCCAGGTAACCATGAAGGACGCAGATCTACGCATTTTCTTACTCAGGGCTTTTCCTCAAGTGCAGAGAATCACAGCTGCTCTGAAAGCTGCTTTTTAGCGCCACCTGTGTGGTGAAGCACCTGATCTGGTGTATCTGATGCTGAGGCTGGAGGGCGTCCATGTTGACGTCATCAATTTCCTGCACTTGATCCCTGTAATGAAACCCTTCGAGCTGTAAGAAGGATGGGGGGGGGGGGTGAGCACAGAATGCTGGATTAGCAAAATTTCTGGAGATGAAGAAAAAATACACTTTGCAGGGTTGCAGCTCTGCTGGAGAAAGCAGCCGCTGGACAAATGGCCCTCGCCTAACTTTTGGAATCAGACCATATTTTGATTTTATAAATCTTTAATGTTGTATTAAAGAATACTGTATATATTGGGTCATGGAGGATCAGACCGGGACCTTCATTGACAGGAGGCCAATCCAGGGTGGATAGCAGGCAGTTTCTCCAGCAGCTACAGTGGGGAGTAGTCAGTGCTACTGGATGAACCATAGGGGGCGCCAGTGAGACCTGCTCCACCTATTGCGGTGATTTGCACAGCAGCTCTGTTTGTAACGGGATGTTTACACAGGAAGACCTATGCCAGCATGGTGACTGCAAAGCAGAGCTTTTATCAGATGCTGCACGTTGATAACAGTGATTTGACTGAACGTGGGTTTTCCACGCCCCGTCAGCAGTGTTGTCCCAGGAGAGCGGAGGCTGTGCAGTGGGGTCTGCTGGGGGCACAGCCTGGTTTGGCTGCTGCTGGTTAAGCTTCTAGGCTTTACTTTCCTTAATTCTACCGCTAATCTTCTGCTCTTGCTTTCTCACCGACTATATTTAGGAGCAGCACCCGTGTGTGTGGAGGGGGAAATCACTGACACGGGGGGCAGGTTGCTGTTTACCACGGTATACAGCAGGGTGTGCCTCCGTCTGCCTCAGTTTGCATCCTGTTGCTAAGTGACAGGGAGTCTCTGCCAGGGCTTTACTTGGCTGGCTGTTGCTCATGTTCTACTGCCAGGTGGGAACATCATGTGGTCTGAGCTCTAATCTCCTGCTGGTCCTCGTTTCTCATTACTGACTCTCTTGTGCCCCCCCCCCCCCCCCCCCCCCCCCCCCCCCCACCCCCCCCCCCCCCCCCCCCCCCCCCCCCCCCCCCCCCCCCCCCNCCCCCCCCCCCCCCTTCCCAGTGCGAGGATGCCGTCCCGGAAAGATTGTCCAGATGACGGAGGCAGAGGTTCGTGGGCTGTGCATCAAGTCCCGGGAGATCTTCCTCAGCCAGCCCATCCTGCTGGAGCTAGAAGCTCCCCTCAAAATCTGTGGTCAGTATCTGCAACCTCCCCACCCCCATATAACAGACTTGGATGGATCATTTGCAAATCATTTTGATTTATACTCAATGCCAGTTTCATCTGGGTGTTTACTGGGGACACCTAATGACACGCTAGTGACATTCACGGCAGGTGACATCCATGGCCAGTACACAGACCTACTGCGGCTCTTTGAGTACGGCGGCTTCCCCCCTGAAGCCAACTACCTGTTCCTGGGTGACTACGTGGACAGAGGCAAGCAGTCCCTGGAGACCATCTGCCTGCTACTGGCCTACAAGATCAAGTATCCTGAGAACTTCTTCCTGTTGAGGGGCAACCATGAGTGCGCCTCCATCAACCGCATCTACGGCTTCTATGACGAATGTAAGTGACGTGGACATCGCCGGGGTCCTGCCCCGTGCGGGGTTTGTAAGGGAGGGAAGAGTCTGGATCAGTGCTCAACAGCTGTGTGTGTGTGTATATGTGCAGGTGTGGGGTCTCCTGAAGGAGTGATGATCTATTACACTGTCTCGCTCCAGCAAGAGAATTTCAAGTGTCGGGTTGTTTCACAAGGGGGACCAACTGACAGTTGGCAGAAACACAAAACCTGAAGGGGGCGCTCTTCACTGCCCTGTGTTGCAGGCAAGAGGCGGTTTAACATCAAGCTGTGGAAGACCTTCACCGACTGCTTCAACTGCCTCCCCATCGCTGCCATCGTCGACGAGAAGATATTTTGCTGTCACGGAGGTAGCTCTGCCTCTCAGTTCATCCTTTTGATCAAATCCATTTATTTGGATTAATTTTTAATTATTAATTTAATATTGGTGAATTTTCTTTGTGGGTGAATCATCTTTAAAGCTAGACTTCCGTTTGTTCTTCTAGACACTTGAAATCTGGCAAAGTGCTGCATCCTGCCCTCAGTAGTCAAGTTCATTAAACTCCAGAAAGGCCACTTAGTATGATGGAAAATTTTTACTTTGGTCTTTGACCTGAATTGGCGAGGAGAAGGGCTGGTGTGTGTGTGTGTTATGGGTAAAAGTTCGATGTATAATGTAACTGTTTATCTTTCTACTTATCCACTGTCTGACCCAGGTGAGTCAGCTAGATTAAAAAAAAAAAAAAAAAAACCCCAGTGTTTGTCTGCAAAAAGATGTTTTGAACGAGAAATGATGCAGGAACCGGGTCTCTGCTCCAGGTCTCTCTCCGGACCTGCAGTCCATGGAGCAAATTCGTCGCATCATGAGGCCCACGGACGTCCCCGACACCGGTCAGTCAGCCTCGCTGTCGCTAGTTTTCCAGCTCATACAAACAACGCCCCTTTCGCGCTGTTCCCAAAGTAACCAGCAGGTGGCGCTATTGAGTAGAAACGACGCTGGGTTACCGTTGGTGCCATTTTAACCATTACTATAACAAGTGTCTTGTACTACATTATTGTCTTAGGAGTCTTAGTGAATTTATATTTTTGAAAAGTGTAGGAATAGATCGCTTACGGCAGGCCGAATGAGACGTCTGAGGCTCTGGTGGTTATTTTTGTTGATTTCTGAAACGCGGTCAGGACTGCTGTGCGACCTGCTGTGGTCAGACCCAGACAAGGACGTTCAAGGCTGGGGAGAGAACGACCGTGGCGTCTCCTTCACTTTTGGGGCTGACGTGGTCAGCAAGTTCCTCAATCGCCACGACCTGGACCTTATTTGTAGAGCTCATCAGGTAGGCAGGACGGCCCCTCTGACGCCTTCGACACTCTGGGCCCCAAAGACAAACACCCCCCCATAACCATGCTTGAGAAGCGTTCAGACACCACAGCTGTCTGCGTTGTTGCCCACTTTCAGCTGGGACTTTAACGTGAATCAACTCATTTATATGCATCCAACTGATCTTTTTGCAGCATATTTAACTTCTATCTGTTTTATTTTCATACTTTTCAATGAACAGCTGAGCACAGATGTGGTTCAAATACCACAAAATTGCAGTCCATCCTAAATTTTCCCACTTTTGGATTTCAGATGTGATAGTCTAGGAAAAAGTTAGAGATGATCATTGAGAAAATAAGTTCATTAAATATATAAACAGTTAATGTTGTAAACAGCAGTGAGTGGCTCAGAACCGTCCAGCCAGTCCACTGAGTGTGACGAAGGTGGTGCAGCCCGACCCCCCTGTAGGGGCTCCTTATTCACTGCTTTCTGTATACAGTTCATAATGTCTGTTTCAGTTAGACTGACTATTTACATCTTAATCACACGTTACAATAGTGTTACTGCAGTACTACACAGGGCTGTAGTAAAAAATACTAAATTACTTTTAGTAACCCCCCCTCCCCACACACACAGTCCAGGAAATTGAGAGACTACATCCTTTATTGTTTAGACCTAAAGTGAATTTTCTCCTTTGTTGGATAAGAGATGTTACCCATTTGCCACTCCTGCAAAGTGCCATTTACCACATTGTGTGCCTTTGGTACGGAAAGTGTGACTGGGTCCCTGCTGTTGGTCCCCCCCCAGGTGGTGGAGGACGGGTACGAGTTCTTTGCCAAAAGGCAGTTGGTGACGCTGTTCTCGGCCCCCAACTACTGTGGGGAGTTTGACAACGCAGGCGGGATGATGAGTGTCGACGAAACCCTCATGTGCTCCTTCCAGGTGAGGCAAAGGCTCAACATTCAAGCGCCCCCCCCCAATTCCCACCAACTCGCCCACAGCTCGCTAATCCCCCTCTCAACACACCAGATCCTGAAGCCCTCGGAGAAGAAAGCCAAGTACCAGTACGGTGGCATGAACTCGGGACGACCTGTGACCCCCCCACGCACAGCTGCCCCACCAAAGAAACGGTGAAGAGCGACACAGAAGACGGCACACGCGTGTGGACGATTCGTCCCAGTGTTGGGCGACGGCTGCCACAAGGCGTGGTTTTGGAAAGACGCCCCCTTTCTGAACTGTTCCCTCTGTTACTCAGCTTCCTCCCCTCCTCTGTGGCCAGTTGCAGCCTCTCCATAACCCTGCTTGTTTATAAAACAAAGTATTTAAAAGCCACAATGTTGTCATTCTGTTTTCATATTGGGACAGTTTCTTGGACTTTTGCTTTTTGCTAAATTAGGGAGTTACGTACAGCACCGTTTTTTTAGCTCTTTTCAGTGATTCTGTTTCCCATCTGAAACAAGAGCAGGTAATGATGACTGTTGGACTTTCAATAAATAATTTGGGGACTTAAACTGCCTGCTTGCGTTTGTTTACGTCAGACAGATCAGGGAAGAATTAGCGTGTTAGCGACGGACAAGTGAGGGTAGAGCTTGCAGTAAAAGGGATCTTTCCCCCCATCATTTTACTGAAAAACAGCACGTCCAGAAAACTGTACAACAAAATCAACAATTAAGCCTCAGTTTAGGGAAAATGGTTTTAATATTTCCCATCAGTAAGATGGAGGTGGGGCTACAATGGAGCAAATTCACATACACGCACAGAGGCTGCCTAAAACAGTACAGTTGTGAGCAGCACATGACTGACAGTCCTGTTCCCTTCACATCCTCACAAAATAAAACAACTAAAGGTGGACATAATTTTAAAAAACCCAAATGGAAAACTACCTCATTCCTGGTCACTCCAGGCCATAGCCCCTCCCACAAGCCCCCAGTGACACAGCACACATGGGCAGTTTACTGTCACTAAAAAAAAAAAAAAAAGAATTTAGTAATTGGAAAAGTAGTGCCAAAAAAAAAATCACTGCATTTATAATGCAGTATAGTTGCAATAGTCACTAAAAATTAGTTTAAAGCAACTGCGCACCTTAATACATTGTATTTGGGGGGGGGGGGGTGATACTGTGGTAAAACAGGAACTTTTCACCACAAGCCAGAACTGCAATTTTCTGATTTACACACCTTAAGTGCCAAGTGCTGCTGCAACACACATGTACACCGTGTCCATGTGGTCACACTGAACAAACAAAAAAACATTTTACCTCATCAACATAACTACAAATCTCATGCATAAAATTACCAGCAATACAAAGAAACATCTCACTACCATAGTATAAAAACATTTCATTTTAGCTCGTAAAGGTTCACCATGCACTGGTGCTGTTTAAAAAACAAACCTATACAGCAAACATGTCTGTTGTATGATAAATATGGTTAAGGATTCCACGAGTCTTCTAGAGCAACGCTGCAGTTCTGCACCACACCAGTTCCCACCATAACCAGGAGGCACAGGTCAGGCTGTCACATTTGCCCCCTTTCCATTTCAGACTTTACAGGGGTAAAGTGACAGCAACACCAGGACAGACCTGGGTATCAACAACATCACCTGAATATACAAGTTTAGCTTAACTGGGCTGCACCAAAATGCCCATTTCGGAGTCTCTGCCAGCTTTCACCTCGTTTCCCTTTTAAGAAACAATAAATACGTTAAAATGCCAAATAAAAACTAACACATACCAAAAACTACCCTGCAGTGTTGAAAAAAAAAAAAAAAAAAAAAAAATTTTTATTTTGCTTACTTTTTTTTTTTAAAAACTGATTTAAGCTACCTATACAAAGTTTTTTGTAACAATATAAAATTGCACTCCTTTGCTACAGTAGCACAGCAACCAATGTGATGAATTCAGCAAATATCATGACTGAACTGATTACAGATACAGCGTGTGTGTGTGTGTGTGTGTGTGTGTGTGTGTGTGTGTGTGTGTAAACAGTGAAAAATGAATGGACACTAAGAGCTGAAGATGTAGCAACGCAGATAAATTAATACCACAAAGATGAAATGCAGGTGTTGGACACGGTGACGAGGGGCACCTGTGAGCATGGCACAGTGAGAGGATCCCACCAGGCACTGCGTCAGCCACGTGGCCACGCCTCCTAGATAAGGGCCCGCAGGGGGAAGGCAAGCGCTGCACCCAGAGACAGGCCGAGGGCCAGGAAGAAGGTCATCAGAGCTCCAGCCCTCTCGGCATCTCTGGGCTCCACCAACCTGGAAGGAGGAGGGTAAATTGGAGAAATAGTGCAGAAAGACCCCCAATGAAGAACCTATCGACTGCTATCAATGCCTGACTGTTTAGCTGCTGACACTTCCATTCCAAACATCCTACATTTGTTGGCTCAAACTCTGCAGAGAAATTCTTGCTGGTTGTTTTGATTGGCTCCACAGACCAACACTCTCCACTGAAACTACACAGTCACTCAGCTAAATCCTAGTCTGTTCTGAGAAGGTCTGTTGTAGTGAGTGGTGGTTGTGAGGAGGAGGTCAAAAGGTCCAACTCACTGTGGTGCATAGGACATGGACAGGCAGACAAAGTAGCCACTGGAGCCTGAGAAGAGGATCATGAGGATGACAAAAGCGGCATCGTGGGAGAAGAGCACTGGCAGGTAGGCGCGGTTCTGAACGTTGCACATCATGAGCAGGGGGATGAAGATCACGCGCACCACCACCAGGCCTGGGAAGAGTCGGCTCTCCTTTGGCGGCTGAGGATGAGCGACGCACGGTCAGCTCCTGTCAAATGCTGGATACACGGAGAGTCGAAGCAACAACGATCCAACTCACCCACTGAACGACTGAGGTGATGGTTCTGCCGAACCAGTCCATGAGGTTGAAAACCAAGAAACAGCAGACAGGAGTGAAGTACTTTTCTACAAAGTATTGGGGAACAGAGGAGCCGTTAGCGATCCTATCATTACAGCATCTTCCAGATGAAACCAAAGCAAATCTCCCTGCTCTCCTCACTCCCAACCGCACTCTGACAGGACTGAGCTTCAACTCATTTTCAAATTGTTAATTACCAGGGGGTCCCCATGTTTCTAAACATTCCCATGTTTGATTATCACCTGGTGATTAAGGCCCCCAAAATTCCCACTCTCTGGTTTTGCTTGCTCAGAACATTCATCGTTTCTTCAGCCATACAACTTACTCCAACTTCCTCCAAACTCAGACTGGACGTCCACGGTGACCACAGGGAAGACTGACAGTGTGACAGTAAACACGAACGTCACACAAAACGCCATCACCCAAATCTGCACAAAAGAGAAAGGAAATAAAAACTGGGGGGGGGGTTTATTTCCAAATAAAATGTAAAAATTAAGCAAAACTACAAGACCCAAACAGACCAGGTACTCTATGTACTCAAACAATGGCGTAACGTCCAACAATGTGAACTGAAATGTCATTCATAACGTGTTACAAGATGAAACAAAAGGATAAGAACATATTTCAATAATACAGAAGTTGGTGACTGGAAAGGGAGCAGGAAAGCAGGAACGAAAAACGCCAACTGTGTTACGTCTAAACTTCTTATTGTGTGGTGCTACTATCCTTAAACATGCAAACAATAACCTGTGGAAAAAGTTGGCGACTTGAAATGCTGATTTTTAGCCAAACATGGAGTACCTTTTTCAAGATGTTTAAGACTGAAGACTTTGTGTCTTGTGCCTCAGTCGGCTTCAGAGTGTGTAAAGCCTGTTTGCTCTCGGCATCGGCGTGGTCCAGGATGGCGCTGCCGTTTGTGTGGCTGTTCAACCTGTCGATCTCCATCAGCTCTGTTTCTTTGTTAAAAAACAAAGAAAAAAGCCATCAAAACTTTGCAGTAACATAGCAGTGAGACAAGCTGGAAACTCCTGAGCTTTAGCACACCATGTGGAGTTACTGCAAAGACTGGATATTCATGCCTCAGTTAAGGGTTTTGCTCTGAGGTGCAAGGAGACAAAAGTTAAACGTGACCCCATTTACATTTCAAAGCAATGGTTTATTTACAAAAAAAAAAATCTAGGAGAGAAAAAGATTAATTCCAGCCGCATCAATATGCAAAGCAGTAGGTGTTAACCTCAGCATGACCACACTTCAATCCAAGGTCAACAGCTCAAGTCAAGACTAAAGACCTACATGGGCCGCTGGAAGTGTATGAGCAATCAAACATGAAGGAATTGCTTATGGATTTAATTTGTTAGTCGGCATTGTAAGCAAATACCAGCAACTGACAAAATAACCAAACACAGCGGGAAACAAACAGCTCTGTGAGGTAAACACACACACATTGACCTGCAAAAGCAACCACTGTTTCTGCACACTGTAGCTACAGTCAGTGAAGGGCCCACAGTTGGCCACACCTTGTCAAATGAGCGCTGCCCGGGTGGCCCAGCGTACTGCCGGCATGTGAGCCCAGACCTGGCATGCAGCAGAAATGACCACATGACAAAGTGTGTTAGTGGCACTACCCACCGTGCAGTGTCAAAAGAGCTGTTCGCATGACCAGAACTGAAACGCATCCCAAATAAACACACGCATTCATAACAACTGGTGACCAGGCGAGACAGATGGCTGCCGCGACGCTCAGAAACGGTACATTTCAAGGTCTGTGCAGCTTCTCGTTTTTAACACTGCTGTTTAAAGAAGTCAATTTCTTGGTAGCATTTGGCACCAAAAAAGATAACAGGAACCATAAATTAAAAAAATATTTTGCAGACCAAGTAACACATATACAAGCTGGCTGACAAGCCACATTATTTGCAGTAAATGACCATCCTGAGCATCCATTACAAGAACACCCCCAAAGCCATGCAGGCGGTTGATTCATATTTACATTCAACGGTACCTTAGCAGGTTTGAATGATCTGTTTTAAGGCAAACTGTGAAATGAGGCTGCCTACAGACTAGACACTTAATCTGTATTGTTCTTGGCCAATTCAATTAGTTTAAATAACTGCATTTACTTTGCAATTGGGACAAAGGCTATTAAATCTGACAGCCACCCAAACAGAGGGAAGCATTCTGCTCCAGGCAGCTGCTCTGTAATGACCTCTTTCAAAAATGCTGCAAGTGAAGACACCACAAAACCAGAACAATTTTTCAAAGAAAGCTTTCCAAAGGAATAAATTTTCCAACTTACCAGTAACTTTGACTAGAAGCACATCATTAACCTCGGACTCGTACTTGTGGCTTCTGTTAAAGTAGTACTTGGCAAACTCCTAACAAAAGAAAGAAACCATCACATTATAGAGAGCAACATTTAATGAACAAGGCACTGTTTTTAATTGATAATGGAAGTTATTTGCTGCCAAATGTTACACCCTACCTACTATGTGCATGAAACAAGGAGCTTACAGAAAGTGATGAAGTCAATGAAGATGGCAGCCCAGAATGTGTGCTGGTACTGTAGCCCAGTGGTCAGCAGAGAGGGCCAAACTCACTATGTGCGGCAGCAGTATGTAGCTCAGAAGCGTGATTACGGTTCCCACACAGGGTGTGATGAAGTAGCCAAGGGCGGCACTGTTGGGGTCCACGTCACCTAGCCGCGCAAAACAAGAGGGGTGTTAAGTGTCTTTGTCCAGAATTAGCATCACAGAACGGTCGTCATTTTTACGGCAACGTTGCGTCTGAGCCGAGCTCCTGGGAAAGACTGTAGTACTCACTGAAAATGGCCAGCAGCATAGCAACGGCGGCAAACGTGCCAGCCAGTCCCTGACCGCTCATGAACACGGCGCTGTACTTCTGAGGAAGCAATCCTACGAGACCAAACAGGCTGCCCTGAAGCACGGCCCCGAATGCTGCACCACCAAGGAGACATCAAGGAAAGTCACACTTCCCTGCTGTACAAAACCACCATTTATCAAAAATTTCACTCTACTACTGCAGAGTAACATCCTTACCGTACAAAAAAAGGCAAAGGGAATATAACTCCTGATAGAACTCTTTACTAAGGAAGCAAGTTTTCTGTATCACGTTTTGCTTTACAAGAAGTACGTTTTGTTTAAATAGTTATAACCTTTTTTTAGTGAGTGTCTGTCGAAATGTTAAACAGAGTTGACCAGAATATTTAGCAGATAAAACATATGGTATTTGTTAAGAATTTCAATGTGCATTTTTTATAGCTTTATACCCTTTTTGGGGTGTTTGGATTTAACTCCTTAAGTTTTAGCTGTTTTGCGGTTAAATGTAAATGCATTGAGAGATGACATTCTATTCTGGATCAACTCCATTGTGGTGCTTTAAATTCTGCAATGTGATTGGATGATGAATGTGATACCTTGACTATTATTGAATTTGAAGAGTTTTATTAACATTTGAATCACGTTATTAAGAAAAAGTTAGAACCTGTCTTCAATAACATAACTGGCTTTGTTTTATTGATCTGTCACCGTCATTGTCCATATTCAATATGCCATCTATTGATATATCACAATATGGGGGAACTCACAATTGATGAACCAGATGGTTGTCATAGTGATGGAGAAGAAGGTGTCGTCCTCCATATCGACTGTAACAAGAACAGCAGTAAGGAGGAAAAGGAGGAAGATGAACACCAGACTGCCACCTATCCGCACCTTCTCTGACAGCCTGTTGAACGGAAAGGCCTCGGTTCAAATTCAACCTGCGTTGTTGGCACTGCTGCCAAAGGTCAGCAAACAGAGAAGTTCAGAGTGCCTCCACTATAATTAAACTGACCCCCCCCGTTTCAATCCAGTGCCTTCAGGCATAAGTAAATATGACAAAAACTATAGTAAACCCCATGTTGAGGTCCTCACCACTGATAGAGGAATGAGTTGAGAAGAGTGAAAAATAGCAGTGGCAGCTGGGACAACAGAGTCATCCAGTTGGTGAAGTAATAGTCTTTGGTAGTGATGATTGTACCATTATGCCACTCAGTTGTATTCAGGCGTTCCACAAAATACTGAAAAGGATGGGAGGGGGTTAAGATAGCAGAGTTGGCAACAACAAACACCTAACAGAAATATCAGTTCAATCGCACAGTGCACACTCCACATGACACACTTATGAACTTTTGAGCAACTTTTCAGAGAGACACATGATTCTCAAAGTACAGACAGTTGAACGGGAACAATTTTTTGGCCGCTGCATATTGAATCAATGAAACCACTTATGTGCATGCAAATACCTATTTATATATACGTTTCAGTTCTCTAAGTATTTATGTATCAATTTGACTGTTTTCATGCATTTAGACTGTTGTCCATCACGGTTCAAGAGAAACTATATTTCGTTCTGTCTGTATAAGTACAAAATGACAAAGTGAACTAACAAACCAATTTAGCTCATAGGTCAGGGAGCCACTTTATCTTGATAGCACATATTGTGCAGCAAGAGTTGGCCACTTACTAATCCCTGTTAAAAACGGATGTGATTAAATGTAGAAGAACTACAAGGATTCCTGGAAAAACTGTCACACAGGTTGAGTGCCCAGCAGGCACAGGCTTCCCACCAACAACAACCCTCATTTCCTCAACAAAGCCATTGTCCAGCAAGATGACTTTTGTTTTACCTTTGTTGCAGTCATGAAGAAGTTCCATGGTAGAAGTGTGCCCAAGCCCAGGATGAAGAAGATTATGCTCACAGCATACCCACTATCAAGGAGGGGTGGGGTGGACAGGACAACCCGTTAGACTCCTGAGGTGACATGCTGTTGGCACCCTACAGGCAGCCACGATTAACAGTACACGGCACAAAGCACTCACCGATCCGTGGGCGCTTGTTTATCAGGCTTCATTGTTTACTCAGTGTCTGCTGTTCCCTTTAGACACAAAAACATGGCAAAATCGAAAATAAGTTATACATTGATGCAAAAAGCATTTCAAAACTGTAAATGTGTGATCAACCACAATAAACAAATATCAGTAGCAGAGTCCTAGGGAACACAGAACCTCAACTTTCAAAAAGTGACTTGCAACTCGCAGTGAAGATGTTTTAAAATAACCTAAGAACTGAAACATTTTATGGCCTGCTGTGTCTACACGAGCTTCTGGAGCAATACATTTTTATAATGTCAGGGACAAAAATATTTTCACGATACACAACCGTCTGCACCGATTAAATACAGAGGGTTACTGCCAGCCACTATTATTAAAGGCAAACCCAGATCTGCTGTAACCTGGACCTCCACAAATCTACTCACATTCAACTTTGAATGTCCCTCACAAAAAGTGATCAAGATTCAAAAAAAGTAATATTCAATACATTCAGGACACCAGACACATTCACAATGTCAACTCTGTGAAAGCTTTTATGAGATGATTTAAAAAAAATTCTCAAACATAAATACCAGTACTGTCCGAATTACATATGAACATTAGCAACATTACAAAACACTTGTTCAAAGGACATCTTTAAAGCTGAGGGCTTTGATGGTATTAAATTCAAAGAAGGAAGGATGGTGAAAAAGCTGAGTCACAAACAATGACTACACTGTCCTTTGCCTCCAGTCTTTCCCAGTGAGAAAGTTGTTTGTTTAACGCTATTTAATGCCTGTCTGGGAAATTTCCATCTCTGCCCTCCCCCACGGCACATTCTTTGGAAAAGCGAGGTCAGCCTCTGGGCCGGTGCCCTGCTGCACATACACATCGTCGATGCACAGCAACAAATCTGGGTCATTATTGCCACACTGCAATGGAGTAAACAAAATGGAATAACAACAGGTTTACGACTGAGTCCGTTTTGAAAGAAAGAGCTAATATTGCCTTCAAAACATCCTTCCAGTTAATCTGATTTATCTGGCTTAGTTTGACTAATTATAAATTTGTTGAGCCAGCAGTATGAAAATGTTGTGCTAAACTGGACAGAAACAGCAGAAGATGAGCTTCGGAGCTGAATATGGGGGGGGGGGGGGGTTATAGGATCAGCAAAAGATGTCATCTGGAACCGTTTGTATTTGAATGTTATTCTTGAACCCAGTAAGCACTNCGGAGGTGAATATGGGGGGGGGGGGGTTATAGGATCAGCAAAAGATGTCATCTGGAACCGTTTGTATTTGAATGTTATTCTTGAACCCAGTAAGCACTTTTTATATTACGAGTCACCTTGGACAAAGATGTCAGAAAAATAATCATCATTAACGTCATCACTTGGAGAATGTCATGTATAAAAACATATTAAGATATAGAATGAAAAACTCAAACAACAATCCATCTTAAAAGTGGAACAACAACCAGAACCAGAGGCATAGCAGGCCAACTAGGACAGGGTTATTCATCAACAGCTCTGTTTAGATCATAAAAATCTGTTCTCTTAAATTTATGAGGCTTAATAGAGTCCTTTACAGAAATTTTATTCGTATAATTCCACACTTCTCTTTAACCGCGTATAAGAAAACGCGGCGATGATGAGTTTAGAGGGGAGACCACCGAGGTATATGCTGTGCCCCGAAGGGAGCTGAACACTGCAGATCGAGGCTATTTGATTAATAGCAGCAATAAGAGCAATTAATACAAAATAGACCCGCGTGTCTCCGCGCGGAACCGGAAGTTCAAACACGAGGCTGATAAACGTGGTTATCACAGCTCCACGAGAAGCGTACTAACCGGTTTTTTTTTTTAACTATTTAGTTAAGCCACGGCCTTGTGCTCGGAAATGTCCGTGTAGATCCGTGACCTTCTGATCGGAGGAAAACAATAAAAACATCAGCTGGTCAGCTGGTACTCGAGCCACAAGCAGCGCTTTGCTAACAGGCTAGCTGCCACGCGCTCGCCCATTTCGCAATGCACCATTAATAACTAAATCTCCCGCCATAGAGAACGGTCCAAGATAATAAAAAAAAAAAAATCAATAAACGATTAAATTTTCGCTTAGCTTCTGCACTTGTCTCATTTAGGCAGATGACAGGGGGTAAAAGCTACATTTGTGTTGCATCACGTTTTCTAAGAGTAAAGGCTATGGTACGGAAAAAAGCAGGTACAAGTAACTAGCACAAACTCACCCTGGTAACCAAATAAAGACAAATCAGTTGGAAACAACCCAACCGATGTGCAAGAAAAATAAAGGTGACGATGGGATTAAATAAAAAAGATCAGGCACCGCGAGGCGGAAATCTCACCTGGTTACTAGACTCGGTTTACTGTCACCCCCGACAACTTCTCTGACCTGTGGAAGAGACAACAGGAACGTTTCAACTGATCCTGGATGCTCAGGCGGAGCTTCAACTCCGACTTCAGTGTGCGTTCACTAAAAATAAATAAATAAATGTTTTCAAAAAACCACAAACCCCATCGTCCCTGGAATGTCATCTCCAGTTACAGAAAGACACTAACACGGACGGTACGCGGCCGTTCAAGTTCCCGCGACACGGAACACATTACACGCTCATTTTGGTTTGAAGAACACAACGTCATAAGCGTCTGTGTATCAAGTCGTTTCCTTGAATGTCAACATTTCAACGACATCTTTTAAACGTCACGTAAAACAAACTCACCCCTTTCGTGAGGCGTTCGGGGTCTAGCGCGAGCCCTCCGGTGGCCGCACGCGCGCTTCGGACCATTCAAACAATGAAAGAGCGTGCACTTCCGGCGGGCGCGGGCGCTCTGCACGCGAGGTGCTTGCTAATTTCCCACAGGCTGGGCCACACGTGGGGGGTGGGGGGAGGGGCAGATTCACGCTGAACTCGCGGTCTGCGCATTATGAATTAAACCAGCGCTTCGACTTGAAGCGGCTTGACGCATAGGAA
Organism: Arapaima gigas; assembly: GCA_900497675.1. NCBI lineage: Eukaryota > Metazoa > Chordata > Actinopteri > Osteoglossiformes > Osteoglossidae > Arapaima > Arapaima gigas. The sequence goes on from UFQX01000939.1 coordinate 171,507, forward strand.
CAGAGACGAACGACAAATTTTGATAAATTTATCTTAACATCGAAATAAAATAAATACTATGCGCCCTGGTGGAACTGGGGTAACGGACCAATGGGGAGGCAGTATGCAAGAGGTAAGCCTGTCATTACCAGTACCGGCTTCCCTGTTTGCTCCTGTGCACGCGGATAAAATCGGCACCCCCCCGGGCGTTTGCGTTGTAAAGGTAGTAATTTGCAGGTCGCTGGTGTCACTTTGTCACCTGGCTGCTGTCGTCACTGCAGCTCGTGGCGTCTTTTCCTCGGCCCGTTGTTGTCCCATTTAAACACTCAGTCTTTTTATCTCTTGTTGTTCCTGTGCTTTGTTTTAACGTGCAGTTTTGGACTTGAATATGTGATGGTGATGTTGGATTTGAAAGGCTGAAACCATAGAAATGTTAAATATTTTCACTGTCAGTAAATATGTATGTTTAAACGCTGACAACCTCTGCACTCCACCTTGGTTGGATGCAGGAGCACATTCACAAACAGCTGTTCCAAGGAGCGCAACTGGGGGCCGTTCTTACCTGCACCTGTACAATGAGACGTCAACACTGTAAGGGTGGAGACGTCATACTGTCCTCTTATTGACATTGAGTCACTGCACTTTGCACCACCTCACCTCACCCTCACCTCGGTTGTGTATACATACACTCACCTGTTTATCTACTTATTTGTCTGTTTTCTGTCTGTGGGCCGGCATCCCATCCAGGGGTTGTTCCATCACCCAGCAATTCTAGGTATAGGATTTGATCCACAGTGACCCTGACCAGGATGAAATGGTTACCATTAATGAATGGATGGATGGATGTTTCCTCACTGTATTTATGTATGTATGCATGTATGCTGGCTGGATTTTCCTTCTGGTTTTAAGAAAAAAAAGCAAATGTCTTAATACACAGCTTAGTACATTTATGAACCATTTGTTGGACCCGTACGGTATGTTATAGAATTTTCCTGTGCTGCCCGGAGCTGAAAAATATTTTTAAATTGGAGGACGCATCCAGAAATAATACAGCTAAAATTTGCAATCTGCTTAGTGCTCCCAGGGGCATCAGTGATACTTCCAGGAAGGAGGAGATGTGGAAGAGGAGGAGTTCCAGGTAGGATTGTACCAAAGTTATTTGGCCCTTTGGTTATTTGGCCTTTTTTTTGCTCCCCTCCGTGGTGGGCCCTTTATTTTGCACCCCCAAATACACTGTGCAGCAAAATTATTTATAGTAATGTAACCATGCATATGTTGTCATGTTTGGCAGAACAGCCTGTCTGTTTTACCAGCATCAGCCTCCTTCCTGCTAAGACACTGAAGAACAAGGCAGCAGTGGCAATAAATGTTACAGGTGTGGACTAACACACAAGGCAGGTGAATATGGAACACAAACAGCAAAATGCCTCCACTATACAAAAACAGGACATTACGGGCAAGTGTGTAGAACAGAAGATGGTTCACAACAATAAAAGAATGTTAATACAAGCAAAAAAAAGACCAAAAGGTGAGAGCAGTTCAACAACCTTCCTCCAACTCAGATAAATTTGCTCATTCAGTTGATCCGGAATGTAAAGGGATGGCGATAGAGATAAAAATGGCAGTAGCCTCAGGAAGAGATTTCATACGGTCAGATCTGTTCCAAGAAAGTGTTTGAACCCGGAACCAAACTTAACCAGACTAATTCTGTCTTTGCACAAACCCCAAACCTCTCCAGCATGTTGGCTGCTCTGAGGCACAGATGAAGTGGCAGAAAAACCCACAAAGTGGATGGCATTACTGATGGTCTAAACACTCTTTAGTTCCTTCTATTCTAAAAACACTTTATTTAAAAACGCAACAGTTAAACAGTTAAAACTGCCCCATAAAAGTCTAATCCATAAATGTTGAAACCAAAAATGTACACACTACGTGACAAAAATAAATATGAATGCAACAGTTGATAACATATCACATTGCTCTAAATAAAACCTTTAAAGGACATATACCGGGTAGCTCACTGCTGAGGAAGGGTGGCTCCCTGGCCCATTCCCAGGGCACTGCCATATACCTAACCTTTCTTTGTGGGTGTTTTCCATTTCAAAACACATCATAAGCCCTGTCAAACCACTGTTACACAACAAGCAATGTGTAAAATATTAAATACACATGCCTAAAGGAGTAAGCAGTATGCACAATCCCTACTATGAGCTATTATGGTCAACACATGCAGTAACACTAACCTGCACTAACTAATAATCAAAAACCCCACAAGTACACAATACCACCATAGAAAACAAAAGAAACATTTTTCAAAGAACACCCACAAATCATGCAGGGTAAATCGTGTGTATTAATGTTAGGATTAAAAAATACATTTATTTAAATGTTTAAATATATCTTACTCTAAACCTATGTTTAAAAGCATAAAGCATATAATGGCTCTGATTTTGTGGACACCCTGGATGACCAAGTGTCCCTTGTTTGGACCAGCTGGCATCTTGTGTAGAGAAACAATGCAATGCTCATACCGGCCGTAGTGACGTGTACATAGTAATAACAAATTATATATCACCAAACTTTATTGCATTTCACCTTGTTGAATTTAGTACACTTATGTGTGTGTTTGTGTGTGTGTGAGAGAGAGAGACAGAATGTGCATCTGTGTGCACATGTTTGGGTGTGTGTCTGTTTCTGGAAGCCTTGCCAGAGCTTGAATTTTAAAGTTTCAAAACAGTAAGTGGCCTTTTTGCAGTTCAGTGAACTTGACTAAGCAAAGCCTGTGGCTTGAAAAACCAAGCTGTGCATGAAGAACAAAAAAAACACACACACACACACACACACACAAACACTTAGTGAGGATGGCTATTCCTGTTAACAGAATCCATTGGTTTCAAGGAAGCAGAAATCAGGACTAGGCAGCCAGCTAAGGAGGTCATAATATTTGCAAAAAATTAAAAGATAAATTAATAACCNTTGGTTTCAAGGAAGCAGAAATCAGGACTAGGCAGCCAGCTAAGGAGGTCATAATATTTGCAAAAAATTAAAAGATAAATTAATAACCGCTGACAGATAGATCTCTTGGTGTATTTTTCAAAGTTTAAAAAAAACAATGTCTTCTGCACTTCAAATTACACAACATCTGGAACCATCACCAATACATGAGAACCACAATAATACTGTTTTATCTCCATCAATCCAAAAAGATTTAGAATGGTTTAGGGTTTATTTTTGTTTGTTTTTTTATATATAATTTTTGCGCGGCATTAGATCACAGCAACATACAGGCGGAGATACTGAGAGATTGCATGTCCACTTACATAGAGCAGGGGCTGAGGATCACGGGGTCACCATGTCACACTACCATATTAGCATTTTAATTTATCAATGTTTTCACCTGCAGTTATACAAGGCAGATCAATTTCTGTGTTTGACCTGCAGTTAAACAGTGACAGAAAGACCTGAATTGTGATCTTTGTGCTCCGATGTCGGCTGCCGTATAAATATGCACCGCAGTGTCTCTTAAGGGCTCAGATCTTGGCGGTTGCTGGTTTTATAAAGCCCGAATGTTCCTACACAAAATGAGGATCCCCTCACACCTCGCAATAATAATAATCATCTCTACTCTCTGCCACGGTAAGTCTTTTTACTTTTTTGCCCTTTGATAAACAGTGAAACAGAATACATTTTTCTCATATAATACTGTCAGTAGTCAAGTTCCAAAATAAGCTATAAAAATAAACTACAAAAGGCCAGCATGAACAGTATTAAATTTGTTAATTTTTTTGATCTAGGGAAATATTTATCAATAGAAAAATTAATAATTTTCCAAAATATCATTGTTACAATATCATTTTGTCCTGATCCTCTCCAACTGGGAGAAAGACAGTTGTATTGGTACTTATACACATTTGCGCTCTCACTCCGGGTTTCTGTGATCTGTCTTCCTCTTTTTGCCCCAGTGCCATCTTGAATAACTGTCCGGTTCTGGATCCAACAGGTCCATAGCCACGTTGACATGATGATGGAAAAGTGCCACATGGCTGCAGGGTGCTGCTTGCAGGCCT